>CAJGYO010000017.1:39677726-40018809 GCA_904845875.1 Miscanthus lutarioriparius
AAAATAATTCATTTTTCATATAAGCTTGGACAAAGACAAACTTTATATCAAAATTACACCCTACATTGCGATCACCAACTTTATAGTTGAGAAAATTTGAATTAAAATGTTTTAGAGCACAAATATTGTTTAAGTTTATGGATTTGGAATTTAAAATATAAAATAATCAAACAAACTTCGATGTTGACATAGACTATACCAAAAGTTTTAGTTCTCATTAATAATTTGCAACTTTGAAGTTGAAATTTTTTTATTTGAAAATGTTTAGTCACAAATATGTGTTTTAAGTTTATAGATTTTGAATTCAAAATTTAGAAGTTCCATACGACCTTCAATGTTCACATATAGTTAATACCAAAGTTGTTGTAAGCCAACCTAATCTACATGTTTGTTGTGGATAAGTTTTTATTTGAGGTCTTTTAGTATCTAAAATATTTGTTTTGAATTCATTTATTTTGAGATTCAAAATTTTAATTTTTCGCATAGACAATCTAGATGGAGATATCATATACCAAAAGTTGTAGTGCTTGACAAAGATTTAACACTTTGTAGTTGAATTTTTTATTTGAGTTCATTTAGTAGCCTAAATATTCGATACAAAGAATATAAAATTTTGATAAAATTATATCATCTTATATGTATAGTCATAATGAGTGTGTGGTGTTGTGGTAGGAGATGTCATGCCTAAATTTTATTGAGGTTGTCGTCCTTTAAAATTGTTTTTGCTTACCCCCGAAAATCCTTTTGTGCAAGTGGTGTTTGTGGCCCATGGAAACAAATGCCATTTCGCTTGATTTGATAAGCCATGGCACGAAAGTACTTTGTAGGCTGATTTGTTGTAGAGAGAAAAATATTGTTCGTTGGCTAAAAAGTATGGCTTATAAGTCAAGTTTAACAGGACGGAAGCATTGACAAGAAAAAGAGAACCAAGAATTCATGTTCTCTTGATGTCGTATTTGACTTATAAGCCATGGCTTATCGGTCAACAAAAGATTTTTCTTACACCAAACCAGCCAACAAGATTTTTAACCATGCCTTATAAGCCAAACCAAAGAAAACCAACGGGGCTATGACTGATCAAAGTTTTCGTAATTAGTGTAAAAGTATATATAGTGCTTCAGTTCTACTACTGCCCTACCAAACTTTGTCGGTGGAAATGTCATGCCACACTTAAGTACTGCAGCTTAGTCAACTTCTTCGTACTATTGCTGCAACAAAGACAAAAAAACACATGGAAGGAAAGAAAATCAAGAGAGCCAAAATTGTCGCATCAAGATGGTGCCTATATTTTTTCAATAAAATTATAAATAACATCGATCACAGTATTAATGGAAGAAAAAAAATAACATTTTTTTTGGCGAGTAATATTTGTAACATATATTTGGAACAGGAGAGCTAAGACAAAAGAAGAAGAAAATCATTTACCACTAGCTATAAATAAACTTATACTATTAATTATTATATATGTTTGCACGTATATAAAGTCCACTCAGGTGGACCTACGTGGCCTGGGTATATTAATTAAATAATGTAGGAGTTTTAACCACAGATTAAAATGCTAGTTATGGGGAAGAGATGAGGAAAACGTAGTGCTCACGTGAATGTCTCCCAAACAAACATTCATGTCGAGCCTTCATCGGTCTATACATCTCGATCGCCCCTCTTCGATTTCTAGGGTTGAGTTAGCTAGCGCTAGGGTTTGTCTGTCGTCGTCCATGGGCAACCTAGATCGACACTCCAATCCTCTCGTGCATGCTCCGCAATTATTATGTTTGGACTCTTCTTCTCACTATCTGCTCGAAATGTGCGTAAACAAATGGCACCAGGAATCGTGTCAGGCCTTGGTCAAATTGCATGGACGGCGACGACGTGGGCAGCACACCATTAGTAGTAGTATATGCTGTAAGAAGCATAATTATAATAATATCAGCATGCTAGCTGCTCTGTTTGTAAATTTGTATGACATTTTAGATATAGTATATGGTCTCCGACTGATGTGTGTATAGCCTCAATATAAATTTTTATATGAACTTGATATATTTCTTTTTTATAATGTCAAAGTATTTTCGCAATGTAACTCCAATAGAAAGGTGTTAACGTGTTTTCACCTTTGATATGACGTCGTAGAAGTCGTTTAATTAAACATAAAACACCGATCGGCACTAGCTAGTACTCTCTTAGTACCTAAATAAATCAACTTCTAGAGTTGTCCTAACGTCAAACTTTTATAAGTTTGACCAACATTTTTATAAGAAAATTTTCAATATTTATGACACCAAAATAGTATATTATGAAAATATATTTCATAGTATATCTAATAATATAATTGTGTTATCATAAGTTTTGGTGTTAGTTTATAAATTTGGTCAAAACTTACAAAAGTTTGATTTAGGACAAACAAGGTTGATTTGTGGGGATGGAGGTAGTGTATAGATAAATCCTATTTTAAGTGCAAGTTTATATGTTCAAATTATGCATGGTGGGTTTTTGTTCTTAAGGCCATGGAACTTCTAATGTTTTTACAAGACATTAACAAGACCAACAAGGGCATCTTTAAAGTTGGAAAAGGCATGTAGTAATAATAACAAATATCTTTGAATAATTACTAACAAAAAATATTGTAACTAATCTATTAGCAAAAACAAAACTCAAATTAAAAAAGATCTACAAGTTGGCACAGACCTAACGTAGTCTTAATCAACTCAATCCTAATCCAACACAGTGACCTCGGTGTGTTAGAGCCTCCAAATTGTAATTAATGGCAGGATGGCCCTAGAGACAAGGCTCGTGCAATGTATAGCTACAACAAAGGTACTGTCTAGATAAGAACATTTGTTCTGGTTACTACTGTAGGTCCCAATCAAATCAACCAGCAGATTGTCTATGCATGGATGCTTCTTCATCTCGTGCAGTGCACATGATGGGCTCTGTAAACTAGTCGAACGAAAGAATCTCTGCAACTTGCAGGGTGTTGCTTCATCTCGTGCAGCTGCAGGGTGTTGCTTCAACTTGCAATCTCTGCAAAATTATTTGACCCATTAATGCAGTTCTGAGACCAGTTGTACTGGTTGATGCTCTTCTCGCAAACTGAACCACTGTAATCAGTACTTTTGCGTGAACTAATTATATGCTTGTATACATATTCATCAACCTTTTATGTGCCTACCGATATGGCCATATTCTCGCTTGGCTTATCGGCCATACTTTTTCAGCAAAGGAATATTATTTTTCTCTTATAACAAATCAGCAAACAGTATTTTTTAGCCTGGCTTTTCAGTTATGTTTAGAATACTCCTTGGATATTTGGTTACGTGTTATCAATCAACTTTCCTCTTCTTCCAGCATTCTTCTAAGGTTTGCCTCTAACGATGGTTGAATATATAGCTCATATTGTTTGTCTCCACTTCCTTCTCCCTGTGAGTTGTCCTCATACTCCCAGTTCTTTTATAATTTCATCTTTAATATATTAATACTCTTTCTATAAACTTTATCATCAAGCTTACAAAGTTTGACTTAGGACAACTCAAAATATCTTATGTTTCAAGACCTGAGGAGTAATTACAAATTGATTATTGGTTGTAGTTAGCCCCTTAATTTCTCTGTATATATTCGCACTCTTTGAAACTTTCTTAACTGAAGATAGCCCATGTAGGAACCCATTTCCCGTGAGACTTCATTTTTGGCAATTAATTTGTCTTTGAACTCACATTTTAAGCTATGATGCAAAAACTTGTTACTTATTATTTAATTTCTTTCTTATATGAGATCATTAGAGATGGCGAATTTGAACTAAGTAACCTTGAATCTTAAGTAAATATGTAAAATTATTGTCAACAAGTTTTTATAGTTTAACTTAAACACAACAAATAAACCCACCTTGCTTATTAGTAGTATATTAAATAACATCAATGTAAGTATACTTTTGTACTCCATATATATTTATGCTTCTTATGAAATATTTTGTTTTAGCCTCTAATTGAAAGGAACGAGTCGATGCTAGAGTGGGGTTGAATAGGCTCCAATACAAAATATTGCAATTTGAACAATAAAATCAATAATCGGATCGTGGTCGGTTTAGCCTACTTGACAGTTCGGCTATCACACGCAGGCAAAGTCACCTTCATGTTAGTGTGTTTAACTCACATTTCTAATTGCCAACTTTCATATAAAAAGCTAAAATAAACACCAAGCTTAGATATAGGGCTTTTAGAACTAATAATTTACTCAAGTTTTGGTGTTTGACCATTTGTAGGAGGGCATTCATGGAATACATAGAAAATACATTCAAAATGCTTGAGAAGAAACAAAGCATAACACCGTGATTATGCAAAGCAAAAGAGCCCAAGGGGAGAAAGCCCACTCATCGAGCCAAATCAGACCCAGCTCATGTGGAGAAAAGAGCCCAAACCAAAGCCAAATGATCTCCAAATGGCATGAAACTTCACAGTGCTGTCCACACATCCCCTGTGAGGCCCACTCAAGCAAAGGCGGTGGTCGACGGGCCACCCAGTGGTGCGGTCACACCCCACTCTGCGCCAACCTCCTTCCACGCCACATATGTCATCTCCCCCATGATCCATCCATGGCGGTTGCATGGGCTCCTCCAAATATAGTCCCTAAACCTACCTCTTGAGTACTATAAAAGGAGGGGAAGGGCTCCATTCATAACACAACACACAAGGAAGAAGAGCACACCTCTCTGAGTTAGAGCACCACTCCAAAGGGCTTAGGCCCTAGTAGCAAGTAGATTTGGATAAGGAGAGATGTGAGGGAGAGTACGGGAAGCACCCGACTTGTCAATGTCTCCCTGAGCTTGTACCTCGGCGAACACATAGGCCTCAATGGGCTCTCCCTTAAGTGAGTGTTCGTGGTTTTCTATGGTATAAAGTCTTTTGATTAGTTGCTTTAATCTTACTTGTTTCATGCGGGTTCATCGTCCGCCTCGTAGTGGATACTCTAGTAGAGGGCCTCGATAAAGATGGATAACCCTATATGGACGCTAGAGTAGTAATCGACAACAGAGACGCGTGGTTCTAGGGCTAGAGGCCGCCTTCGCTTGCCTCATTCTCCACAGCTTCGAGGGGTAAGAGACAGTGGTGACATGCCCTGTCCAGTCCCCTTATAATCCCTCACATCCGGTTATGGCGAGAGCTATAAGCCGATATCGCTATAGCACTCACTGTGCGCCTCCTGCAAGTAAGTAAGTAGAAGTAGAGTTTATCTTCTCATAGACCCAAAAGCCATAGGAATCTATCCCTACCCTTTCCAACATTACCCTTGTGTTGTCCTTGGATAAATTAGATAGAAGAAATACCTCTGCTCCCTGCGGAAAATACGATACCATGAATACTCCGGGTGAAATCTAAAACGGTAATTTCAGAGTGCTTGCGGATTTGTTCTCAGAGATCGCTAAGAAATACCAACAAGCTTCGGAGCTGCTGTTAGGGAATGGTTGTCGTATTTTCTTTGAACCTAGTTCATCCTCGTATCTTATCTAAAAATATTTTCTTTTATCTTTGTTACAATGAAGCCTACACCAAATCCAACTCTTTCGCTTCAAAAGGGGAGTTCCCTCGAGCCACCACCAAAACCCCTCAACTGCTCATCCGGTTATGAACTCCACCCTAGCTTAATAGCCATGGTTTGGGCACAACCCTTCTTAGGGCGCCGACAATGAAAATCCCCTCGCCAACACTTGCATGAGTTCGAGGAGATAAAAGTGTGCTCGAGTATCTCTGTGCATGAAACAGTAAAAAACACTAAGTTGGAAATTGTTTCCTTTCTCTCATAGAAGGTGAAGCAATGGTACATACTTGCCATAGAAAGCACGAAATGAGGATCTGGATGAACTTAAAGACAAATTTTGTCTTGTATTTTTTCCTATGTGCCATATCGACTCTCTACCAAGGCAATACTTGACTTTGAGCAATATGAGAAGGAGTCTATAGGTGCAAATTTTTAGGCCGTGTTTTCAACATTAATACATCGCCGCCCAAACTTATCTTTACCTGACAAAGATATTGTTGCGATTCTTTTGTTTGGGTATTGACATGGATGTTAACCTATGCCTAGACGTGATCTGCTTGAGGTCGCTTTTTTACACACAAAACTATGACGGAACAAGTAGAATTCCTTGAGAATTTCATAGACAAACACTCTTCTTCCGTCATAAGAACTAAATCCTCCAAGCAAAAGTTACATCGAGTGTTGAGGAGTCCTCACTAGTCGAATCCAAACCTTTAGCATCCTTAGATTTAACTCATGAACCTCACCCGAACCACGAACACCGGAAGGAAAGATTAATTCACCATTCGAGTTCCTATCGAATTCAAGGATTATGGCAATACCTCAAAATACGCTGGGCATGAAAAGCTTACATGTCCTTCTAAGAAAGTTTCCTCCAAGGTAGAACTATCAAAGGAATGGTTAATGGAAGTAAAACGCTCTTTCAAGAGTAATTCGATTCTTTCACCTTCCACGACCATACCTTGTTCGTTAAGGGGACTAACTTAGAAGCCCTACACAACCTCTACCTGGCCAAGACAAACATCATGTCGTAATTCCTTGCGGGCACCTTCCGGGCAAGATATCATAGTCTCTGTCCAAGACTCCTTAAAAGTCCCTTGGGACTAATCTTTGAGTGTTGTGGGGGATCGCTAGGGCCGTGCCAATTGAAATTGACAAAACCGAGGTTCATCTTGATTTCCACATCTTTATGATTCTTGAGTTTGATCTTCTCATAGGCTACCCTTTAGACAAACTTTTCAAAAGAAACCTTCCCATGGGATCCTTGATGAGAAGTTTGGGAAAAATTGCTTTTGCCACACACTCAAAAATTCCAATGGCGAAGCATTACCCCAACCATGACCCGCTTTGAGGAGGTGAAGTTTGTAACCCCATTCGCTTTCACCATCACCTCGCTCAAACTTAAGCCATGTCTCTCTCCGCCACCAAATTGTTGTTCTCAATGATGGTCGACATTCAACGTTAATCATACATGATGTATCTTTCAAGAAGGAAAACTTTAGTGCCATGGACATCATGCGAGTACCACGCGGCAACTATGAGGATCCCAACTATCTCTCAATCCTCATTTCAAAACTTTTCAAGAGGATGGTGGTGGATGCTTTCGCTTATCACAAGTATTGTAAATCCCGTAGTTGCATCGTAAATACTAACCTTGCAGCTTGAACACTAATGCTAAATGTTTGATGGTAAAGCTGGGAACTATACCACCATTGATAGCTTGTGACCATAAACAAAGCACTGCCGGGAGATAACCTGGATTATCATAAAAAATCAACCTTTCTTATTAATAAAAGCAAGAACATGTTTTCAAGTTGGTATGCACCTTCAGGTATTCTTGGTTACTAACCCTTTTAGGTTAAGAACAAAAAAGAACGAGGGTACATAATGATGCTAGAACACATGGGAGCTGCATCAACCATACACCTCGATAATCTTTGGTGATGGAACACACTCAAAGAGGAGACCTCGATCACACACTTGACTTTCACAAAAAGTCCAAGTGTGGGGGAGGTGGTGAAATCCCGAATTCCATGCATACCAAAGACCATCCTGCTAAAAAAAAGAATGAAAATGATGATGTTAGCTCCACCTTGCTATAAAAAAAACTAAATATTCACCAACTCCTTTGACTCATGCTTGTCTCCATTGGATATATCTTGATCATACAAGTCCATGCTTTCCTTGTTTATGATTTATGCTGCTCCGATGTATTCTCTAGAGGTACATCAATAGGATTTTTAAATTAAGCATGATGCTTAGGTTAAAATAGCCTTCCTAATCAAAATTTAACATGGTGTTGAATTTTGGTTAATGAACTTTTGATTCTTTATTTTCATAAATAATAGCCTCTTTCGCTTGAACTTATCACCAGTATCATTTCAAATAAATAATGTGTTTTTCTCTCACAATAAATCAAAGATTAAAGATTAGCTGCTTTTTCCACCAAATTAACAGTGTCGAATAAAAGTAATCTAACATGGAAATGAATCAAGGCTATGCTTATTTTTGCAACATTTACTTTAGCCTTGCTTGAGTTAAACTAAAAAAGTTAGGTGAACACTTTAAAAATGAATAAATAATAATAATAATTATTATTATTATTATTATTATTATTATAAAATTAAGGCTCCCCAAAGTTGTTTCAACGGGTAGATCTCTTGTTTGTTTCTTTTTGTTTTCTTTTTGTTAAATAAAAGGTAGGTATAACAATAGTGGAGAAGATCTCTCAAGCATGATGAACACACATTCGAGATCTCCACCAACACGCTGCACAAACATCGATTGATCATTTAACTCCTTCCTCTACAACGATAGACATGCGTATGGGCTTAGAAGATAGTTTTATAGAGAATTGGTTGAACCTTTGGTTTAGCTAAGCCACATCTCAATCATTTAACTCCTTTCTCTACAATGATGGTTTGTGCAAAGAATACCCTCAATTCTCCTAAAAATTCTAAAATTTAAAATTAAACAAATTAAAATGCAAAACAAATGTCGCTCCACCTCCATGCAAATTTATAAACCACACTTCGCTTCAAAAAATCCCAAAAGTGACATGTTCATAACATCTCTAAGATGTAAGCCTACATAAAGTTTGTTCCATAGACATACACTTATGCTTGTGGGCAAACATTCTAATAGGACTATCATGATGATTAAGTTGTTGTGAGGTGTAATATAGTTCTGACTTAGAAATCCTACCGCTTTCTATTTAAAGTACTTGGAGAATTTGTTTTGATAAAAATGATATAAAACCATAGTATCACATACCCTCATTTGGTGAGCAATTCCTACCAAAGCCAAATATGACATCCCGCAAGTTTCAAGCCTTCTACATAAACCGCTTGTTATTATGCTTGAGTTTGGTCAAGTTTTGTTCACCCTTGTTGAGAGATTTATCATGCTCCCAACATCAAGATCACGTGACACTCCATATACACATGCTGCTTCCTACACTAGGAGTACGCACAAACATGCTTTCGTTTAGATTCACCAAAAATTCTGATCCTACACCGGGAGTAGACAAAAATATGTTTGTTAAGTAAATACTCCATGTTATAACAAGATAAAAGATCTCTCTCTAAATATGTGGTTTAGAAGAGACATGGGCTATGCAAAAGCTAAAAAAATGGACACATGAAAGTCCAAGTATAAAAGAAAAAATGATGAGCACATGAAGGCTCATGTATTGAAAAAAGGAAGAAAGAAAGATAGCCATGTTTTAAAATAATAAGTTATAGAGAGAGATCATATCTACAAAAGGAGTATAGTTTTAGTTTATCTTTTTCCACACACATGCACATCTTGATCTAAGAGTATGGCACTTCTCTCCTTGGATCCTCAATTTGACTTTTACAACATATGCAATACAAGTATGCTACATTGTTTTATCCCTACCTAAAGTTCCACATAAACCTTTTTAGAAGTAGGAGAAAAAACAAAAGAAGGCAAAACATTGCTATGCCTTGGTAAGGATTTATACACCATTGAGTGATTTGATAGTGCCATTTGAGGAGTATAAAGTGAACTATGCTTTTTCTTGAGAAGAACTTCCAAAACTCCAAGCTGCTAAGATGTGAAATTGGGAAGATGACTTTGTTCCAAGAACTATTCCACTTTTCAACCACCCAAGGAAACATGTTAGCCAACGCCATAAATCCCAATTGTGTAAAGAATGTGTTGTAATAGCTTTCATGTAAGGCATATATCTTAAAATGTTTTGCTTTCAAAGATTACTTTTTATCTCTAACTTTACTCGAGGACTAGCAAAGGGCTATGTGGGGAAGCTTGTTGGCAAAGTGCTTAACTCACATTTCTAACTGCCAATTTTCATATAAAATGCTAAAATAAACACCAAGCTTAGACATAGGGCTTTTAGAACTAACAATTTCACAAGTTTTGATCTTTGACCATTTGCACGAGGACATTCATGGAATACATAGAAAATACATTCAAAATGCTAAAGAAACAAAGCATAACACCGTATTGCACAAAGCAAAAGAGCCCAAGGGGAGAAATCCCACTCATCGAGCCAAATCAGGGCCAAATGTGGAGAAAAAGAGCCCAAACCCAAACCAAATGATCTCCAAATGGCGTGAAACTTCACAGTGCGCTGCTCCACACACCCCGTGAGGCCCACCAGCAAAGGCAGTGGCGAGACGGGCCACCCAGGTATGGTCGCACCTCTAGCTGCGCCAACCTCCTTCCGCTGCCACGTGTCGCCTCCCCATGATCCTCCATGGTGGTTGCATGCAAGGGCTCCTCCAAATATAGCCCCTAAACCGACCTCTTGAGTACTATAAAAGGAGGGGGAAGGGCTCCCATTCACAACACAACACGCAAGGAAGAAGAGCACACCTCACTTGAGTTAGAGCACCACCCAAAGGGCTTAGACCCTAGTAGCTAGTAGACTTGGATAAGGAGAGATGTGAGGGAGAGTATGGGAAGCGCTGGGCTTGTCGGTGTGTCCCCGAGCTTGTACCTTGATGAACACATGTGCCTCAACGGGTTCTCCCGCCAAGTGAGTATTCGTGTTTTCTGTGGTATAAAGTCTTTTGATTGAGTTAAGCTTTTACTCTTACTTGTTTATGGGTTCGCCCGCCTCGTAGCTGATACTCTAGTAGAGGGGCCCGATAAAGACTGATAACCCCACGCGGACCTAGAGTAGTAGTCGACACCGTAGACATGGTGTCTAGGCTAAAGGCTTACCTGCTTGCCTCATACTCCACGGTTGAGGGGGAGGCGGCAGATGGTGACAGCCCTGCCTGCTCCTTTGTAATCCCCACGTCCGGCACTGACGTGAGCTACTGCTTCTGCATCGCTATGGCATCCAAAGCGCCCTGTGTCCGGCAAGCCCAAGAGAAGTAGAATTTATCTTCTCATAGACCCAAAAGCCATAGAATCCATCCCTACTCCTTTCCAACTTTACCCTTGTGTTGTCCTTGGACGAATTAGCTAGAAGAAATACCTTCTGCCCTCGTGGAAAATACGATACTCAATAATACTTCCGTGAAAGCTACAACAGAATTCCGTACACTTGTGGATTCGTTCTGTAGACATTAAAAAATATCAATACTTACCCTACTTGCAAGTTGGCTATCCCAACTTTCCCTGGTCAGCAAAGCCCAATAAATGTGAAAAGCCACCAAAACCCTTCAGATTTATACCGAACATGGTGTACATGTTCTCGAGGTGTTTGTTGACTTATATTGAAGCAGTCCCTACACCCACAAAACAAGCACAACCAAGGAGGTACAAGTGGAAGCACAAATAAATGATTGAAATATGAAATGTGAGGCAAACAAAATAGAGAGACGCGGCGATGTAATTCCCAGAATTCGGATCCCCACTGGACCCTACATCTTTGTTGAGGAAGCTATGACAGACTACCCCATGATTAAGCTCTATAGCCGGGTTGCTCTCAACCACTTTCCTTGCTCCACTAGATGATATTTTCCCCTTTCCATGGCAAGACCGCAACCCGCATAAATTGTCTCGCAATACTCCACATGTTGGGTGCTCATCTCGACAACGCCTAGCCATCTAGAAGCCAAGCTCCAAAAGTAACAAATGCACAACCGAATTGCTCGATACACAGCCACGGCGCTCAAGGGTTGGATTCAGCTCACTAGTGCTCACTTAAGCTCACACAACTCAATTCACTCACTCCAATCCAACAGATTTCATTATTGTCACCAAATCCTACAAAGGATGGATTGGGAGCTGTAACAAGGCTTAGCTGATGATATGGACATGAGAAGCTTCAGTAGCCAGCCACAAGGGATAGGAATGAGTATATATATAGCTAACCCCCAAAAACTAGCCTTTGGATAGTTACTTTAGTTACGTTTTTCTCATGTCCACCATTTTATATTTCTGGGCAAATACACTTAATTATACAAGTGAAACCCAAACATGTCGACACCAACAATATAATGATGGAGGTCGTCATGATGCACGAAGGGTTACAGAGTTGCGGCGGCACATATAGAAAGAAGAAGATAGGAAAAACATCGCCTCGGGAGTGGAAATTCTGGAGGATTCTTGCCCCGGCAGCAACGTACTAGTACTTGTAGTATTTGTACGCCGCGCCCACGGGCCACGGCAAGCACTGGCACTACAGTCGTCTACAGAGCAGCATTGGTTTTACGCGAAGGAAGGAGTAAAACTCCACATTGCTCGATTGATTCTTTGCTTCAAGTCCACGATCTAGCTAACTCTCTCGTCATCGCTCTTGCACGTTAATATAATAACCTAATATATAATTGATTGCTATTGATTACAAACCAATAATATATATATATATAACCGGTGTACTTTACACAATCACGTACTTTTAATTTCATTTTGATCTGGGAGCATGCATGCGGGCAGTGTGTATCGTGCACGTATCCGTTCGTGCGTGCGCCACATATATAGCACGAGTCAACCCGGCCATGCATCTATCACATGCAATGCAACCAATCTGACAGGAATTAATTGGCTTGCAAAGTGAGATTCGTGCTGTATGTAGCTAGTGTACAGTAGTAGTGTCTGTCTGATTAACGGTGACTTTTGATGCTTCTCTGCCCAATGGAAGCCTGTCACCTGTGTGTCCGCGTTAATTAAGCCCCTGTCGTACAGCGGTCAGTACACATACCAGCTGACAAATCATACTATGCATCTGTACTAGCAGGCTTAATTTCTTGGTAAAGTTCACCTTTAAATTTTACTGTAAATTTTTTACAGATTATATTATATATACTATATGATTCTGCACCGCCAGGTAGCGCAGCAGAGGGCATCTCTTGAGAGACTAATTAACAACAGACATATATACAGCACGCATGTAATTACCCTTGCTTGTGTGTCGTTTGAACATACATACATGCATCAGCGATACACTTATACTAGTACGGCGTACACATGCTTCGTCGTCGTCGTCGAGGTCCCCTTATCTCCCTTCCCTCTAGCTACCGGCCTACTGCTTCGTCTTGCGTTGTTTGCTGCGTGGTGCGTGTTGTGTGTGCCCTACCCGGCCATGTCGCTGCTTATAAATATAGCTTCGTTTCACGCTCCCCAGTCGCCATTGCTTTGCTCTGCTAGGTCGCTCCTCTGAGTCCTCTCTCACTGCCGCCGGCCTGTTAGTATATAAGCTTAGCTTATTTGCGAGCACAAGATCGACCTCAGGATATATACATAGCAGTTTCACGTTCGGCGATAGTTGTCATTGACGATCGATATATAGCACGCAGCCAGCTAGCTGGCTGGGGTTATCTGCTACATGGGCGGTGGGTCGCCGTGCGCGTCGTGCAAGCTGCTCCGTCGGCGGTGCACCAAGGACTGCATCTTCGCGCCATTCTTCCCGGCCGACGACCCCCTACAGTTCGCCATCGTCCACAAGGTCTTCGGTGCCAGCAACGTCTCCAAGATGCTCCAGGTGCGCGCATGTCTGCTTCTTTATTTTCTGATCGACGTGTGCATGCGTACGTCCGCGCGGCAAACTAACGGCGTACATTCATATTTATGCAGGAGCTCCGGTGCAGCAGCGCGGCGACGCGGTGAGCAGCCTGGTGTACGAGGCGAACGCGCGGATGCGGGACCCGTCTACGGCTGCGTCGGGGCCATCTCCTTCCTGCAGAACCAGGTGTCGCAGCTGCAGATGCAGCTGGCCGTCGCGCAGGCCGAGATCCTCTGCATCCAGATGCAGCGCCGGAAGACGGCGGCGGCGGCGGCCCCTGATGACGTCGACGTGGTGGTCCCGCCGTCGTCGTCGCTGGTGGTCGGGGCAGGCGGCGGCGCCGACCACCACCACCACCACATGACGATGGCCATGCAGCAGCAGGCGATGATGGCCGCCGACGTCGAAGTGGACGCCTTCCTCATGCAGAACGCCGGCGCCGGCGCCGGAGCCATCGTCCCGCCGCAGCTCATCGGCATGGGCTACGGCGGCGCCGCATCGGCTGGCGCCATGGGAGAGACGGCGGCACTGAAGAGGGAGTCTCTGTGGACGTAGCTAGCAAGCGCATAATTGCCCAGCCCCCAGATTTAGGGGTGTTTGTTCACTCTTCACCTCTTAAATCTAGTCTCATTTAGTCTCATTTAATCACTTTTTATATAAACACTTTGACTAAATAAAACTAAAAAGACTTTAGCCAACTCAAATATTGCTAAATGAGACTAAACTTCATCTTTTAGTCAGGTTGCCTCACCTTTTAGTCACCTTAGAGCTAAACACCATAATTAAAATGGACTAAAAAACCTCTTTTAGTCTCTTTTAGTCCACCAAACTAAATAGGAGTTACTAAAGTTTATGAGGTGGTTTAGAAGACTAAGGTGCAAACCACCCTTAGTCAACTTTGCATCTGTGTACGTGGTAGGAGCACTGCACAGCCAGCGGCAGCGCGCCTAGCTAGCTATTGTGTAGCTTGCATTGTTTGCTTCACTTCTTGCTTGTAGCTAGGGCTAGCTTAGTTAGGTTAGGCTAGTTAATTAATTAATTAGAGAGACTTCTTTCCTCTATTTTAGTTTCCTCCTTTTAAATCTTGCTGATCTCTCTTATTTCTGTGCTTCCTGTTAACTAGTTCATGTGCTGTGTACTTATCATCATCAATCTGAGAACTAGTTAGTTGGGCCAGGGATAATCCTTGTTCTAATTATTAATGCATTATTCACAGTGTGTGCCATGTGTATGGTTGGCAGCAGGGAGTATATATCAAATATCAAATTCAGACATTCACAAACACGCCGACAGTAACGTGACTGGAAATTTAGTTACTGAAAATTAAAACGAAAAGAGAGATATGTAGAAGGGCATGTGAGGCCAACAACTGGTACTAGCTAGTTATTATCAATACATACTCCTTCGTCCTATAATATAGTGCATTCTAGCATTCAAAATTTATCCTTAAATATAATTCATTCTAGAGAACAAGAACCAATTTTGTATTAAATAATTTTCATTTATCAACCAATCACCATTAACCACGTTGATGATAGCGTCTGATTAGGAAATAAAATGAGAGTACGGTATTTATGTTCTCTCTTAATTTGTCTTAAAATTCCTACTATATTATATGAAGAGGGACTATATTCAAAATTTACTGATTGTGATCAGATTGATGAAGATTATATATATTATTAGGGCACGGCAGCTAGCACGCATGTGCATGCGACCAAGTGATCAGATCACATGCATGCATGCATGGGGTGATTAAACTAGTCAAAACACCAAAAGTAGACCAAGCAGGCCCAGCTTCCTTGTCAGACAAACAACTGCCCCCTACAAATCGAAGCCCGAATCTCCAAAATCCGTAAGGGACGGTGCTTTCTCTTGGCCCTGCCAATGCAGAAACTACACCATAGTTTCACATAAGCGTTTTGTCGATGAGACAAGATAGTTATTGAAGAGAGACACTACTGGATTCAGGTTCTTTGCCGAGTGCCTGAGGCCAAATTATACTCGACAAAGCCTTTGCCGAGTGCGGCACTCGGCAAAGAACACACGGCAAAAAATTGATCGGCGAAGCCCTCTTTGCCGAGTGTCTTTTATCGGCACTCGGCAAAGAAAAACGACCGCCACGGCGCCCGCCCCGTTGATTTGGAGCTTTTGCCGAGTGCCAACCAATAGGCACTCGGTAAATTTTTTTTATTTTTTAAATTTCTTTGCCGAGTGTCAACCCCGCAGCACTCGCAAAGATTTTTATTTTTTAAAAAATTTTGTAGAGTGCCCACCCACCGCACTCGCAAAGTTTAAATTTTTAATTCTTTCGAAAGTGCCCTCTTCCAAGACTCGCAAAGTTTGAATTTTTTTTTTTCTTATTTTTACGCACTCGGCAAAGTTTGATTTTTTAATTCTTTGCCGAGTGCCCTCTACGCCAACACTCGCAAAGTTTGATTTTTTTAAAAATTCTTTCTACCGAGTGCCCTCCGGACCGCACTTTTCGCAAAGTTTGAATTTTTTTAATTCTTTGCCGGTGCCCTCCGCCGCACTCGGCAAAGTTTGATTTTTTTAAAAATTCTTTACGAAAGTGCCCTCTGACGGCTTTTCGGCAAAGTTTGAATTTTTTTAATTCTTTGCCGAGTTCCTCCGGCCGCACTCGCAAAGTTTGAATTTTTTAAAAAAATTCTTTGCCGAGTGCCTCTTGCCGCTGATCGGCAAAGTTTGATTTTTTTAAAAAATCTTTGTCGAGTGTCCTCTCCGACACTTCGGCAAAGTTGATTTTTTTAAAAAAATTCTTTGCCGAAAGCCATGGTCATATGACTTTTCAAAGCTGAAAAATGGTTTTCCATCAGCCCATTTTTCCAAACTTTCTTTGAAATCGTGACCATGGCACTTTCAGCAAGGGTCTTTGCCAAGTGCAACACTTAAGCAAAGTGACCCAAAACGATAATTTTAATTTTTTTACATTTTATCATGACAAATAAATTCATACAATAATATATCTCATTCATCACTTATATATCTCATCCATCACATATATATCTTATCCATCCACATCCATCCTTTACATATCACATCCATCATAATATATATCACATATATAATAATAAGTGCTCAAGTCCATTCAAATAAATCCACAAGTCCATCAAAGTCCACAAGTGCATCACAAGTCCATCACCAAGTGAACAAATAAATAAAAAATACAACGTGCACTCATCTCGCCATCATGACCGTGGTGAAGGCCCAAATGCATCATTCGAGGTGCATGAGGTGGATTATTTGAACCACTATCAGATGAAGACTGCACAAAGAAGTAAAGATTGCATGTGAGACAAGATTATTTATATAGCTAATCTAGGAAGGTAGAGGCCATACAAGCAAAGCACAAGCGAAAGTAAAAAACTTTCATACTCACAGGAGTAGCTGTAGCTGCAGGACGCGAAGGCGGAGGTGGAACCAACAGCTAGCTGGTAGAGAGATGTCCTAGTTTGTAAGCATCGTACATGACAACGTGCACGAAATCTTCTAAAATTTTTATCATAGCCTCCACATATGATATCACGACATCTCAACAACTTTCATGATTTTTGGACTTCGTTTGCTTTTTATAGAATTTAAAAATACTTCGCACGCAAGTTCGCGGTCATATTTCGTGAACAAGATGTCTGAAATTTCGGATCAGTTCCTAGATACGGCCTCACACTACACTCAGTAACATGACTATCATTTTTTGAATCATTAAATTCCATTATCCGTACTACGTGCAGTTCAAAATTATATTTTTCGAAAAAATTCAAGTAAATAAAATAAAGTAACTAAATATATCAAAAAGCCATAAAATTCCCCAAATTCTAATTAGGAGTTCTGTGTGTTTTAAAAGGGTTGCACAAAAATTAAAGGCCAAAAACAAAAAAAAACTTTGCCGAAAGTCTTTGGGGCATGACACTCAAGAAAATGGGGTCTTTGCCAAGTGCCACGGATAAGGCACTCGACAAAGAGGGTTTTGAATTTTTTAAAAATTCCTCTTTAGAGTGTCTTCACGAGGGCACTCGGCAAAGACATTTTAAAAAATTAAATATTTATCGAGTCTTTGTGCTGGAGGCACTTTAAGAAAGTATTTTTTAAAAAAAGACATTTTAAAAAAAATCTTTGCCGAAAGTGTCGTGCTGAAACACTCATAAAAGTATTTAAAAAAATTTGCCGAGTGCGGATCTGGGACACTCGGCAAAAAAATTTAAAAAATAAATCTTTGCCGAGTGCGGATATGAGACACTTTCGGCAAAGAATTTTTTTAAAAAAATAAATTTTTGCCGAGTGCCTAACAGCACTCGGCAAAGAAGGACGTGGTCGAACACATTACGCACGCACGTCACCCTATCTTGAGTCTGCCGCTTTTTTATCGAGAGTTCGGCACTTGGCAAAGAAGTCTTTGCGGTGCATTCTTTTGCCGAAGTCGAAGCACTTTCGGCAAAGATTTTTTGCCGAAAGTGCAATTCTTTGCCGAGTGCCCGATTTTGACACTCGGCAAAGAATTTTGCACTCAACAAAGTCTCTGCTTCCGTAGTGAGAGCAAAAATCATAGAAACCGGATCTAAATTAGAAACCATGTCTACATGAAAATCAAGACATAAAGGGATGTGATTGGTATAGAATAGAGAAAGAATGTATATGATTAGATAAAAAATTATTTTTTAGAAACTATCAATTAGAATCATAATTTCTATATGTTGTGTCTATACAAATTAATAGGTAAGCATTGGGATTGCCCTCACGCGACATTGCTAGCTAAACACCAAATTCAACGGTACGACCTGATTAGTACGGCTATATATGTATGGACATGAGCACCGTTTGTCTCTAATGATGCGGGTGCACAAGATATTTTCTCATGTGTAAGCATGGGCATGTCACAGTTGATCATAACAATGTCATTACTCAATAATCCGAGTTTAACAAAACATATCTTAATAAGTCCTTGAAAATATATACTACCTTTTGTCTCAAAAAACTTGACATCAAAGATTTTTCAGACACATGACTATATAGCGGAGAAATGGCCATGATACTTCGCTCTATTATATTCATTAGATATGTGTTTCCCCTTAAAACAAAGCCATATTGATTGAGTACTATACAAAAGAGCAACGCATGGGCTTATATAATTTAGAAATTGCATATAGACATGTAGATTAGTTACCATTCCTAGGTTTAATTAGTGTGTGGTAAATTAATGTGGTGGCACATTGATCCCTAGTGGGTTGCAATGATACGTTTTTGGGACAAATTTGAATGCTAGATGTCATATTCTTTTAGAACACATGAAGTATGCTCTACTCACAAAAGGCTATAGGTCCAGTTGATTATAGCATATTTTTCCAATTCTAGAAAATAACATCTCTATAGATTTAATAAAAGGTAAGCAAACAATGCAGTTTAGCTTCAAAATTTAGAGAGCAAAATTTACTCTAATTCACATATACTGCCTACATCCTAAATCAAAGAAGGTCATTATATTAGTTTATCATAGGTGACATTTGGATAGTCATGGGGTATGGGATAGAGATATTGGGATGGATAGCACATGAGGTGGGTTAGGGATACTGAGATATGATCCTTTACCCATGTGTGGGTTAGTCGTCGCAAAAAAAATGTGTGGGTTAGTCGATTTTGGGATACGATCACGTACGGCGTTTGTGATGACCCATACATGATTACAAATATCAGAAGAAAACTTCCTTATCCTTCTGCACCATCTCCACTTCTGCAGACGTGGGTGGTCTCCTCTCTCCGCCCGAAGCATCATTGCCGCCTCCAATCAAGCCAGCCGCACGCGCACACTCCTGCTCGGACCATCGTCCTCGATCTAGTCGAGCCCTAGCTGCTCCCCCAGTTTCACTCCTCTCGCGCGTATAAGCCACGTTAGATCATGACTTGTGCTGACGTGCAAGGGGAGTCATCGGGCGGCTTCGGGTCTCCCCGTGTGAATCCTCGTCGGTCATGCTACTACGATGCTCATGAAGAGGAAGCTACATGGAGGAGGGCACAACAGGGAGGAACCGTGGTCCGTGGCACGGCCTGACGTGGTGGACGCTCAGCGCCGGCGCCTAGTGCTTCTATCTCAGCCACAACGCACCCCTCTCGGTGGGATAGGATTGGTAGAAATAAGCTGGTTATTTCCCTTTCCCTTACCTTCTCTATTTCCAATTCCCTCATACCAAACGTTAGATAAGATTTCCAGCACGCACTATTTCCCTATCCCACCTTTTCTATAACCCACAATCCAAACGCCACCTAAGTGAAATCATTCTAGTTTGCCTAAGTCAAATCATTCTAAGTCTGATGGAGTTTATAAAGAAGAGTATCAACATATTTATGGCCCTAAATAGATATGTTACAGAATATATTGTATGGCACATATATACTTTTTCTGTCCAGAAATATAAGGTATTTGAATGTTCAAAATTTGTCCTAAATTATAAGGTATTTTGTATTGCTCAACCTCACTCATTTGTGCTTGTCTTTTAAATCCTATCCATGCATGTCTTTTAAACACTTAAACCGACTCATGTAATTGGTATACGAAATCAATGGCATGCATGCATGCTTTTTAAACTATGACTTACTAGAAAATTAAGTAGATAACAACTGAACTAACTAATTAGTGAGGGGCATGTTGTCTTTTGCCAAGCTCTTTATTTGGTTCTAAAATTGTTGGGCATCTTGTATTCTAGGACGAAGGGAGTATCTAATAATATTTATTTTGTACCATAAGTATTGACTAGTAACAATGCTCCGTGCGTTGCAATGAGATGCATGGTTTATTGTATGATTCTCGGACATCACTATCTATGTTTATCGAATTTATTAAAAGTATTGACTAGTAAAAATACCCGTATGTTGCAACGGGATGCATGGTTTATTGTATAATTCTCGGACATCACTATCTATGTTTATCGAATTTATTAAAAGTATTGACTAGTAAAAATACCCGTACGTTGCACAATTGGGCTTAATCCAACCTTAAGTGAATCAAATAAATTTTAAGACCCACCGCCCTTGGATTGCATGTTTGGTTGGTGGAGATGCACGGAGAAAAGAGGCGATTATGTCCACTCAAATTACGGAAACTATACATATTGTCCAGCTGCTGAACAATTCTTTCACAATCAGGAGAACAAATGATTCAAGCTTGTGCGATTATTCATTTCATATAAACCAAAGGAATCAATGTGGGTAAACGTAAAGAAAGATATTAGGAAACTGGTAAAAAAGTATAAACAAACTAATTCAGTCATGCACCCAAATATTTGAATTTTAACTATTTGGTACATGTTTTTTTTTGTTTTTAATTAAAAATAATGTATTTGTGCAAGCGAAAAGATACACTAAGATAAACCTGTAATATAGAGAAAAAGCATTGTTGTTGCCTGCTGCAATCTGCTCACAAAAATCAAATATTAAATCTTTTTGGAAATGTTTTTGTACTGAAAGCTTATTTGTATTGTCATCTAAAGTAATTATGAAATTAGTAGTATTTTTTTTGTGAAAACGAAATACTTAGAACATTATTTTGAAGTAGTCTTTAATCTGGTGATGGTCTATTTGCAGTTCACTATAGATGGTAAAGGTAGCTGGCTAGTTCCATCAGACTCAGAGAATAGCTTAGTATGTCCGTATAGAATAAAGGTAGGGGCTATATTGAGAAATGGGCAAGCACTATGCTGCGCACTCAGTCCACAAGCCGTGGACTAGCGGCGGGATGAGGGTGCGGTCCACCATGGACCGTATCCACCTCGAAGGGTTATGCGTTCTTTTATTCATGGCCATAGATCTTAGGATGGATGGCTAAGGATGTCTTTATTTATATCTGTATTTAGATGGTATATCTTGATTTATTTTCTAAAGGAAAACGGACTTATTTAAGTGTGACCTAAGCATGATGTCATCAAGCTAATAAGGAGTATTGGAGCAAGGACAACCGGGCTGCTTGTTTCGCTTGCTCTCGTGTTGTCCCTGCGCCCGTGCAATTTGCAGGGCGTGCGTCTGCCCGTGCCTACGAGTGGGCCGGATTTCTCGCACGAAGACAGGCGGACGGGCCTAACGCGAATACAGGAAGGAAGAAAAAGAAAAAAACAGGGAGAAAAAGATACGGATACGCCGGATAAAAACCAGATTCCGAATAGATTTGAGAGTTTGATGAAAAAATTTATGGCAACAAATTTTGCCTCTTTATTATTAGATATAGATATAGATATAGTCGTATAAAAATTTGGTTATTGATTGAAGAAAAATAGAATAATTTTTTCTAAGAACCGAGAGATCGAGTATGTACACTTGCTTAAGGTTAATTGTGCCACACTAGTACTAAAGAGGGGAAGTGCGAGGTCATCATACCAGCCAACCGTACATTATTGCACGGAACACAACCGATTTTTTCTAAACTCGGAACACAACCGATTACGAATAGGTGGTATGCTTCCAAGTATCTCCCATCATTCGTTTGGCCATCTCTAAGATGATATGATTGGAAGTTTTGATCTTTTTACAAGAAAATTGAAGGCCATAGAGAAATAACTAGAATAAAAATCAAGTAATCTAGCTATCAAAACAATTGTAAAGCTACAAATTCAAAAGAGTGGATGATTGTTACTGACCTTAAAGCAAGAAGATCATTCTCACGCCTGAAAATCCAAGACCTTCATTGAGCATTTTGGTGAAGAATAGCCACAACAATGGAGGGAGAGTGGGGAAAGGCACCTTCTTGCCTAAGTGTGCTCGGGATTGGAGGGAGGAAGGAGGAGCTCGTCGGCTGTTGTACTATGGGCTATTACTGTCAGCTCAAGCCAAAAGCCGACAGTAATAGCACAAAACCACTGCCGGTTCAAGCCACGAACCGGCAGTGATATATGAAACCACTGTCGGTTCAAGGCACCAACCGGCAGTGATATGGATCTTCATTGCCGGATTTTGGGAACTCCAATCATTTTCTGATTTTGAAGTTAAGAACCGACAGTGAAGAGTTATCACTGCCTTTTCAATAGTAATCGGCACAGATGGGCCGACACTAAAGGTCGAACCTGTAGTAGTGCCAGATCTTTGCTTCCAATGAAAACCAAACCTAACACGAGGAATCTTTAGTTGAACAGGATAAGAGTAACACATTCAGTCATGCAGATCATGCGAGAGGTATATCTACCATCAACAGCGGGACTCCGTACAATAACTTGTAGTAACCCACGTGTAAGAAAAATTTAAATCAATTCCGGGTCGAAGAAAGGACGACATGGCAACTTGCAATAATAATTTGATAAATTTGGGAGAGATCCACCAATTTGATGAATCTAGAGGAAGATCCACCAGACCAGATCTATGGTGGAGTTGCTGGATCAGGAAATGTATAGCTATAAAAAAATAAACCTGGATATGAATCTAGTGAAGTTTCGCCAAACATACCCTTATTAATGCCCCCCTCTTGGTTTGGAATTCGTGACCCAGTTCAATTATTTGAACGAGTTTCATTGGGTCGATCCAAAGAAATGAAAACTTTAATATCTACCCTAGCATACACATAATGCACTGTCATCATCCATGACTTTTGCCGCCCGTGCCGTGCAGGGTACTGATGCCGCAAGCAACAAGGCGTGCGGGGCATCGGTCCTCCCATCTTCACTCCACAGAACATGCATGTTTTTTTTACATGTTTTTTTAGTATAGTAGATTTTATATATTTACATGTTTTTTTAAGATTACATGTTTTTTTAAGAAGGCTATCGGCTTGTTCGTTGGTTGGTTTCTGGGTTGGTTTGGGCTGGCTGGTGCTGGTTTATTCTGAGAGAAAAATACTGTTGGCTGGCTGGTTTGGGCTGGCTGAAACCAACAAGCAAACATGCCGTATATATACATGCATGTTCAACCCATCGACGACTCTCTACTTGTCTGCCTCTCTTCACTTCCATCTGATTTCTGCTGGTGTCTCTCCGCAAAGATAATTTCTCACTATATAGCCACCTTGAATTTCTGTTTGTTGTATAGAATTTACTCTTATCAAAGCAGTTTCCTTTGGCCGCCTCCTAGCCTGTCCACGACAGCAAAAAAATTTTAACGCGTCCGATCCTGAATTCACGGAGTGGATTGAAGCTCCTTCCCACCGAAAAAAGGCGTCCTTATCCTCTTGTCAGCTTACG
The DNA here is from genome assembly GCA_904845875.1 of Miscanthus lutarioriparius. Classification (NCBI taxonomy): domain Eukaryota; kingdom Viridiplantae; phylum Streptophyta; class Magnoliopsida; order Poales; family Poaceae; genus Miscanthus; species Miscanthus lutarioriparius. The sequence continues at coordinate 39,701,361 of CAJGYO010000017.1, forward strand.
AGGAGCCCGTCGCCCCCCACCCGTCGTCCTCTTCCCTGCGCTTCTCCTCCCTCCGCCGCCTCCCCTCCCCCATCCCTCCTCGCCGCGGCACACCAGACAGGCCTGGCCGCGACCTCCTCCCCGCGATGTGTGCTGGCAGGAGCCAGCACCCGCGTCGCCGCTCCGTCTTCGTAGCGCCGCCCCTCTCCATCGCCAGCGTCGCCTCTTCCGATCGTCGGCTCCATTGCTCCGCCTTCTCCACAGTGTCAGCCTCATCTACAGCCTCCTCAGTTCATGATTTCTTTGTTGTCTAACTTTTGTTTTGTCTTTACCGGATTCGTTGCCTTGCCTCTACTAGGGCTAGGGTTTTAGGCGGTGGCATATAGGGCCCCTCGGCGGTGGTGCACAGGACCTGGGCTGCCGACGCCACTCGTTAGCAGGAGCTAATGCCCGGCATGCTCTGCTTCCGCTGTGAAGCCGCCGCCGGCGCCATTTGCCAGGAGGGCCACCCTGCGCGTGCTGGTCGCGGCTGCGCACCCATGACCCCATGGCAGCGAACCATCTGGTCATCCCCTCTTTAGTTTCTCCACCTGCACAAAAGGTCACACAACATGTATGGATGGATCTATACATTTTATTCTAGGAGGCAACATATATGGCGTGTTAGGTTTTTATTTTTGTTCGGATTTGGTGTTCTTTGACCAACCTCTACAATTTCTTTGACATGTGTTTGAGATGAGCATGGCATCTTGTATTTGCAGCTAGATGTGAATGACTCTGTAGGAGTTGCATAACATGTGTTCAATGAAATGTCGATGTATAAGAGTTGCAGAACATGTGCTCGATGGAATGCCCATGTGATATGTAGTTTGTACCTTTCGTTTTGCTAACCTGTATTTCATCTGCAAGGGTGTTCTTTCACCGACCTGTACAATTTATTTGACCTGTGCTGACATGACCATGCCATCTTGTATCTTAGCTAGGTGTGAATGATTCTATATGAGTTGCATACCATTTGCTTGATGGAATACCGCTATGAGATATGGTTACTGCCTATTGTTTTCCTAACCTCTTTTGCTAGCCTCTATTTCACCTACAAAGATGCCTGCAGCCCAACTCCAAGGTGTATATAGTTTTAAAAATCTAAACTATAATTACTCGAGCGTTTATTTTGCAGATCATCTTTCTACCTATGCATATGCCAGATGGTTAGTTTCAGGTACTATTACCAGGCTCTGGAGGATTAGCTATGGGCATTATTGGAACTGAGGTAAATACTTAGGTTTTCATCTTATTAGGTTCAACTCAAATCACATTTTTTTAGTTTTATGGCCATACACCTACCAGCCTTTTGAATTGTCATCTTAATTCTGTTTGGCATTACTAGAACTCAGGTAAATACTTAGTTTTACATCTTACTAGATTCACCTCAAATCACTTCTTTTTGTTGTCATGTACATAGACCTGTCAGCCTTTTGAATTGCCATATCAATTCTGCTAAGCCTATAAAACAATTGTTTTTAGACAATTAAATTCCAAGAACTGTTGTTATTGGAAGGGGTGTGCCGTAGGTCACCAGAGAATAACTGCTTTCTTATGTTTCTTGTTTTATAAATATAGCCAACGGACGCTGCTTAACAGCATCAGCTTTACTCTATAGGAAATGAATTTATATGTTGTGCTGCCCACAACGAAGATTTATCTCTAAAATTATGACTTTGTCAAGCCATAATTTGAAGTTTTTTTAAAACAAATCTCTAATGTTATAGGTTGACAAAGGGGCATCTCACATGGTGTTGGCTGATGACAGTTTTAGTACTATAGTTTCTGTAGTTGGCGAAGTAAATATCTATTTACAACAGCATCAAAGCTTTCATAAGGTTTGTGCTCTGAGCGTTTGTTTAATTATCGTTGACACTTTGTAGTTGGAGATTTACTGTTTAGTTAACCTTCCTGCTCATCAAGTTAGCTATTGAGTTCAAAACCATGGTGTCGGGTAAGATTGCTTAGATTGAACCACTTTGTCTTCATCCCTCAGTCTAACCCATTTTATGTACACATCGTTCATTCGTAGGGTAAGATTGCCTGGATTTAACCACTTTGTCCTCATTCCTCAGTCTAATCCATTTTATCTACACATCATTCATTTGGATTGCTAATTCTGTTGGGAAGAAAATATGTTAAATCATTCATGAACTTCATGGCTTACATTTCAGGTTTGGAAATCGCTGCTGCATCCGGCAAGAGCAACAACATTGACAATCTTTACAGGTACAATTGGGTTAGCATCCCTTGATAGCACGGCTTTTTAAGTGACTGTTTCTGCAGTATGTATACTTGTGTTGCTTTTCCACTAAATGTGGATGTAGTATGTAGTCCTGAGCTATTTTCTATAATACAATTTCTTGTGTGCCTGTTTACTCGGCTTATTTTCCCATTACTTACTCCATGTAATGTCTTAGTTGAGTTGTTGATTATTGAAATGGTAATGCCTTTGAGTTTGGCACCATAGCGCTTTCAGAAATTCTAAAACTCAAAGGTTAGTTTGAAAAGAAATATTTTGTTGGCAATATCTACAGTCTTGGTTATATAAATGCTGCTATTTTTCATGTTACCTGTTCTTCTGATTGATCTCTTTTATGAAAAGTTACTTACAATATTGACATAATGGTAATTCAGATTCTTGTAGCTTTGTTGTCTCTTCTTACACAGTCCAGTTACCTGTGTATAGGCAGTGTATTTCCCACCTCTCAGTTCAATTAATTCTTTGATTTAGTGGTTCACTAATGTATTCATATGTGCAGTTTGTTCACGTTTTTCCACAGATGTCATTTCCTGATTACATTTGCCTTCCTGGTTTCTTACATATTCAATATGTCGATTCTCAATGGTACCAGCATCAACTAGGTATGTGCTCCTCCTTTTTTGCCCATTTGGATCTTCAGGTTACATACGTCTACATATTAACTTACTCATCTTATCAGCATTTCCTCTGAACATACTAAACTAAATTTATTTAGTCAGCGGTGGTCAAAGAGAAACAAATTCGTTGCCAACAAAAATTCTACATCTATATATGATAATCGTCCTAATATACTACGTGCGCAAGGGCGCGCGTGATGAACTAGTTTGTATAATAGCAAAAGCTTGTTGTCACGAATTAGGTCAAAAACTTGGGACCCATGATAAATTCGTAAAGAAGAAAAAAAATATAACTAGTTTAAAGCCCACCATATTAGGTCCGGCCCAAAGAAAGCAGAGATTTGAAGGCAAATCCCAACCGCAGCCAACTTCCACCTCCCCTTCAACAGGGCCTCCGTCCCGGCGCCAGCCTCGCCGCTCCCTCAGCGCCGCCGCGTTCTCGTCTGCCACGACATGGAGGGCGGATACCGCGACGACGCGGCGCCGCAGGGCGGGGCCAACCCGGACGCCTACGCGCTCTGGCACTGGCACCTCGTCGACGTCTTCGTCTACTTCTCGCACTACCTCGTCACCCTCCCGCCGCCCTGCTGGATCAACGCCGCTCACCTCCACGGCGTCAAGGTCTTCGCCTTGTTTCTACTCCGTCTGCTTCGGCTCTTGACTCAGTCAGCTCAACTGAGCTTGCTTTTTTTCCCCCTCCCCCTGTTGTCTGTGTGCCAAGGTTTTAGGGACGTTCATCACAGAGTGGGATAAAGGCGTGGAGGTTTGCAAGGAGATGCTCGCGACCGAGGCTTCTGCACAGATGTATGCCGAAAGGCTCACAGAGCTGGCTCATACCTTGGGATTTGATGGCTGGCTGGTAATTTCTGTTATGCCATCTTGTGATTGCTGGATATGTGCCTGCTGCTGGATGCTAATATTGAATCGTCTTTCAGATTAACGTTGAGGTCAAGCTTGACGTTCACTTCATCGATAACCTGAAAGAATTCATCAAGCATCTAACCACGACAATGCACGATGCAGTTCCTGGATCTTTAGTCATATGGTGGTGTTTATTTTCCTACTGTTTTGTAACTATGAACATGACAGGCTGTAGTTATCAAGCTTGGTTGATGATGCTTCTTGGCTTTTACTTGCCTCTGCAGGTATGACGCAATCACTGTGAATGGTGACCTTGATTGGCAGGATAAGCTCAACAAGTACAATAAGCCATTCTTTGATGTATGTGATGGGTTATTTTCCAACTATACATGGAAGGTAGTCCTCTCTTCTTATTTTATTTCCTGCAACTTCTGCGGCCACTTAAAATGTTAAGTGATAGTCTGCTGAAATTGGCATCACAATCGCAGGAAAATTACCCACAAGATTCAGCTGCAGTTGCTGGAAACAGGAAATATGATGTATACGTGGGTATTGATGTTTTTGGACGAAATGCATTTGGTGGTGGTCAGTGGACTGTATGTGTTCTCTGCTTTTATCTAATACAGATGGTCCATTCTTATACTAACAAAATTCTTGTAGCTTTACCTAATTATTACCCAAAACTAAACTGTAGTCACCCAAGTTGCTTGGGAAATATGGAAGCACCGGAATGCTTGTGTGTTTGAGGGTGCTAGACCTAACATAGAAGTGGTACTACATTTGGTTGCCAATGAGGATGCCCTGTGGTGCTTGGCAGGGGCCTCCACGTTGCAGAAGCAGGTCACTCGTCCTAGATAATTAATGGACTGAGTCGGTTCCCCCCCTTCTCCTTTTTGTACCTTTTCTTCTTAATGAAATGACAAACTGTACCTATACAAATTTCTCACACTTAGTGTTACCTTGATGCAACCATGGATGCTAAAGTATTTAGATGATCACCTTTATCAGACTGTAGACGTAAATGTTCTGATTAGACAACAATCAAATTACTACTACTGTATTGCGTATACATTTCTTTTTTCTGTTGGGAGAACTCATTTATATACAGTTGATAAATGTAAAGTTGTAAGCCTGGGCTTGTGCCCCCTCCTCTGAAAAGATTCTCGAACACCGTGTCTTCCTCCATGACTACTGCTGTGTTTGCCAGCTGCTAATCTGGGCAGTTGTAGCGCTCACAGAGTACCAGTTGCCCAGGAAGAAGGGACTGCAGCTAGTCTTTTCGTCGATTATTCTTTATGATTTGACTTCCCATCTTAGCTATGCAAGTAGTATAGTGCATCACACTGGTACAGATTGAGATGTCCCACTATCATAATTTGCTCGTCAAGATAGCTCTTTATGCTAATTCCTGAATTGAGTAGGCTTTGCTAGATAGTTTTATGATGACATGAGACCTAGGCCGTCTGCAGTCGGCACTTCTACAACGTTTGCTAGAGCCACCGAGGTTGCTCTCTCTTGTGCTCCTCAGCGCCACAGAAGGTACTGTAGGTGGTCAAATATGGCGAGTGGTGTCTCCTCGTGCATATCAGCTCCTTGGGCTCGCACCTTCGCGATTGCACCCCCTTAATTTTAGTTCATGCTCCGCCACTGAAACCCTCAGTTGTACATATCGCTACTTTGCTTTTATAGTTTTATCTAAACTATCTTCCAGTTTCTCACCTTCCAATATTTGACTTACTGCCAATCTTGCATTTTGCTAGACAAATGTTGCCCTTGATCTACTTAAGAAAGTTGATATCTCAGCTGCCATATTTGCTCCTGGATGGGTATATGAAACTAAGCAACCACCTGACTTTCAGAGCGCACAGAATCAGTAATGTGTTGTTGACTTCTTTCTGCTATTATTGTTGCACTTTCTGCAATGTATTTACCAAGTAACTGTGCAGTTGGTGGGGCCTTGTTGAAAAATCATGGGGTATTCTTCGGGGCTATCCAGAACAGTTACCGTTCTACTCAGATTTTAATCAGGTATTGGACTAATTATCTACATTCCTTATCAGTTTATCATATTGGGTGTGGAAGACTGGTATATATATGTACTCAGAATCTGGCAATACAGTGCAGCATGTTTTGGTAATCGGGATTATATGTTATGTAGCATTTTTTGCAAATCCCTGACTCATTAATGCTGATTCTAAGTGCCATGAATAACTATTTTAATACTTCCAATATTAGACTAGGAGCACTCAGGTGCTCATACCCACAAGTTTTGTTCAGCAGACAGGAGCATTTATCCTATAAGTTTACTACCTTTCAAAGTCTGTCATTCTTTAAGTTTGGTTCTCTCAGTTGTCTATGTAGACTATGCTCACAAAATACAATTTTTTTGGCAGCATATGTGATGATTGGAAACATCTAGTCAATTGTATCTGAATTTATTGTTTATGTTTTTATTTTCTGCACGCCATCTCTCCAGATTTTGCAGTTCCTCTGCCAAATGTCAAAAAATGTATATCCCTGTTTTTCTCCTTGTTCAGAAATATTGATGCACTGGAAACTTTTGTTCCCATTAGGGTCATGGTTATCAGGTATCCGTTGAAGGGTTGCAAATCTCCAGCGATCCATGGAACAATATTTCTTGCCAAAGTTTCCAGGTAGCATGCTGTCAACATGTTCTGTTGAGTTATGCTTCCATGTATCGTTGTATATGCACGCTGACTCAGATTAACTGTTAGACAGGGCTATGTTATGGGCCTTAGGCCTTATTAGCTTCAGCCATATGGACTCATGTCCAGCCGGCCTGATCTCTGTATAGAGGTCGGCTAGGGCTGTGGAGTTGTATTTGGACTCCAAGTCTGGGTCTCTAGTAGATTGAGCTGAATTACGCAAGGATACTGGAGGTCGGTTGTGTTTCCATAAGCCGCCCCTATCCTCACCTATATATATGTACACGTTCTTGTCCTTCAATAATCAATCTATAGTTTCCCCAACTTACATTAACGGATCCAAAAAAAAAAGCCTTTTGCGTACCATCTGAATGTTAGCTGTGTCATTATCCCATTTCTGAAATTTGCTTCTTATGAAAGCTGGCATGTATCAAACCATCCTGAAGCTCACTGTGACAATGTCCCATATTTTTTCTCAGCCTATGCTTAAATACACCAGAGATCAAGTTCACCTACAAGCCTATACGGAGTAAGTTCACGTCTTCTTTGGCTACATTTTAATTCATGTTTATTGAATTCTTGTATACAGTTTTCATTTCTTATATTAAGATGAAAAGTGAGGTGCCTGATTTATATTATTTTTTAAGCAAGAAATACAGGTTAGAACTCAAGGCTACTGAAATATGCAACTTATCACCTACTCTCTCCATCCCTAAATAGCTGTCGTTTTCGCTTCCTGAGAAACAACTTTGACTAAATATATATATAAAAAAATAATATTTATGGTTCAAAATTAATACCATTAGATAGATTGTTGAATCTATTTTCATAATAAATTTATTTGGAGATACAAATGTTGCACGTATTTTCTACAAATCCAGTCAAACTTACGGCACGGAAACCAAAAGCGACACTTATTTTGGGACGGAGGGAGTACTTGCACTTGCATCTCATAACTGCTTAAATATTTCGACTTTAGGTTTCATTGTGTAAATGAAGCATCATCTTTTATTTAAGATGATACAAATTAGCATGTCACCAAAATAGCTTGCTGAACAAGAGAGAAATCTGAGCCCCAAAAAGTTTTGGAATGCATTATTCGAAGTGTTTACTGCCACATGTCATGGCCACATAGGGTATTTGTTCCACTTAGTTCAGTTACTATTAGAAGCAAACTTAAGCTTTCTGGTTAATTTCACGATTAGTTTACATCAACTATGATTTTATATTATTCTTTGTGTGCCAATCATGAACCTTTAGTTTTATATTCTGCATTTGTGCTAATCATGCTGGCTATACATTTAATTCTAATTTTCCGGACAATTGAACTGGATGATTTCATTAGTGCACACAACATTTATCTTTCTTGTACATTTAGTAATGTTTCCTTATGTTAATTTCCAAATTAATCATCCCAATTATTTTCCATTCACATTCTTTTGCTGGATGCTTAATAGTTTTAAGGATGGACCTTACAGTGGAGGGAATTGTTTGACAGCCAAAGGAACTCTTCGGCAGAACATTGTTTTCTCAGAACGGCTTTTTAATGGAGGACTTGCCATGGAAGATGGACCTGTTCATCTATTTTATTCGGTTAGAAAAAAAATGTGTTACATTTATTGTGTTATCTTAACTGGTTTCTTACTGATCATCTAATTCCTTGGAAATATAAAACTGAATCACATGAACTATATTGATTGTTTATTGTTACCAACATTGACAAAATCCCCTGAATGTGAATGGAGAAATGCGTTCACAGTGGTACTGCACTACTGCATGGGCACCCTTAGTCCCTTTACCGTTGTGTTCTATTTCTCAATGGATCCTTGTCTTTCCAGCCTCATGATTTTGCATCTTTTGGTGGTTTGTTTCAGGTAAGAGCCAATGCAAACTCTGCTCTAGGGTTGTCCCTGGATCTGTCTTCTCGAAACAAGCAGGGTACATCAATTCTTGTTGCAGAGGACATAGCAACATTCACCAGAAAGACACAAAATCACAAGTATGGATCATATGTTAAAGCCGATAAGGTGGAGCTACATGCTCCAGGTGACCAAGATTGGGTCCTTGTGCAACGACATTCTCCAGATAACCAAGACTGGGTCCTTACAAAGCAACTGTTTGGTCTAGTGCTGGCTACACGTTAACTGGTATCAACATTGTCTGCACACTGAAATTTACTGGCCAAATCAGTCCAGAAACAGAAGATGGTAGCATCTTGGAAGAAGATGTCGATGGATCATCACTGTATCAAGCATCACTAGGCCACATCAGTATTCGAAATACTGACAAAAACACAGAGTTCCTCAGCAGAATCTTGGGTAACTGAAGGGATTACATCTCATGGTCAAAAAGTTCTTACGGATCTGAACTTGTGAGTCTGAAAATCAGCTGGAAGCTGAAGACCCCTGATCAACGACAACCACCATTCAGCAAGTACAATATCTATGTGGAGAAGTTGACGGCAGGTTCAGACATGAAAGCTCCCAGAAGCTATCTTGGAGTTGCTAGTGTCGATGCCTTCTACGTATCGGGCTTAGAGGTCTCCAACGAAATCACTGGTCTGAAATTCTTCATTCAAGCGTTTGCACACGATGGAAGCTGGCAAGAACTTGAGGAATGTCCAAATTTCTTTTTATCCCCTGGCCATTCTGAGTGACATTCTTTTAACTCTGGTGCGCTTGATTCAGTTGTTCTTTCACACATGTAAAAGACCCCCACAGAATAATCTATGTTATCCTTATACAGAATAAGAAGGAAAAAACGAATAATAATACTTGTTTCTTCAGCATTTTTTGCTCATATGTTGTTTATGTACACCCATTGACGCCCTGTTTGTTTTCCCATGACTAAAATTTAGCTACTAAAACCAATGACTAAACTTTAGTCACCCATGTTTGGTTCTAGGGAATAAAATTAAAAAGGCCATTAAAACAGTTCAACAAAGACTAAACTATCCCTAATGAATACACAAATCAGGGTGAGGGACCAGCAATAATGAGGGGTAGCTCCTGTCTACTGGGCACTTTAGCCCACTTTAGCACCTCCTTGGGATACTAATGTGACTAAACAGCTAAACTTTAGCAGGAGGAAACCAAACAAGCCCTAAATTTGTTTCTTTCACCTGAATACAAGAACTCTACAAATTTGATGGTCCTAAATGGAGAGGTCTCTTGCCGACGCATACAACCGCAGATTCTTCCGAATGAAAGAATTTGTTGGCGTTACGGGGACACCAAAGGTATTTAGCACTGTGTTTCCGCGTGTGATCTCCCCAGCAAGCAAATGAAACTTTTGACTTGACTTTATAGTTCGCTTGGCTGATAAGCCATGATTGAAAGTATTGTTGACTGATTTGTTATGAGAGAAAAATATTGTTCGTCGATGGAAAAAATACGGCTTATAAGCCAAGCGAGCAGGACGATAGTGTTTAACCATCTGATATTCCACCAAATTCAGAGAACTTGTTGATTGGTCAGGCAGGTCGGCTGGCTCTTTCTAGTCACAGCGACTCTAGCCGCCATCTGATATTCCACGAAATTAGTACAACGTTTGCATTTTGGTCTCTTCTGTATTTTGTAGATTTATTTAGAGTTAAATATATTGTCGGCCCTTTAACTTGTGCGCATGTGTCACTTAGGTCCATGAACTTCCAAAATCGAAATATGCCTCCCTAAACTTGTTTAGTCATGCACTGGAGGTCCATACCCCCTCAGCGGACGTTGACTGGGATAATTTTTTACTACCTCCAGCACTCCTCCACCCACACCGACGTCCACGCGTTGCTCCAAGACTGGCCCGCTGTGCCGCCGCCGCACCCACATACCAGCCCGTCGTATGGCTTGGCGCGACAAGGGTGGTGCTCAGCGAGGTCATGGCCATGTGGATCGCGGTGCCGTGGTCGTCGGTGAAAGATGGAGATGCCGTGGTGGTCCAGGCAGTGGGGCCTGGCAGAACGACACGGCAAGGATGGCCTATCGGCGGTGTGGATTCCTTGCTCGGACGAGGACCTCGGCCACGAGTGCTTCATTGACGTCGTCAGGGGCTGCATCCTGTAGCTGCTAGCCTTCGCGGACACGGGCATCGAGAAACTGTACCGCACGCTCGGCATGTACAAGGTGCGGGTGCTCTCCGACGTGCAGTCGGGGCTGGAGGCGCTCTTCTCCGACGACGTCGCGCGCCACCGAGAGGTCTCGAGCACCGTCCAACAGCTGGGCTCCACCGTGGGCCACACGATTGAGGAGTTCAGCCCGTCCATGGCGAAGCGTTGCGGAAGCCCGTCCACGGCGGCGAGATCCACCCCATGACCCACGTCCTCAACTACTGCGGCCTCCTCGCCGTCCGAGCGCTGCATCTACGGGCTGCTCACGTTGCTGTTGCGCAACATCGACGACAAGTCCTCGGCGGCGGCCACCTCATCAACCAGCTCTGGGCCTCTGGCACAACGGCCGCTGAGCAGGACGGGTTCGGGCACCGCGGGTCATCATCCACCACCATCCACCACGCTTACGAGGCTCATGAAGATGGCTGATGAAGGCGACCATGGAGCAGAGGAGGTTGCGGCGGCGAACGACGGTCCCTCGCGGATGAGCAAGCCATAGTTGGCCACAAGCTCCGCTGCTTTAACATGGAGAAGGCCAGCTCACCCGCGGCTGCACCACAAGCAAGCTCCCTAACACTCGCCTTGCGCACTCGAGCCACCGCTGCTCGGCCGCTCTGTGTGCAGCCGCCGCATGTGCCTTGCCACACATGCGCCGCGCCCCCCGATGTAGAGGCGGCCAACCCATCATCGTTACCTCTGGCCCCCGAACACCCACGCCCCTGGACATCCTACTCCTCCCTGCTGACGCCAAGACGCTGGCCGTCCGCACGCTCGATGGCGGCCACGGGCGGCGCCAGGAGGTCCTGGGCACGTGATGTTGGCTTGCCACCGCTGCCTGTGCGTGTGCTGGCGGGCGGGGACGCCGGGAAGTGGGCCGGGGTGTGGGGCAGCGAATCGGCGATGGGGAGGCGTGCTCGGGCGGAGGTGGAGGCCGACTTGGGCGACGCCGGCACCGTGGGCCGAGGAAAGGAGCGCTAGGGATAGAAGATGACTAGATAGATATAGATATGGTGGTTTTTGTAAAATTTTAACCTAGTCATCGTCCTCTGAAGGGGGTATGGACTTAAGTGGCACACTTTAACAAGTTTAGGGAAGCAGATTTCGATTTTGAGAGTTCGTAGACCTAAGTGGCAAAGAGCCATAAGTTTAAAGGTCGCTAGTGTATTTAACTCATTTATTTATTATTTATACACACCACGACAGTGCCGGTCCAGTTCAACAATCTGCGTGAGCCGCCGCTGCTCCTCCATCAAACTACGCCGCCCTGTTTCTACTGCCACCCAGGCCGGGCGACATGGAGCCGACGGCCGTCCCCGTCAGCGAGTCCAGTGACGGTGCTTCCGCTAGAAGCGGCGAGGCCAGCGTCATGGCGGCGCCGGAGCTGGTGGACGACCTCGTCGGCGAGATCCTCCTCCGCCTCCCGGCAGGACAGCCGGCGTGCCTCGTCCGCGCATCCCTCGTGTGCAAGTCCTGGCGCCACGGCATCTCCGATCCCGCCTTCCGCCGCCGCTACCGCGCGTTCCACCGGGCAAGATTGAGAATTGTGTGTCCTAGAGTGGCACTTGATAATCTCGTTGGCGAATTTGTCTGATCCTGGCTTTATGTGTGCTGCTCGTTTTTCAAGTTTGCTTTGCCTTGTGGTGCAGCTCAAGGTAGCATACAGTTCTTTTACCCCTTTGCGGCGCACCAAAGGTTAAATCAACTTTTGAGGGTTTAGGGTTCAGCTTGTGAGATGTTCCTTTGGATTGTTGCTCGAATGTTGGTGATAGCTTGTCTTGATCTCGACGTCTGAATTCGAAACGTTTGCTTGCACATCGACATTGAAACGTTCTGTCCAAATTGGCTAGCTAGAGCTCAACAGCTTGTGACCTAGCTCATCTTTGCATTGATGCTTATAAGTTGATTTAACTGAAAAGGTACCCGATATCTCCCATTCCCATCTTGCTCTGTCTGAAATATTATTTACATTGCATCTGAACAGAATGTCATGTAGTCTTCTCAACTGATTTTGCATGCCCTCGTTTGACCATCTTCTGAAGGTAATATGCCAATTTCTCTTTTTTCATTTCAGCAACTGAGCAATCCTGTAGCAAAGTTTAAAGCCAAAACGTCTCAAAATTTCGAATGGAGGGAGCAGAAACTACTGCATATTTTCTAAGTATTGGAGCAAACAAGAAAGTCCAATAATCAAGCAAACTATGCATTAAACTGGAGTTGGCTGATTAACTACAACCACCTTTCGATACTATTCCCTTCCAATCTTGGTAATGCAATATGCAAAAAGTACAAGTGAATAAATCCTGAAAAAGCATGGGCTCAGCAAATAAGTTCTAACAGTTATCCAAGTGATTTCAAGACCATAAGAAAACGAACCAAACTATAGGAATAAAATGTCACGTATGAAATCAGGATTCTAATAACTTCATAGTATACTGCATTTTTCTGAGCAGCAGAACTTCCACAAACTGTACAGTTACACCAGCTATCAATCTACTCCCTTTAGAGACTACAGAAACCGGAAGCTACACCAGCCAAGGGACTCACCTAAAGCAAATGCAGAAAATGGCAGCCTCCTTGCTCCATCATCCAGGAGAACCTTGTCTGCCTAACGATAAAGCAATTAACAGTAGATCATTAAGTGACAACTGATTAAACAAACACTTATCTAAAATTGCATACTGCTATATGAAAGCTAAGCATGCATTGTTTCGTCCTTGACAAGTGTACCTTAGCTACTTCAGCCATTACTTCTCATAAAACCCTTCAGTATTTAATATCCTTTTATACTTTTAAAAAAAAGGATTGTGCACACATTCTTTCTAATATAACCAAGTAAAAACTGGATTGTGCACACGTAAGCTTCGAGTATAACCAAACAGTGTTATCAAACAAATAGGATGTGTTGGAAGTAAAAAATGAAGTACTTCTCCCCCACAATAACCAAATGAAAAGATCCAATCTAGCTCCAACTGTATTGTGAGTAATAAGTTCACTGCTCAGCATTACATCATTGTAGACAGACCAGAGGCTCATAGTTTCCCACAAAACTACCATCCCTGTACTGGGCTTTTGCCAAAGGCCATTCAACAATTTGTTCACACTGATGCTATCTTTCGATAGTATGAGCATGACTTTTGCACTGATGGCAACCAACTTGGTTCTCACAGCCAGAGCTATGGTCCACTTGGTCGTCTAGATAGACTATCTAGTGATCAGATAACGACACACTAATAGCAACATGTAACTATTACTTCTATTCAAGATAGTCTTCAGTCTATTCATAACACATGCGGACATTTTTTTAAAACAAACAAACATGCAAACTTCTTTATTGGAACTGAACCTTAACCCCAGTTTCAGTTCCAAGGATATTTACAAAACTGTTGAAGCTACTGCTTGGGCAACCTTGGTCAGGTCAAACGGAAACTGAAATCTACATAGTTATTTTCAGGAAAGCAAGGAACATATCCCATATGGCCATATAGCATTATTCCCAAGAGATCCTGCCAAACAAAAACTAACAATAACTTCAATGAGACGAAAGATAAATCTCAAGCATAGTTCATTAACAATCTGTTCAACACTTTTTTGGTTCAGACAGGAACTAAAACATGCTGACAAAATCCGTAGAACAGAGAGACAGAGTGAATTCATAGTCTGTTCAATGTGGCTGTGTTAAGCATGATTACAAAGATTTTCAGATGTGGCCACAAAGAAGAATTCAGACAAGCGGTAATTTGACCCAGATGAGTAACACTATTCTTACTGCGTGCTCAGCTGAAAACATAAATTATATTTGAACCAGAGATCTGACTTTGTTGGGTCTATGTCTATCTCATGTTTGAGCTTCATATTACTTTTAGACCTCACCATCCGTCCATAACATGTATGGCAGATGAATAAATCTCTAAGCATATCTAGCCAGTTCCAAGGACTCCATAAAAAGAAAGTTTAGAGAGGATTCACAAACTTCTGAATATATTTCGATTTCATAAGCTAATTAATTTTAGCATATATAACATTGCTCATGCCTTATTGTTAGTAATAAATATCCAAGTTCTAGAAGTTGGCAAATAGAAGGCTTGGCTAGAAGCTCATGTAGGGAAAAGCGCTGCAAATGCCCCTCTCATGGCCCCAATTGTTGTGAAGTATTTTTGGGGCTCCCATGCACAGACACCCCCTCTGGCCACCTGTTCGGGCCTTCAACAACAACAGAAGAGCCCCGGTGAAACAGCACACCGAATGTTACATATCATTATACATCAAACTTAGTTTTGGAATTTTATTAGAAAATTTCAATTAGTCACATTTATGTACTAAGAAGAAACCTAAAATTGCACAGGTCAAAAGAGATTACAGTAACAATGCCTTTTAGTCCCAAGAAGGTTAGGGAAAACCAAGGAATGCACTACATTTTCAGATTCTCATACTACGTTTCAGCTACATGTTGGTCCATACATTCTGTGTCTAAAATACTTATGCATACTCCAACAGCAACAATATTTTTTTTACTCCTGTCTATTTGAAGATATACCAGATTAAGAGGTTAACAGTGAAAATATATATCAATATTTTGGTCAAATAATTTTGGAATGATAACACATTGGCATCGCTAGGGGAAAAAATATTTTCCAGTTACAGACACTAAAGCAAAATTGACAAAAAAAAATTAGGCTGTGACCTTTGTCTTCATCAACTTCTAAAAATAATCTAATCATTCATGCAAACATGGTACAAATGTCAAACTTTCAAGAGATGCCCAAATACAAGATAAATGGATCAAGCAATGAATTGGGTTGGCAAGGCAAGCATCAAGATTTTGTGATATTATTAGAACTACTAGAAAGGTAAACATATCGCCAACCAGGGCGCAGGTTGCACAAGACCAATTACTTCTCTGTATGAAACAGAGTGGAAGGAATAATAATAATTTCCTATTTTAGATGTGTATGCATGACCAGTGATCACCAAATTACCTGGGGGCACAGGGGCAGCCTTCTGCAGATGCTTAGTGAATTCGGTAGGAAAGAAAGCCAAGCTGCAGAAGATGTTGCTAGGGGCCGTTTCAGCGTCCTCATCAGAAGGGGTGGCTTGGATATCTTTATACCATAAAACCTTGCTGCTATCTACGTCAAGGGCAACCACCCATGCCGAAACCGTGTGCCTCTCCTTGAGCACAAAATAGATGGTGTTGGGATCATCCATGCTCACCAGAGGGAACTGCGGCACAACGCAGGGAAGTTGATCATCGTAACCCTCCATATCCCAGAGTTGAGCAGCTTGAATTGTGGTGTCCGTCACCCACCCCATATCGTCCTGGCCATGGTGCATCAGCGTGGAGACGGTGATAGTGAATCTGCAACCATGCTCACTCTCGCCAGATAGCATCCCATCGCTGCGTGCAATGTTGATAAACTTCATCATCGCTCCATTCTTGGTAACGCACACAGCCCGGGACGCCTGCGGCCATCCTCTGCTGAAATGGTCAGGATAGCCGACGGGAAACAGAGCATGTTCGGCTGGAGTGCTGGCTGAGGCACTGTTCGCATGAACAGTGTTTTCAGCTGGGACAGTATTTTCCTCTCGTACACCAGCCAACAGCCAACTGATCCACCGGCAAGGAGAGGTACTGGAGGTCCGGGCTACTGTGGCCGACGTTGCAGAAGATGACACCCCTTGAGTAATCAACCCAGCACAGGTAACTGCGGTAAGGGACAACCATGGAAGCTTCCCACCAGCAGAGCAAGTCACTGAACTTAGCCTTGCCCCCACGGGCCCCTGCGTGCTTAACCTCCCACTCCCACTCTCCAGCAGCACCTGCAGCAATTTTCCCCCTGTCCGAGCAGAGCCTCAAGAGCTGCGCTTCCAGAGGTGCATCCACGTCTTCGAGCCTGTCCAGATCGAGATGGAGCTCCGCCACCACGAAATCTCCTGTATCACAATCCAGCAGCAGGCCGGTGCCTCTGCGGCCTAGTGTCATCCATGAGTTTCTCCGCCAGGAGCCCACCGGAGCTGCCTCTATCTCCTCCTCGGTCGAGTACCAGCGTGGGAGAAGTGAGATCCAGGGACCGGAAGGGCTGGCCCAGTAGATGAAGTGGTCGATCGCGGAGCACGATGAGGGAGTCCTCGAAGTCGACCTCGAGACGGAAGAGTACGGCGTTGCCGTGCGCCGCCACGACTCTGTTCCAGCCGGACGGCTTGCGGCCCTCCGGCCAGTGGACCCAGAGGCGGGAGGCACCCGGCAGCGGGCGCACGGTGAACGACACGCGGACGATCTCGCCGTTGCTGGCGCGAGCCTCCGCCGTGCTAGGGTCGTCGTCGTGGCGAAAGGAGGCGAGCGCCTTGCGGTCAATACCTTGGTCTACCACTACCCAGCTAGGGAGAATCGAGGAGACCTGCTGATCTGATGATCGGATCCCCATGGCGACTGGCGAGCATCGAACTGGTGGGCCGCCCGTGCGCAACTAGATCGACTAAGGTTCGTAATCTGGTAGCCGGCGGCGACGGCGAATCGGCGATGACCGATGACGAGGAAACAGCAGCGGACCGCGCAGGCCCTGAATCGATCAATCGTAGTTTGTACTACAAGGTTTTCCGAGTTCCGGCTTAAAAAAAAGAGAGGAAAACAATCCAATTTTAAATCGACCAATTGGTTGTCGAATCCATGTCGAATTCGACGCCTTCCATGATTGGTTTGGGATATCCTCGTCTGGTTGTCGAATTCCACCGCAGCGTCCTTGCCCGGAGCCTTCCATATTTGAGTTTGTAATATCCTCATGTGCAAGTACAAATACACGCCTTCCTCACCAGTCCCCAACGGCAATCCTCCCCATCGCTATTCTTTCCTTCGTTATTAAGAGCAACTCCAATTAATCCCTCAAATTTTGCCCCCATATTCCTGCAAATGAGAGTCCATCATCCATATTTCATCCCCTACTCCTCATGGTACTCCAACCGATCTCCTAATTTTTTCTACTTTTATACAGTATTGTCATGGACCCTGTTTATTGGTCCCACTTGTCAACTTTATGCAAGAGAGAAAGCAGGATGAGGGAGAGGATGAGGGACTCCTACATCTAGGGGTTTAAGAGAGAGAAATGAGAGTCCCTCATCCATCGGGCCTTGAATAGGGATTCGGTTGGAGAGGTTTTTAATATGTTTGAACTCTCAAAATAAGATGGGGGCTTAATTAAGAGTTCGGTTGGAGTTGCTCTAAGAGCGCGAGAGGGAGGGTAGTACGGGACCAAGAAAACGGCCGCGGCGATGGTGTCGCCGCGCCAGACTGGAAAGACAAGCCAGGGGCGGAGGCGCAGGGAGCTGGTCCTCATCGAGGACCCCAAGAGCCGCATGGTGACCTTCTCCGAGTGCAAGTCGGGGTTTTTCAAGAAGGCCTCGGAGCTTTCCCTCCTCTGCGGCGCCGCCGTCGTCTTCTCCGCCACCGGCAAGCCGTCCGCAGTGGGCGCCCCTCCGTCGAAACGCTTCATCGGTCGCCGCCCGCTCCCGGCGGCGGCGGGCGATGATGACGAACCGCGACCATGAGAGGTGATGGAGGCCCACGGCGCGCGGCGAGGCGAGAGACGGCGCGCGTGGCGAGAGAGAAGACGCGGATGGGCGCCGTCGGGGAGAAGGTGCTCGGTCACGGCGGCCGGCGGGGTTCGCTTCGTGGCGGCGGACGCCGAGGCGCCGGTGAGGAGGAGCTGCGGAGTTCGCCAGAAGCTTCGCCGGGGGACAACGTCTTGGCGTCAGCGCTAACAAATCTGCAGTGTGGCCCTGCTTCACAACGATGATGACGGGCTGCAGTAGAACCTCTCGCGAGCGGACCAAGATGTGTCTTTTAACGGGTTGTTAATTGTCAATGCTTCCTTGCTTAGGTTAGAGCCATTGGGTGATCACCTCCAACGCACACCATTCTATTGTTGTAATGGCATGTAGATTACAAATGCGACGCGATTGGAGACCAATATATCTCGTCTGTCGTTTTGAGTTTTTTCTCCTCTAATAGGTAGCGTGCTCGTGCGTTACTACGGGATAACTAAATCTTTTGTACTAAAAACATACGGATCGCACGATAAGATAACAATACTGTTAAATTAAATACCGACGTCAAAGTGACATTTAATTCAAAAAGCAAAGTTCGTGAAATTAACGGTCATGGAGAGCGCGACGTCGCAGGCTCACAAACTCTACTGTATAGATTTTTTCGTGATACGACTAAGATAATATTTTATATCGGTAGAAAGAATTTTACGATATCCATTTCTTTCATGCGCCAATAAATCCATGAATAAGTTTCACTGCATCTCCATATAATCATATACACACAGGTTCGAGTATATACGTAAATAGGTTCGTGCCCGTGCGTTGCTACGGGACAACTAAACTTTTGTACTAAAAACACACGGATCGTACGATAAGATAACAATACTGTAAAAGTATATGACCGACGATAAAGTGACATTTAATTCAAAAAGCTAAGTTCGTGAAATTAACATAGTCACAGAGAGCATGGCGTCTCAGGCTCACAAACTCTACTGTGTAGATCTTTCCGTGATGCAGCTAAGATCATTTTTTATACCGGCAGGAAGAGATTTCTGATATCTATTTCTTTCGTGCGCTAACAAATCCACGAATAAGTTCCTCCACATCTCCATACCATCCTGTACACGGCGTTGACAAGCAAATTAGCCACAACTTATGTAATTAGTTTTATAATTAGCTCATGTTTAGTCCTCCTAATTGATATTTAAAAATTCAGTGTGACAAGGACTAAAGTTTAGTCCTGGGATTCAAACACCCCCTAACTCTCGACTACTGCTGGCTGCTCACTTGCACCATCATGCCTATGTGTCTGCACGTATATACTCTAATGCCAGAACGTCTAATATGATCTTTAAGGTTGCCATTTGTGTATGCTGTATGATTAGGATGCTTTGCACTGATCCATGAGGGTGTCCATGAGAGTTAAAAATTTTGATGTCATTATGATGTCTAAGCTTACCAATCAGACAGAGACGAACTTGATTATTAAAATATTTTCAACACTGCTTTCATATACTCCCTCTGTCCAAAATAGAATTCATTCTCGCTTCTTGAGAAGTCAATTTTTTTTAATTTCGACCAATTATAATACAGATATTTTTTACATGCACGTGGCCTCAGGAGTCGACCAATTGATTGTTAAATGATGCACGTATTATTTATAAACCTAGTCAAAGTTAAGAAAGTTTGACCTGCACACATCCCATAACGACTTATATTTTGGGGCAGAGAAAGTATATGCTAATGGAAGTAGTCAACTGGAAGTCGTGATGAACACAATAATACTTTCATACTATATGCTAATTGGAGCACGAAGAAACACATGGGAATAGATCTATATACGAATGGTGCAAATATTCGTTTATGAAATTACAGAAGGTTTACCAGTCTCACCATGTATAACCTGCACATCTTTTATTTGGCACCACTGATGTTCTCAAGGAGCAGCCACTTTTTAATTTTAGGTCTGCATGCTAGAAACACTAAAATTAAGGGACAACCTCATTGAGTCGTCTTGCTTGATGTTTGCCAATTGTTTCCTTCCATATATGATTATTGTTTCCTTCCATGCATGTGGCCCCAGGTGATCGATTTGTTTCCTTCAAAGCAGGCGGGGATCGCAGGGATGACAATTTCTTTTTCTATCGCGCGAGGTATCACATGGTCGGAACAGAGGAGTCTTGCTTGATCTTTGCCAATTGTTTCCTTCCATGCATGATTATTGTTTCCTTACATACATGTGGCCTCAGGTGATCGATTTGTTTCCTTCAAAGCAGATGGGGATCATAGAAATGGCAGTTTCTTTTTCTATCGCGCGGGGTATCACATGGCCGGAAGGGAGGAGCGACCCAAAAAATCACATAAAAAATAGTCTTACTTTTAGTCTTTTTAGTTGTAGGAGATATATGTTTTTTTAAGCGAAACATCAGTTCTATATATGCCAGAATTTATCAGCATATTTTATTGTAAGTTTACATCATGCACAAGAACCAGGCTCTAGCATGGTGCGTGACTGCTGGTGTTAAGCAAACACGAACTAGGATGCAAGCCTGCATTGTGGCATGGTAATTATTTGGATTTTTAGATTATTTGGATGTTTAGCAGTTCGATAATGCTCACGCTCGAGCGTCCATCCGTCTGGACCCGAAAAAAATAGATCTCCTCACTCTGCGCTCATCTCCCACTCTACGCTCGTTTGTCGTGTGGCCGTCCACCCACCCCGCTCCGCCGCGCCGCCGCCGCCATCCCTCGCGACGCCTCCATCTCGCGCCGTGGCCCACTCCGGTGCGCCACCACCACCATCCCCCGTGGTGCATGTAACACCCATGTGTTAAGCATTGCATTTGGCATCTGCATTTCATGAGCACAAGTATCATCCAAGCATTCATGAACATGAGCATATGAAATTTCATCTCATTCTTATACATTATCACATGAAATGTTGATTTTATATATATGCTTATGCTTGCAATCATGTATGACCAATGTATGAAATGGTTGGGAGGTCATAAAAACACCTTAGACACATCTAGAATGATAAATGGAACAATATTTGTATTTATGACATAGGCCAAATTTGCTTCTAAGCGTTGGTTTCATTTGAAATACCATTTTTATGATACTAGTTTGACCAAAGTTGAATAGTAGCTTAGAGTGTTTGCATGGCTGTGTGATCTAAATAAAAGTTGTAGTACTTTACTAGGATAACAACTTTTATTTTTGGCTTAAGACCTAATTCAGTGCCTAACATGTTCCAAAAATAGGTCCAAAGTAGCAAGGAAATGTTGTTATGAGACTTGCAAATTTTTCTAAGTCATAATGTTGTTTATAGTTTCAATGTACCTCACTTGTGAGCATTGTAACTAGCTAACCATTGTGAATTAGGGGATACTTCCTAAAGAAAATTTGTAGATTACATGTAGTTCTACAACTTTGGTTAATAAAGTTTTTGCAGTGGACAAACGGATTTGGAGTAATATCACCATGAAGCAGCGCTGTCAGGCTTCGTTCGCGACTCTAATCGGGTGGACGCGCGTGGCGTCGTGGCCGACCGGCCACAGGCCGTGGCCGCCACGTGGTTGCCGTACTCCGGCCTCGGCCCGGCCAGTCAGGCCAGCGTGGGGAGAAAAGGCATGCGCCTCTGCTGCTCGCCTCTATTCGCTCCCTCTCGCTGCCACCGTAGCACCGCCGTCCCATAGCTCTCGCCAGCAACTCCGCCATCTCCTTCCCCACCTCCCCGACCTACTTGCGCCTTTGTCCGAGCCAAGGTAAAGGCCTACGATTCCTTTCCACCGCTGCAGCCATCACCGGGAGCACCGCCGAGCTTTGAGCTCACCGTGGCCGGCCTCAACCAGAGCCCCTCCCATCTCTCTCTCTAGTTTCACCCTCCCTGTAGGCCATAGATGCTCAAGACGTGACCCATTTAACCTCTACCGCCGTGTCCCTACCGGAACGCGCATGCGCGCCGTGCACGGCCGCCATTGCCGCTGTAGGTTCAAGCTCATCGTGGCCAAGGTCGTTTGCTCTCCCATTCTCCTTCGCATGTTAGGGTTATAATGAAGTTAGATCTAGCTCACGTTAGGACCTTAAGGCCAATGCAGGCCTCGATGGAGCAAAACGTGGCCTTCCACCACCGCACTCTCGCTGCCCTGGTGCCATGCACGCAGCCAAGCTCGTCAGTGCCACCTCGAACCCTAGCTTGCGCCTTGTAGCTTCGCTAGGTCACCACGTAGATGTAGCGAGTCTTGTCTGAGCTGGTCGTGGCCGAAGCTCGTCGGAGCACCACCGCGTAGCTTTGTCATCCGTCATTGTGGCAGAACCACCCAAAATAACACACCTTCAGAGGCGCTCGTCATCCACCAGACACTAAGCACCCCGAAAGCAAGCTACATCGGGCAGATTCCATCGAGCACACCCCAAGGGAGAACTCAAATAATCCATGTTTTTACTCTAGGATCCAATGATGAGAACGAGTTTACAATACTTAGTCCATTTTATACAACTAGAGTTCTTAGAAATATATTATTACAGTACCAAGTTTAGAATACGGAATTTAAACAGCGAAATTACAATAAACGTCTATCGATAATATACAAGGATCCGTCTGTGTCCACCAGAAGAATCCTTCACACAACAGCTACTCCTCAAGCTGTACCTGCAAAAAGGGTAAATAAACCCTGAGTACACAATGTACTCGTAAGACTTATCCGACTAGTGAGAATAATTTCCTGACTCCAAAGGATATGATAGGCTTATTGGTTTGCTGGGTTTCCTTTTTGCGGAAAGTAATACTAGTAGTGAATCCTTATGTATATTTCTTATTAGCAATCATACTTAGTTTATTATCCAACCATTCTAGGTAAGCACATGTTCTACTTTCAAGCAAGAGTTGAGCAAACAGATTCATTTCACCACCTTTCATTTTCCAGTTCTTACTACGGTGCTAGATTGTAGACAAGTCGTACTGGATTACCCGGTGATTCATGAACCAATGTGCCCAGCTGGGTACCCCGAAACACACGCTCCGCTTGTACCCTAGGCACAAGCAAGACCAACCCATCATTCTCCTATCAAAGGGTCTATGTCCCCATCCAAACTTAGACTCTAAGCCCCCACACCTGAGTCCCGGACTCAGTGTGGTGCTTAGACCTCCACTATTTCTGCCTCCAATCAGTCAGTCCGGAAAGAGCCGGAACCCACGACAAGAGAGCAACGAGCCTTCCCTGCTCCCATAAACAAGTATATGCTCAGCATAATAAGTCTGTGACCTGACTAGAATCCAATGCAACGGTCGGTCCTTAACCGACACAGACAGGGAAAAAAGTGTAACCAAGCTATACCCCATTAGCCGTGGGACACAACCTCTTACACCCACCAATACCCATACCATATCCTTACCTGGTCTCTATTTTTATTTCACCATTTTATCATGAGAGTGATAATAATAATCACCTATTGTGAGTAACGACAAGTTACTCACGCTACCGAAAATCTTAAGCATAGCAGCTACTCGACCTATGCTAGTAGGACTCATAGGTAGGTATATATATGCATGTAGTTTCCATAAAATGCCTATAACATAAATGCACATCACATATATATATCCAGTGATTATTCAAAATAAGGGTTATGCACCGAGGCTTGCCTTGGACAGGCGTGGTGTCAGCAAAGTCAATAGCTGGTGAATCCGAGGCTCCCTCCTAGATGAGGATCTCCTCCTCGTACTCCTCAATTATCTCCTCATACTTCGGCTCGTCCATGGTCACAAACTCTACCAACTCGTTATCTACATGCATGAAATGATGATGCAACACTTAGTAATACGGCAACAGCAACTCTTAAAATAAGAATACATCAATCCAGCTACTAAGCTAGCTCTAATGACTAAGACGCTAAGTTACCTATTATTCCCACTAAACAGGTATGAAACATTTCACGTATTATCTTAGCAACTAAAGGCATCCTTATTCTTATTACCGATTTAATATATATACTAAAACAAGGAGTACTTAGCTACCCCATTTCTCAACATATTCTAAGGCTACAAAAATTACAGTGAGCACATAATAATCTAATGAACCTACTATAAAAATTTCAAAGCTAGCATTTCTACCATTTCATCACAAAAATTCATTCTCTAAGTAATCATAATAATAACAAGCATTCTAAAATAAATAAAGTAACCCTAAAAATATCATAGAACAATATGAACTAAATATACTAACAGATAGATCACAAATTTAGGCATCTAACAAAATTAGTTTCATAATTTTTGGACACCTATTCGAATTGTTATTAATTTTCAATGTTCAGCTCAGAAATTAAAATATAAAGCTATTTCTAATTCCTTAAGAAAAAGGAAAAACGAATTCCACCCGCGGCCCATCACCGCGTGGCCCGAGCAGACGCGGCCCACGTGAGGCAGCCCACAACGAGGAGGCCCGCACATGCTGCCAACTTCGCAAAAACGCCCCCGTGCTAAGACTGAATCAACCCACAATCTGCATCACTATATCCCGAGAGAGAGAGAGACTATGCGGATAGGACCCTGCAATCTATCGCCCTCACCACGGTCAGGTCCCTAGTAACCCCTGCGCGCGCCGGCCAACTGAGACCCACCCCGACCCAGATAGCGGGCCGATCTACACCTACAACCCTAGCGCCAACACTAGCCTAGGTTACAGGAGCGGCGGAGCTCACGAAAATGGTGACCACGGCATGCGGCCCTATGCGACAGCAGCGCGGCCATGCCGGCCACCCTAAGCCACCGTGGGGTGAACTAGCTAGCGCTATAGCATCACTATCTTACCCTAGTTGCGTCTGCGGTGGTGGTTTGGCCGGAGGTTCCCGAATAGGGTTGGCCACGTGCGGGTGGTGGAATGCGGCGGCGCTCTGAGACGGCGTGGCCACGTCAGTGGCAACGACGAGGCGATAAAGGTGCATGTGAGGTGCGCAGGGTAAACTAGAGGTGGAGGCAGAGTTCGTGGTGTAGATGAATTGGTGAGGACGAAACGGTGGGTGGCTACCCTCGGCCACGGCCGGTTCCGGCCTTAATGGCACGGTGGAGGGGGAAACTCCAAATTGAAGCACGTCGTGACGCAATTCAAGGCGAGGTGGGGATAGTTGGCACCCGAACGCCAAGGCGGAGACATGAGTACACAAGATTTAAGGCAAGCTCCCGCGCTCTGGCTCACTGGGGTCACGACGTGACCACGGTGGAAAGCAGGGGAGGGCGCAGCGGTGGACACAGCGACGAGCAGTGACGCAACTGGCGCTCTTTGGCGGGACATGAGCGTCGCAATTTTGGTACACATGACAGGCGCAAGCGGCAAGCGCAAGCGGCCACAGCAGGCACTAGCTCGTGTGCCGCAGCACCATTAAGGCGAGGCGACGACGCGAGCGTGGCTGTGGCACCCCACGTTCACACGGTGGCAAACGGCAGCAATAACGCGGCCTAGCACTGGTAGCAACAACAGAAAACCGTGTAGCCATGTAGAGACGCGACGACAAAGTGACGACAGGGCAACAGGGCCAGTGAAGGGTGGTGCGCGCTGCAGCAGTGACACGACGGTAGTGGCACCAGTGGCCAGCGGAGCAGGGCAGCGCAACAGGGCAACGTGTGCAGCCATCGTGGCACCGGCAGTGGCACCAGCAGCAGCGTGCTACGCGCCAGGCATGCGGTCAAGTTGGCCAGCGGCGCCCCAGGCACGCGGTGACCATGCACACACGGCTACCTGGCCCCAAAATGCGCTGTGCACGCTTTTTAAAGCGTCAACCATGACCCATCTAGCTCGGTTATGACCCATCCAACCTGGCCGAGTTGAAGATGGTACCTAGGGCTACTGAATGGAGCAAAATACATGGACCAAGGTAGACTACAGAAGAAAATATGAGCATGCCAAGTTGTGTTGTCAACCGGTGCCCAAACAATATTTTTGAACTTTTTGTAACAATTAATTGATGACCAAAGCACATACTAACTAAACCAACCCCTATACCATTGACAAGTACTTACTTGGATGCAACCCACCAAGCAAAAATATAGCACAAGCCTTTAGCTAAATTTTTTAGAATTAAATCACTAATATAGCATTGTCACACTGTTTTCAACTTTGAAAATTACTAAGTCTTGGGCTGAATTTTAGTCCATGTTCCATTTCTAAGCTATTAAAAATACTATCTAACAATAATATTTTTCGACAACAACTATTTCATTGCCATCTACAAAGTTTGTACCTTCAACTTTATTTATGTGTCACATAGGTGTTTTATATCATTTTTGCTTAATAAAAATTAGTTTTAAACCCTAAATGATATAACATGACTATGGAATTAACTTTCGTTTCGCACTTCCGTTGATCGTTTTGAGTTACATAAATTGATCTACACTCTTTATTATATGCATTAACACATAAACATGATACTCATGACATATTTTAGTAAATGATTTATGGTGTAACATCGAGGGTGTTACAGTCATGGCCGCCGTCGAGCCTACTTCGACGAGTCTCTGGACCAACCAAGTGCACCGATCGATGCGGGACGTCGAGGCAATGCCGTCGGTGGTGACATCACCGACGGTGACTTCGCCTGCGACGAGCTATGGCCGGTCAACCGTCGTGCTCTGTTCTGTGTGACTGACACATGGGGCCACGCTGATCGTGGGGTCCAGTTGTCAGCGTCTCTGGGTGCATGGACCGGGTGCACTTAGCTGTGAAGTCAAATTGAAATGTGATATTCTTGATTTATTTTTCCAGATTTTCATGCAAATTTCAAAAATTCATATCTCAAGCTAGAAGTGTCTAATTTTGGTGAACTAAATTTTGTTGGATTTCTCATAAAGTGTAGTATTTGATAAAAATATGAAATCTACTATTTATAGTATTTTTCTAGGAGAATTAAATTGAGCTAGATAAATATTTTTTTACTTGTTTCAAATTTGTAAAATGCATATCTTGAGCTAGGAAAGTGCAAAAATTGTGATTCCAATTTTTCTGATCTTATGTTGACATGATCTAGCTAGCAAACATGCTAAACTTGCAGTAAGCATACTTGAGATATGGTCTTCATATTTAATCCTAATTAATTGCTAGTTTCTAGTAAAATTAATTGGGGTAAAAATACATAACATATGATCATGCACATTTTAACACAGAATTATTATGCTAGAAGGAAAATAAGAAAAATATTAAATCAGTTGCTTGACACTTTTTACTATGCTAAACTATTTTTGCTAAAATAAGCCTATGTAACTTATCATTTTTGTACAGGTAGCTATACTTATCCAAATGGTATGAAATTTGTACAGTGGACTATTAAGGTCATTTTAAGACTAATGGAATTTTCTCAGAATTTATTGAGCTTTAGAAATAGTTATCCTTTAAATCACCTTATTATCTAAGGAAATTTATAAATAGATATAGATAAATTAGTTATATTTAACCAAGATGTTTTTTGTGGTGCTTATGATGCATATGATCTGTTGATGTTATTAGTTAGGCTTAGAAGTAATTGTTTCTATGCAAGTAGTTAATTATTCCTTTATAATTCAACTAGATGGCTGCATGTATAGTTTCGGTTATGGTGATAATTTCATGATGATAATTATCTTTTCTGTAAAGATGGTTAATAACAAAGTTGTATATAACTTACTTATATACCTTGTGTTAAATTTTCATAGTCATAGGCCTTACGGTTTAAGAATTATTGGTATTAGAAGTCTGCTGTCAGAAATGCTGTCTCTGGACAGATCTGAATGATTGAATTGTTTGACCTAGATAACTGCTGAATCACTTTGAGATGATCGAAAGAAAGTTGTAGGCAATTTCATAAGCTTTCCAGAATATCTAGAACCATATTTTTTCATGTGTATAACTTCAGTTATGGTCAAAACAAGTGGTTGTTGTCTTGTAGTCTGAAGAATGATTCACATAAGTGTTTGTTTTAGTTACTAGAGAAGAGATATGCACCTACTCAGTAAAAGAAAATGTAACTTATTATCATCTTAATGCAGTACTGTTGAAAACACTTATGCGGATGCATTCATCACATCATATCATATTATACATGTCATTATATATGCATTTGTGATATCTTATTTCATACTCATGCATATAGGATCGTCCGAAGGGATAACTCTTCTAGAGTTCAACGAAGAAGAAGAGGAGTATCAGTAGGAGATGCCTCAGGCTGTAGCTCTAGGAGAAGAGGAGCAAACTCTCGAGGACCTCCGTGAGTGCCCTGACCATCGGCCAATCTCTTTCCTCAAAGGCAAGCTCTGGAGCATTCTAAGTCTCCTATGTTTTACAAAATATCACTTGAGTCCTTTATGTTGGATGCATTAGGTTATAAGAGTTGATTGGAAACACTTGATGCATAGAACTACCTTGTCCAGTTACATATACATTTAACTCTGTGTAGATCCAGGATCGAATATATGCTTAGCCATGCTTAGACCGGTAGAAGTCGGGTGATTTCCTATCACCTGCAAGATATAGGTGGATACCGAAGCACGGTTGACTATATTTGCTATCATGGAAAAGAACCATGGGGAAATGTAAATGGAGGCTAGGCGGAGTCTATGTGTGGGTTGACTCATGTGATTCCATCTATGCCGGTTAAGGACCGCACTGTTGTTGGCACTTCTAACAAGATTGCACGCATGCATCTCACTTAGCTGGCCGGATAACTTGTTCTGACAGCGAAGCTGAGTAGCTCAACTCAGGCTGGGCCCGTTCTGTAAAAGTGCGCACTCTAGATGGTAGTAAGGATGTGTGGGGAGCCAGACGTGAGCCCAAGGTCAGGCTGGGCCTAAACGTCCTGGCAGCTGGTTGTCCCTGATTGTGCGACGCTGATCGAACCCCCGAAATGTGGACCTGAGTTATACCAAAGGTGACCGTTGATCTGGTCTGCCTGGGTTTATGTTAGGAATAAATTCTCAGCAGGTTGAAATCGATTCGGATTGCTGCCTCTCCCAGATAGTGAGAAACTTGGCTAGCTCCAACATCGTAGTAACTGTATTATGGAATGATGGTTATGATGAACATGGAATTATTATACCGACTATGGTTACTATTGTATGCTACTAAATGATATACCACATGTTTGGCACAGGCTAGTTGCTAATGTAGAGATGAATAGCTATAATTAACTTGATGACCGAATTATAACTGTATGCTTGAATTGGTAAGATTTTTATGCAAAATGTTGTCAAGCTAGCTCCACTTATAAAGCCTTGCATAATCCTTGGAGTCACTTTATTTTTGGTTTATGACGGGTAAGTCTAGCGGAGTACCTTCTCGTACTTAGGGTTTTATTCCCATTGTTGTAGATGGTATAGTGTATCATGGCTATTGTAAGAACTGCTTCTGTCCCGCCGTGGACGAGGTGTGAGCCCTAGGCAGGCATCTCTTATTAATCCCTCTCATATGCTTTTGTGAAAGTGTGATCGTGGGCTAGCACTATATTTAAACAGTGTTGCAGATGTTGGTTTCAAACTTTTAATTTGCTTTCGCTATTATTTTACTGAACTCGGTTTATAATAACCTTAATTCGTACTCTGATGGATGAACTGTATTTGTGAACTTTATGAAACAGTGTGACATGTATGTTGAATCATGTACGATCTTAGTTGTATGTTGATGGTTAATCGAGACCCTTCGTGGTACTCGACAGACTACCGGGTTTATATGGGCTCAAGTATGACAGTGCGACCGCTTGCGGGCTACCATTGTACTTGTGCTCTTATAAATTGGTCGGTTTTGTTACAGTGCACCTGAAAGTGCATCTAGCCCTTTAGTGGGTTTTGGATGATTGAATGACAACATGATTAAAGGACTAACCCGTTTGCTAAAGTGTGAACAGGTAATAGGTTATCTCATAGATACTTAATGAAAGCCAAAATGATGTGTTGTTGTATAAACAATCTAGTTCAAGCACAAGACAACAATGCAAATGGAATTCATGTGAAGGCTTATTTATTGTGGGATTTCCATGTACTATGTGATAGCAAGCTCATGATTATTAGTTAATGAGACATGATGGATTGCATATGGAATGGTCTCATATCTGAAGCTTGCTAAATTAAAATGAAAAAGATAACAATACATATGAATGGATGATTCAACACAAGATGTGACTTGATGGCTTGAGATGGTGAAGATAGCAAGGAAAGGCTTCGAGGTACTAAGCAAGGGTGAAGGGCAAGCGGCGGCTTGGCGTCAAGAACCTAGCTAGGGTGAAGAAGAAAGTACTTGCATTTAGTTGAGGTACTAGTCAAGCTAAGATGGTCATATTGATGTGAAGGATCAAATCTATAATGAAGTATTTGATGGAAGTGACTTGATACATTTGGGATTATTCAAACTTGATGAATGGAATCAAGTCACATGCTCAAGATGGCTATGCTCAAGTGAAAAGATCAACATCAACATGTTAGCACCCTTACTTGATGAAGATTGGAAGGGACGGCATCAATTCAAAAGAACAACTCAAGTGGTACAAATTCATATTTCCGTTTGTCTTGAGTTTAATAGGTATGCCGTACTATTAAGAGGGATGCATCATGTTGATAGATAATGTTTCATAAGTGCTCAAGCCAACCCATGTGAGTTTTGAGTATTTGAGAGACAAAAGAGCTAACGATTTGTTGTTGGTGCGCAATACCGGACGTGTCCGTATTCATACCGGACGTGTCCGGTATTTGTCCAAGAGTCAGTAAAATTGTTGTTCTCGGGTTGGTTAGTCGGGAGTTCCGGCGTAGGTCGGAGTTCCGACGGTCGGAGTCCCGCATGGGTCGGGAGTTCACGTGTCGCACTTCAACCGACTTGGAGGGTTCATCGTCTCGGTCATACCGGACGTCTCCGGTATTAATACCGGACGTGTCCAGTATGGATGACCAGAAGCCAACGGCTAGTTTTCAAAAGCCGTGAGGGTCGGGAGTTCCGACATGTGTCGGGAGTTCCGACACCTCACTAACTTTAACTCAGTTACATGTTTTTCAAAATTACTGAGGGTCGGGGGTTCCGACTTGAGTCAGGAGTTCCGACGGTCGGAAGTCCCGGCATTCTTCGGGAGTTCCGATGCCTCACAACATCACTATTGTGTCATCGCTCTATGCAGTGCTTATATAAGTTAAGCAACGTGTTAGGATATGATATAGAATTTGATACTCAAAATGGAATGACGGAAAACCTTTCTGTCCAAACACTGATTAGTCGTGTATTAGCAAACGATATATATATTGGTTCACATGCATTGCTTCTCGAAATCAAGATGATGAGCATATTTCCAAATCTATACCTAATATTAAAGAACCAAAATTTTCGCCAACAAATTTTCGACCAACACAATGACCAGTAGCCTTTCATCCTAACAACCGCTAAGTTTGGTTGCACAATGTCTGTTACAATGCTTGAACATGTTTGTGCATATATACCAGTGCAATCCTCAACTAGAGCAGCCATGTGAAAATCGAGAGAGATCTTCGTCTGTCATAATCATCAATGGACACATCAATTATTGACACGACAACAACTAACTCTCTACGAATTTAAATCGATATTAGAATTACATATTTTGCATTGATGGGGCATCAAAGAAAGTCACAAGACTCCATATTTAACCCACCAAGACATGTATAGTATGAAAATTAAAGTTACGATATATTTCTATGCCTTATTACAATAGGAGAAAATATTATCAAGGTTTTGTTTTAATTCGACATAGATTTAACAGGACATTGTTATATTACGACCAATACTATAGTTTCAAATTTTAATAGAAAGAATAAAACACTGATGTCTTCATTTTCCGCTAACGTGTTTTTTTCTCCCGTTGTAATGCACGGGCACTTTTGCTACTTTTATCTTATTTTAGATTAAGGTTGTCTATTTTTGCCAATGCTTACAACGTCAAAGTTTCATTATATATTCATCACAATATACTCTCTCCGTTCCAAAATAAGTGTTACTCTGGTCAATTTTTTTTAATTTTGACTAGATTTATAGAAAATATTAACAATATTTATATCTCCAAGTTTATTATAAAAATATATTCAACAATTCATCTAATGATATTAATTATGTGTCATAAACATTCATATATATATATATATATATATTTAATCAAAGTTAAAATGTTTGACTTCTCAGCAAGTAATATGACATTTACTTCGGGACAGAGAAAGTCTGTTTTAATCATTCGATATAATATAGATTGTTAATATATCTTTTATAATTTTAGCTGAAGATAAAAGTATTAATATTAATATATAATAAAAATAAAATAATATATAGTTGAAAACATAGAGAGTTAGTTAATAACTTTGGTATCAAATATTTTGCACCCTTCACCACTTTGTTTGTTTTATTGGTATCCCGTTGACACCCGAAATCGGCCAAAGTGCATAATGGACTCCACCATCATATTTCTATCGTTAATACAGCCAGAGAGCATATTTGGATCATCTCATTTGGAGCTCGGACAAAGAAGACATCTTTTCGGGGAGGGGGGTGCGGACCCAAACGAAACTGGCCAGGCTGATTCCAAAAGTTTGTCAAATGCAAGAATAGACTACACCATTGCGTTCCTCTCGTCGAGCTGATCGAAAAACATATATGGATTGTCTCGTTTGGAGCTCGGATTATTTAATTGCAATTTTCGAAAGGTTTTCTGCCCTGGATGCGCAGTAGAACTGGCTGTCGTGGGTTCGTGACCGCGGCAAGCATTGTTGTTGTTTGTCAGATATCGAAAGTATGGATCACTGGTGGCTCGAGCACTCAAAAACACAAAAGACGCGACATTTTATCCTGATTCGGGCTATCGAGGCCCTACGTCCAGCAACGATATGTTCTTCGTGTTCAAGAGCACATAAATCGGGGGTTACAACGAAAGAGAATAAGAGTTTGGTATGAGATCGCTCGATGCTATCCTACTGCTCGTTGGTGGTGAGATTTCTTCTCAGCGAGTAAGGGAATCGGCCCTCTCTTCCTAGGTTGCCAGGGAAGGAACACTCTATTGTTCCACTTAGTTCACTTGGTGTTCTGTTCTGGCTGATCGGATGAATGATCTTTCTCTCAGCCTCCTCTTCCTGTGGGAGCCGACCTTCCCTTTTTATCCCGATGAAGGTCGAGTACAAGGCGGGTCAGAGGCTTCGATCTATGGTCTTCATGCGGCGTAGGAGTGTGCTACTATGACATGGATGGACCTTGTTTTTGTTGTGGAATTGGGGGCGCTGCGGGCGCCGGCTGACGTTGCCGGTGCCCCTAACACTTGACTGTCAGGGGATGTCTGCTGTGGTTGGGTCTCCACCATGCGAACCTTCTCGAGGCTTCCTTGGCAGTAAAGGCGTTCCGGCTTAGGGGCTAATGAGTGGGCCCTCGAGCCCCATGCCCCTGGAGCCGGTGGAGCTGCTTGTCCTGTTGTGTCACGCCATTTGTGTGACAATGTCGAGGGAGTGGCAGACAGCGCCTCGCACCGGTTCAACGGGATGGCGCCGTGGAATCTCCGTACTGCCGGGGCCTTAGATGCCCGGCGGGTTGGCCATCGCTCGGGACATCGGTTCCCGAGCGCTGGCTTGGGTTGGTGTCGGTGCTGGAGTTAGCTAGGCTGGGCTGCCGAGGGCCTGGCAAGCCCCTGAGCCCTGAGTAGCGGCTGCGGGCGTGCTCGGGCTCGGTCTGACTCTGATCAGATGGTGCGCGCGGGCGTACATGATGGTTATAGCCCTCGAGCGATCCTGAGGGATCGGTCAGGGGTTCTATCGATCGGGAGTCTTTCTCCCGAGGACTTAAATATACCCCTATGTTTGACTCTCGTCAGGAGCCCCTGAGCCCTTCGGGGCCGAGCTCACGATAACAACGACGACGATCTTCGATGACTAGGTCAATTGTCGTGGTCGTGGCCTTGGCCTTGGCTGACGTGGCCAGATGTCCTTCTGGGGGCACCGGAGCTCGGCGCTCGGCTTCGGAGCCGAGCAACACTTCGGAGCGTTGCTGAGGAGAGCCTGAGCTAGGGCCGGGCTGACTCATCGGGGAGTCGTCGGTTCTAAGCCCGCGGGATTCCACAACACATAACTCAATAGCTTTTTTCACAGCTCACATCTCACAACAACATTTCCATAGTTCATAGTTGAACCAACAGAACCTTAGCATCGTATATTTCCCCATGTCATTACTTTTGTTCGGACTATTTTGAAATTGTTATGGAGATTGATTTCCTCCATACAAAATCAACACACACTTAATTTTAGCTAGAGCATGAACCGGAAAAGAGTTAGTCTAAAAGGGAAGAGCTAAATAGCTAATTGAGATATTAGTTGAAGTTAGCTATTAGCCCATGTAAAGGTGGAGATAATTTTGTTAAATCTCTAAAAAATACGAGCACCTACATTAAATTGGAGATTCTAAGTTAGATAGATATGTTTCACATAACAAATTTAAGTAGCCGAGCAAAAGCGTTTTTTCATCCACATATATTTTAGCTATTACTATATTAACTAGTCAATAAAGACTAAGAGCAACTCGAAGAGACTCTATATTCTTCATGTTTGATAGGAATATTGATTTTAGTGAAAACAAATTAATCTTCAACAACTTCGTTAATTAGATCTTTGTTAGGGGTGCTTTGGCTGTCATATGGGTCATGGGCTGTAGGCTTGGTGGCTGTTATCTATATGGACTACAAAAGGGGAGAAGAGGCAACAGAGAAGGGCATGAAAGAAACAATCAGGAGAGATCAATCCCATCCCTAGCTACTATTCTTATTCCTCCTGAAGCATCTCCCTCTCTGTACCAGATTCCTCTATTGTCTTCTAGATCGTCTCCAGATCCTAGCTGTGCTTCTCTATTCTAATCCCCTACCGGGCTTCCTGTCTCATATTCTATTCTGATTGTATCAGATTGTTCCTATCGTTGCTTGACTGAGTTGGTGTTAAAGTAAATTGTTGTTCCATCTTCTAGTGTGCTGCTAACAATCTCTAAAAATATTATCATCCTCTATTTCGATTTTTTTTACTTAAAGATGAATAACAAAACTAACTCAGATAGTACACGTAAGACCCCTAAAAAAGTACACGTAAGAGATATAAAAGTCATTAAAAGGTGAAGAGAGATATAGAAAGTCATTCTTATTCAAAGAGACTTGCTAAAATTCAGGTGCTTGAATTTTGTTTTCTTTTTTCGACGATGATTATTGTATATATTTTATACTAAAATTACAGATTTCGTTTATTGCAATTTCTGTAGGCGCAATATGCAATTTTCAGTACTGATAATAAAAAACCCGTTAGACAAACCACAAATCCGGCAAAATCTGATTTGTATTGGCACAAAGATAATTAATAATTTACAATTATTTCTAAAGGTAGATAAGGACAAAAGTTTAATATGTTATGACATAAAGACAAATAACAAATCATAAAAGTAATAATTTACTTGTACTAGTTGGTGGTACAAAAATATTGCTTGAAATCATCTTAAAATTTAGGCACCTGAAATATAGGAAAAATATTATTCAAATGACTCTCTAAGACATACTCTAAATTGCACTAACTTGGACCATTAGTTTTTAGCCCATCTAAACAGGTTTGGGTGTAACCGTCCGTTCTCCTTAGAGCAACTCCAGCAGGAGCACCCAAATCAATGCCCCTATTTCTGATTTGGATGCTTCCCCTACTTTTGTTGGCCCTCTATTTTACATCTGCTCCAACAGAAGGCCCCAAACCAAAGCCCCCAAATTCTTTTTATAGACACTGACAATCGGGACCCACCTGTCATTCTTGTCGTTCTATCTACCGAGCTATCAACCGCGGGGAAGAACGAGCGGCGTCGGTGCCGCGCGGCCGTGAGGAGGGGAGGGTCGATGGCTGCAGGGAAGAAGAAGCACGCCGTGGCCGCAAGTCTCGTCGGCCGATCACAGAGAAGAAGGAGCTCCTTGAGGCCACGGGGAGGAGGAGGCTCGACGACCGCGGGGAAGGAGGAACACGGGGAAGGAGGAGCTCGCGACGGCCATGACTGGGGCAGCTCCCGCGCGGCGGCCAGTGCAACGGAGAGAGCAAGTGAGGCCGGGGCTGCTCCCACGTTCCCGCACGGTGGCGATCGTGCCCGTGCGGCCGTCGGCGGCGGCGGAGGAAGGGAGGACGTGAGGACGGCCCGACGGCTGCGTGCCCAGCGGTGAAGGGGCCGCCGGTGGAGGTCAGTGATGGAGGGAGGGCACGCCGGTGGAGATCCAGAGGGAGGTGGGCGAGGCCGCTTCCGTACAGGCGCGGGGAGGAAAGCAGATGGGTGCTGGCCCCATACTCCCATAGGAATGGGGTCTGCAGGGTGGATTTGGATGCCCACCTCAAATTTGGGTCTCTAGTATGGACCCTGCTGGAGCTGTGTTTTTTGTCTAAGCACCCATATTTAGCTATGGGGGCTCAAGTAGGGGGTCTGCTGGAGTTGCTCTTAAGGGCTCGTTCAGTTGGCTGTGAATCATCCTAGATTTATTTCCGCCATTGTATATCCTATAAACACTTGAAACAATTCCTAGGTGGATTCCTACCCAACCGAACGAGTCCTAAAAAAATCTTTATTCCGTTTGTGTCCAATAGAAGAGAAAAAGAAAGTTTGTGGGCAGGTCTTATATATTGCAAAATATTCAGTGCAAACCATATCTTCGGTGCAATCGTGAAAACCCTTTGCAAAATCATACTTAGGAGTTTTCAAAAAAATTAAAACTATGCACACCAATAGTGCGTCTGTAGATATACATTGTCATAAAATTTGAGATTCAAACTCATTTGAAAAATTCATATGAAAATAACAAATTTTATTTGCATATGCACTAGAGGACAAAATTCCATATCAACTTTTGCAAAACAAGTTTGAATCTCAACTTTTGTGACCATGTAGATCTGCATATACACTATTGGTATTCATAGTTTTAAATTTTTTGAAAACTCTTAAGTATGGTTTTGATAGGATTTTCATAGATTACACCGAAGATGTGGTTTAAGCGTAATATTTTGCATATATATGTATATCGAGATGACTGATGAGCATCTAACAGATGCGACGTCACTTTCGCGCGCCGATGCGAAGTCATTTTCTTTATTCATACACAAAAAAAAAAAGGTGAGAAAAAAAAAAGCCTCAACTCCGTGAGAAAAGAGGGGAAACAAACAGCTCACTAGAGCTGGACCCGGTGCACGCACTAACCTGAATCCCTCGGTCCCAGCGCGTGGTCCGCCAGGTCCGGTGTCCGTCTGGCGCTCACGATCCTTTGCCATGCGTACACCGAGCTCACGCAGGACATGATGGAGAGAGAGAGAGCGCGCGTGCGTGACGCCGTGAGCCCGTGACCCCGCCGCAACGACGAGAGACTCGTCCACGCTCCGCCGAAGAAGCAACGGCAATACCCCCGACGACGAGCACAGCTGCACAGCAAACTAGCAGCGTCGTCCTCGTCAGTTCCATCTCGTTCCCCAGTCTTCTCTCCGCGATTCGATTCGAGTGACCCGTCCGCTCCAAATCGAAGAGGAAGGGAGTTGAGGAAGGGAGAGAGGAGAGGGGCATGGATCAGGTGCTCAACAAGGTGGGGAGCTACTGGTTCAGCAAGAGGGCCAGCAAGGAAATCGACTCCATCGGCGACGACATCAGCGTAAGTGCCCGCCCGCCCGCCTACCTCTTCCTCCTCGCCGTGCGCGCCTCTTAGCAAGTCTGTTCTTCACCTGCATTGCTTAGTCTCATCGAGGAACCGAGGTTCTGGATCTGGCCCTCTTGGTTGTTGGGGATTCCTCCTTCCTCGCTAAGGGATTTGCGGCGCGGCGGTTAGGGATGTAGGATTTAGGTTACAATCAGGAGCGGACTGCGGGAGCCAACTCAATTTTGGAATGTTGTTCGCTTGAGGTTGGAGCTGAACTTGGAGCAGTTCCCACCCGATTCGTCTTCCTTTTTTAAGAGCGCTACGGGCATGGATCATGGGCAGGAGTTTTTTTCGCTTTGTTTCAGTAGATGCAGCTCGATTTTGGCGCACGGCATTAAATCATCTCATGTGACGTCTTGTCCTCGAAGCTTACCATTGTGGTTCCCATTTGTTGCGATGAGAATTGAAAGCTTATAGTTTCCTATATGCAGCGTAGGAGCCGGTCGATGAAGGTTTTCATCACTGGCTGGGCCATTGGCTAAACATCTTTGTTTCCTGTTTCATTTGCTGAGTCATGCCGTGGAGCCACGCAGTTGGCACATCATCTGGCTCATCCTCTGCAGTGCCAAAATCTCCTTATTTCCTCTGCTTTTCATGTTTCTGATATTGTGATAGTGAGGACCTCCATGAGTGAATGGAGGACCTGGAGCAATGAAAGTCAGGTCATTGTGACCATAAATTCAAATGGGAGGAGGATTACACTGGATTTTAGGAAGTATGGTTGGTCTTAGTCATCAGGGTGGTTGCTGCAGATTAGTTCTACAGATTCCTTAGCAAAGCATCAGATTCACTAATTTGTATCTTGAAATGACACTGCTTAGTGCTTACTATGCATGATGTATGTTACATCTGGCCTTTGAGTTGTCCACAGCTTGAGTTGCTTATGCTTTCCTTCTATTGGTTAAGCATAACTTGTATATGGTTTGTGTGAATCTACCTGGAACATTTTTTTTATAACTGAAGCATTTTGGAATCGAATTTCTATAATTACAACTTCTACAGAACGTTAGTTTCTGGTCGGTCGTGTTTCCTATAGTCAGTGGTGCATGTTTTATAGATAACCAGGTGTGTGCGGTATGTGTTTGAGTGGGGCTGTTATTGGCTCGCTCTTTTTCTCTCTCTCTTAATAAAATGACATGTAGCTCTCTTGCGTAGTTTGAAAAAATAAACTACAACTTCTATTCTCAATCATCTCTACATGTCATGGCTGCGCGCGCAGAATAGCCATAACATACCTTTCAAATGTAATTTTTGGTGGATTAATGTAGTTTGATATTATGTGCTGTCTATTAATATAAGTATACCGTGTAAATATTTTTTTGCTATCTGTGTTCCAAATTCTGCTGGTTGGATAGGTTAGCCAAGTTTGTATGATCTACTTCTGAGTTCTGACATTGAAATGTTTACCATGAACCCAGTCGATCTCAAGCAGCATTGGAGGGTCAGCCAAATGGATGGTGAACAAAATTAAAGGTACTGCATATTTGTGTGTCTGTTCTTTATATCCTTCTAATTCTAATAGCAAAAGTGATGTGTAGCAATTAGCAAATAACCATACCTCTTGGTGTATTGCATAGTGTGCTATTTTTACCTACTTAAATGTCAGCATAATTTTTAAGTTCAGTTTCAGCATACTGGCAGTAAATGAACAGACAAATCGATAGTCTGCTATGGCAGTTAGAACCATTACTGCTTACGAAAAAGGCGGTTGATAAAAGGAGGAACCTGATCTTTAAGTGATATTTCTGGAAGTCATGCATTTATAATGATCACTTATAACAATTTAGGGCACAGTGCGCAAGACCAAGAGGTTCAAAGTATTGGCAAAGAAATGATGAGATTAATGCACATGCTTCAGAGTGAACAAACAAAATGAGCTTTCTTAATATCTGGATGTGTCAGTCTAGGAGGTGGTAGCATTTGTTAAATGTGAGTTTGTTCTACAAGGAAAATGTCCACTTATTCTCCTAGACGTGTCCTGTACC
Organism: Miscanthus lutarioriparius; assembly: GCA_904845875.1. Taxonomy (NCBI): domain Eukaryota; kingdom Viridiplantae; phylum Streptophyta; class Magnoliopsida; order Poales; family Poaceae; genus Miscanthus; species Miscanthus lutarioriparius. The sequence continues at coordinate 39,741,092 of CAJGYO010000017.1, forward strand.
TTATTCATGCAATCTGAATGTGGGGGTATTTATCTGTAACTATAATAATGTGCAAGGAGCTTAGTTGAATTGATAAAGAAACAACAAAGCATGATCATGCTAACATATTTTTTTCTCGAACACGCAGGAGAGGTGCTCATCATTATATTAAGAACAAAAAAAATCATGCTAACATATTATTCTCAACCTATGTGATGAAGGGGTGTTAATCTGCTCTAGTTGGAACCATTGTTTGCATAATTTTCTTGCTGAGTGGTCACTGAACCTGTTCAATTTGTGGTCAATATTTTTTGTTTGCTCAAGTGCCAATTGCACAAATGTTTAAGGTGAAATTACTCATGTGTCGGAGGCCAACAGGCGAAATTTTATCATATCCACTGATCTGATTGAAGCATGTCCTGGTCACAGGGAAGATGCAGAAAGCACTGCCAGATCTCCTCAAGGAATATGACATGCCAGCAGGGCTCTTCCCACGGGACGCGACTAACTATGAGTTCAATGAAGAGACAAAGAAGCTGACAGTGTACATCCCGTCAGCCTGTGATGTTGGTTACAAAGACTCGTCAGTGCTGCGGTTCTTCACCTGTGTGACAGGCTACCTTGAGAAGGGGAAGTTTTCCGACATCGAGGGCATGAAGACGAAAGTGCTGGTCTGGACCAAGGTGACTGCCATCAAGACCGAGGGCCCCAAGGTCCATTTCACTGCCGGCGTGAAGAAGACTCGAGCCGTGACGCCTATGAGGTCGTCAGAGATGGTATCACCATAGATAAGTTCTAGAGCATATCCGGCATGAAAAATGTGATGTAATTATTCAGATATGCTTCTCTTCTCAGTTGGTACACCAAAATTTATACAATCTTGTGTGCTAATTCTGCATTTATGTCTGGAAGTTTAATATGCTTAATACTTCTCTTAAAAGATGTAGAGCTTAATGTAGTCGTGTTGATTAAATCAAACTGTTAGAGAATGCGATAAATTGCAGTTGGTGCATCATTAGGAAATTGCATTGAGCTGCACTCTTAGAAAAAATGTGTCATTTTGTTTCTTTCACTTTAGTGAAAGAGATGCATGAAATTGTGGTATCTTAAGTTTCGAACTCTTTGCCTCCATGTCAAGTTCTCAACGCTTCATTTTTTTTTTGCTTCATTTTGTTTTGCTAGTTGTGGCTAAATCTGTTAAACCTCCTTTAACTAAAAAACCAGAAATCTTACATCCTAACTTCTAAAACTGAACAAATTTGGTAACACAAGATAAGGTTTTGAGGGCCGTTCGGTTTCCTTTTCTAGCTCAAAAACATTTTTTTTAGAGGAGCTCAAAAATAAATTTGGTAACACAAAATAAGGTTTTTAAACCATGCAAAACATACCTCCAAAGAACAAAAAAAAAATCTTAGAGATATACTAGGACAAGATACGTCCAAACAAAATATTTGTAACTCTTGAAATTATCTTCGAAAGCTTTTAAAAATTGGATTGAGCTCTAGGAACATGAGAAAAATATCTAAAAATCTAGAAAATTCCTAAAACATTCTAATTGATATCTAAACACATTTTTGAAAAAAAATTCACAACAAAAACATGAGATATAATAACACTAGTTGCATTTATGTTGGTTGCATATGTTTTTATTGTGAAGAGTTTTCAAAATGTCTATAGACATTATTGATTAGAATGCTTTTGTAATTTTCTAGATTTTTATGGACATTTTCCCAATTTTTTGAGCTCAAACAAAATTTTGAACTCTTCCCAAGATAATTTCACGAGCTCTAAATATTTTATTTGGGTATATATTGTTCTAATATATCTCTATGATTTTCTTGGATTTTTAAAGGTTTGATAATCTTATTTGGTCATTTAAAACCTCAGTCCTCACGCTATTGTGTCCTCACCTCCAAGTGCTCCATCAGTAGTCAAAAGGAAGGAGAGAGAGGCCATGCAGGAGGAGAGGGCTCCCTCACCCGACATCGAGAGGGGTGGGGCGCTAAGGTAGAGAGGGCTAAGGTGAGAGAGAGAAGTGGGTGGGTGGGTGGGTGGGGATAGTTTCGGGTTATATATTACAGTGCGGTTTTGGTCACATCGTTTGTGTCTTCAATCGGCAAAGTGAATACCAACTATTTTTACTACTTGATTCATACTTGTGAACTAGCGGTGATATATTATTATTGCCGATTTTAATGGAATTGTGGAAGGGAGTGTTCAAATATTGTTGGCAAAACCTACTCCTGTAGTAGTGTATATACATATAACCAATCTATAAATGTAAATCCATATCTATCTATAGCTTAATATTTTACTAAGGGGTGTCTTATTGGTACTTCACTTTCTCTCTTGCCCGTTCAAGTTTGATTAGAGACAATATTATAATGCAAAGTCTAGTCCAAAGATGACATATGCCTATACGAGTTAGAGCAACAAACATCCAAACACGTCACATAGTCTGATTCTAAATCGAAAACGCAATCACTATGCATAATCCAGTCCCAAAATGAGTTGAAATGAATAACACAATTGTTGAATAAACATCCGAGTCACAAGTCATCTAAGTAACCGTGTAACAAGTTATATGTCTTGTTACAACGCGCAAACATACAATGGATTAAGGCCTAGACCCAATAAAAACAGTCCAAACAGTCCAACTCATGATAGACACCTAATCCAAATCTAATTGTATGTCTAGAGCATCCAATATGATAATGGAAGGGCTAGCACCCCATCCCACGCCAGCCCCCGCATCACATGCCATCCGACACCTCCCGCCCCCGCATCCCATCCCACGCCACCTGCGCCCCGCATCCCATCCCACACCAGCCCCTGCGTCCAAACGCAGCAAACTTGACGACCCCCACTCCAACGCCAACATCGAGGCGAGATGGAGGGAAGGGAGGAAGGTGAGGGAGAGGAGAGGGCGAGGTGCGCCGCGCGAGGTAGGAGCTGAAGCCCTGCGGCAGGCCGCTGTCCGTCAGGTATTGGCACCATTGCAACATGTGCAACATCCGATCTACTTTTGAAACATCTAGATGCAACAATTGCAACATACGTCTGAAGAAGATGGAACATTTAAAACATGCGTCAGAAACACATGCAAAAACACCCAAAAACACATGAAAAACCATTGTAAAACATACGCAACATCCAAACAAAAACACTTGCAACATACATATGGAATATACGCAACATTCAAATAAACACACTTTTGCAACATATGTCTAGAAAAACAGATAAAACATTGGGAAGAGAAGCTTACATACGTGTACAACCATTGTAACATATGCAACATCCCAATCTACTTTTGCAACATCCATATAAAACATTTGCAACATACCTATGAAACATCTAAAACACATGAAACATAAGGCTTGCAACATACGTTTTTCACCCTTCTTCTATACTGACGCAGTAAAAAGTGGGGAACGGCTGATTCCCAAATTGACCTGTCGAGGATAGTGGCACGGCTCAGCAAAGGCTAAACTGCGCTGCTTTGGCCTAGGCCCGATAATAACGACCCCTCTCTTGGCCACCCGGGCCGGACACGGCGGAGGATGGGCATGGCGCCGCGGGGGACGGAGGTGCAATAGGGGATGGGGTGCTGAAAGGACCTAGGATGTCGCCTAGAGGGGGGGGGGGTGAATAGGCGTTTCTGAAAATTAACACCTTTAAATGCGGAAACAATTAGAAAGGGGAGTTTCCAAAATGGAAACTCCAAATTAAGAGTACTACCACCCCTCACAAGTTAGCCACAGAGTAAACAAGGTATAAAGAATATATCTAGAAGCTACAACCCCGCAACATCAAGTTAGAACAGAGAATAAATATTTTAGTGCATGCAGAAATACCGGACGTGTCCGTAGTATGAATACCGGACGTGTCCGATATACCGATTTCTGCAGATCAGCCCCGAACTTGCTCCTTTTGATTTCTATCTTCAAACCAAACTGCAGGCACCTAATTTAACTATCAGTATACACAGAGAACCTGCACAAGTGCTAGAGCAACACAAATATCAAATGAAATGCGAATTGAGACACGATATTTGTTTTACCGAAGTTCGGACTCGTTCGAGTCCTACTCTCCGTTGAGGGGGCTGCGGGCGACCCAGCGAAGGTCAGCCCTAGAGGATACCACGAAGGTCACTCTAGCCGAGTCTTTTCCAACTCCTTTTCCTCCTTCCACTAATTGATTCCGAGGCGGAATCGAATCGACCGCTACAAACTTTACGAGGCACACCACAATCTCCCGGGTGCTCTCCGTGACGTCTAACCGTCTAGGACCGAAGAGTCCAAGAGTAACAAATGCGAATCACGAGATTGACAATATGCACAAGTGCTCAAGTGGTTGGATGGCTCTCTTTTGAATTTCACTCAACCCACAAATTGATTTTGCAAGTTTGATCAATCACTCACTAAGAGAGGGTTGGCAAGACTCAAAAACGTGTGTCTAAGTCAGTAGAATCGGCAGCCTCCAAAGGTGGAGGCTTGGGGGTATTTATAACCCCCTTGAAAAACTAGCCGTTTTATAGCCGTTGCAATACCGGACACGTCCGGTATGACTCACACTGTGCCAACAGTAACTAAGTTACAGTGATGTTGTGAGGCATCGGAACTCCCGAAGAATGCCGGGACTTCCGGCCCGTCGGAACTCCCGACTCAAGTCGGAACCCCGACCCTCAAGTAATTTTGAAAAACATGTAACGAAGTTTAAAGTTAGTGAGGTGTCGGAACTCCCGGCATGTCGGAACTCCCGACCCTCACGGCTTTTGAAAACTAGCCGTTGGCTTCGTCATCCATACCGGACACGTCCGGTATTATCTACCGAGACGTCCGGTATGGACCAGAGACGATGAACCCTCCAAGTCGGTTGAAGTGCGACACGTCGGAACTCCCGACCCATGCCGGGACTCCCGACCGTCGGAACTCCCGACCTACGTCGGAACTCCCGACTAACCAACCCGAGAACAACAATTTTACAGCTGCTGGACAAATACCGGACACGTCCGGTATGAATACCGGACACGTCCGGTATTGCCAGACCAGCAACAAATCAGTTAGCTCTTTTGTCTCTCAAATACTCAAAACTCACATGGGTTGGCTTGAGCACTTATGAAACATTATCTATCAACATGATGCATCCCTCTTAATAGTACGGCATACCTATTAAACTCAAGACAAACGGAAATATGAATTTGTACCACTTGAGTTGTTCTTTTGAATTGATGCCGTCCTTCCAATCTTCATCAAGTAAGGGTGCTAACATGTTGATGTTGATCTTTTCACTTGAGCATAGCCATCTTGAGCATGTGACTTGATTCCATTCATCAAGTTTGAATAATCCCAAATGTATCAAGTCACTTCCATCAAATACTTCATTATAGATTTGATCCTTCACATCAATATGACCATCTTAGCTTGACTAGTACCTCAACTAAATGCAAGTACTTTCTTCTTCACCCTAGTTAGGTTCTTCGCCACCAAGCCGTCAGCTTGCCCTTCACCCTTGCTTAGTACCTCAAGCCTTTCCTTGCTATCTTCACCATCTCAAGCCATCAAGTCACATCTTGTGTTGAATCATCCATTCATATGTATTGTTATCTTTTTCATTTTAATTTAGCAAGCTTCAGATATGAGACCATTCCATATGCAATCCATCATGTCTCATTAACTAATAATCATGAGCTTGCTATCACATAGTACATGGAAATCCCACAATAAATAAGCCTTCACATGAATTCCATTTGCATTGTTGTCTTGTGCTTGAACTAGATTGTTTATACAACAACACATCATTTTGGCTTTCATTAAGTATCTATGAGATAACCTATTACTGTTCACACTTTAGCAAGCGGGTTAGTCCTTTAATCATGTTGTCATTCAATCATCCAAAACCCACTAAAGGGCTAGATGCACTTTCAATCTCCCCCTTTTTGGTGATTGATGACAACTTGATTAAAGCTTACAAAATGATATAAACATTTAAACTTTTGGGTTCAATGATTTATGAGAGGCTCCCCCTTAATATGTGCTTATGATTAGAATTCACAAAATGACCTCAAATGTCAATTGCACATACTAAAACATATAGGAGACTCCCCCTAAATCATTGCATCCGTGGGGTGCATGTGTGTGTGACAAAGTGAAACCGTGATGCATATGACAAGATATATCACACAAGAATAAATATAAAAGCATCACATCAAATATTTTCATTCTAGCATGCATAGTCCTTATGAAAATAAATATGACATATGTAATTCACACATAGCACTCATTACAAATTTTCTCAAGTCCAAAAACCACTGATATATATAGATAAAGATCATGTCTCAAGAGATACAAAGATAAAGCATAAGTAAGTCTCATCTCTCACATGATACAATCTATCACAAATCCAAGATACATCAATGAAGCTCAAAAACAAACTACAGCCTGCAGTACATATCTTCAGGTACAAAGATAAGCAAATGAAACTATCCTGAAGCTTTAATCAGTCTCTCTCCCCCTTTGTCATCTATCACCACAAAGGTCCAACAATGACATACTAAGGACAAAGGGGCTACAAGCTGTCACGGAAAGCTGAGATCACTCATCATCATCATCTCGACCAGCATCCTCATCATCTGAGCGTGCAACACCGGCTGGACGAGAACCACCCGCACTCCAGACGCGCCATAGCCACCAGACCCGTAGAAGCCACCACCACCGTCAGTCACTCCACCAATCCGTAGCATAGTCGTCTGCAGTTGCTGGGACGTGGCTGAGAGTGAGTAGGCACACGAGCTTTGAAGTGGTAGAGTGTCGGTGCTCAGTGCTCACTGCTGCTTCTGCTGTCATTGTATGAACTCAACATACTCTCTATCATATCTAGCTCTTCGCTCCTCGGTCTCGGGCTCACTAGTCTGCCTCATCGATAGAGGAGACCTAGGAGGATCAAGCTCAAGATTAGAAGCAATTTGCTTCAAAGTCCGAGTGTCCTTCCTCCTAGCCTCCCTCTCCTTCTGCTGCCTAGTCTGGATGTCACGGCACATCCCAAATATGGAGCTGAAAAGCCTACGGATAGGCGAAGGAGGACTGCCACGGCGTGAAGTAGAACGTGAAGGAGCACGTGGTGAAGGTGAAGCTCCTGCTGGTGCACCACTCCCAGTGCATCGCCTCAGGTCTTCTTCTTGCTCCTCCCGGTCTCTTGCTGGAGGTAACCTGCCTCGAGCAAATCTGCAATAATCTTGAGTGGCCTTGTGAATCTTATCATACTCAAATGTGTGCCTGTCACCTGCTCAATCATATGCATGATATAAGGAGCAAAACCACAGCCCTTGAGGGGCCTCTCCAACACTCCTGATCTCGGACCAAATAAAGTCAAACACGTCAAAGGGCCGAGCATCAAAGCATCCATCTGTGGAGTAGGTTCTGGAGTAATCAGCAATGGTGCCCTTGTCTCCACCCTTGCAACAGTCAATAGTCTTCCCGAACATCCTGTCTAGGTACCAGTAGGTAGGGTGAAGACCTAGAACCTTCCCCACAGCCTCCTCTCTCACCACCAAAGCAGGGATACATGTAGGCGAGCCGCTCAGGAGGTAACACTGCCGGTGTGGATCCTGTCCCTCCGAGATCATCCTCTCGAGAAGCCAAGATGGGCGGCAAAACATCATAGTCAACACTGCATACCACTGCCCTCAAGCATCCAAAGGCATCCGCCGCTCATCCTCCTCAACAAATAGAGTAGCATAGAACTGAGCTACTACCTCGTGTTCCAGTCATGCCGGAACTCCATGATCTCATAAACTCACCGTGTGCTCTGGCGAGATGGCAATAGCATGATCAATCGAGGCCTTCGCAACTCTCTAATATATTGCCAGTCAATCCACTGAGACCTGGCAATTACTGGGTTCCTGGTAAGAATCACACTAGAGTAGAAGTCCAAGTGAAAGGCTGTCATGCAGGCGGTGATCGATCAACCTTAGGTAAGCTCCTCGGATCAACCCTTCGCTCATCTCTAGCCTTCCCGGTCATACCCTTTCCCCTCAGAGTCAACTCTGGGAACATAGGAGGCACATTGGGCGACGTGTCTCAAGAAGACCATAATGCATCCCTTGACCAGCAGTGGTCTTGAATCTGGAGGAACCGACTCCTCCTCCTCAATCTCCCCGCTCCTCATCCGAGCCGTCACCATCTCGATCCTCTGTCGCTGCTCTTCCTCTTTCTTTCATCTCTAGACTCCACTCTGAACTCATCGATTATGTTCATGTTAGAAGAAGAGCTCCCGGACCCTTCGCATATTGAGTCTGCACACTAGTGGCGTACTGGTGGACCTCTGCTTGGTCGGTGAAATCCGTGATGCATATCCTGTCTTGCCTTCTTGTACTTCTCAAGTGCTGGATCATGCCTATGCTTGGACCTCGGCTCCTGTCGTCCACTCATGGCAGCTGTCCTGTATCCAAAGATTTCCAAAGAATTTTAGATACATGCCCATAGCTTGTAATTAGACATAGATTCTTTCATCCAAGGTTTTGCAATCACCTCGACACACCATTGTCACAAGGTTTGCAAAACGTAGATACAAAAGAAACTAAGCCTAACAAACCATTCTAGATAGGATTGAGTCAGAGATCAGCAGGCAGTCTGCTCTGCTGGGCCATACCGGACACGTCCGGTAGCATACCGGACACGTCCGGTATGGGCGACCAGCAACCCTAACCGGGGTTTCTCGATTCAAACCACCACGGATCAATTCCAAATTTTGGGCATTGCTTCTATATCACTAATGCAGCATATTTACCGAAGGAATTTCCAAATCATGCATTAACCATGTAGATCGGACGAGGTCCGTGATTTAGGGTACCTTGAGAGGAGAGAAGAGAGAGCGATGTGAAATCCAAATCCACGGGCCTTCAATCCTTGATCCAAGCCTTCTCCAATGCAATCTCCCTCTCTCTCTTTTCCTTGGTGAAATCCTTGGTCGCCTTAGGGGAGAAGAAGGGCGTTGGCTGGTTGGTTTGGAGGAGGCAAGTCTGTTTGGGCCGAAGGGGTACGCTCTGTTTTTATAGTCCCGCTCATACCGGACACGTCCGGTAGCATACCGGACACGTCCGGTATACGCGGGCTGGCCCAAATAATTCCAAAATGTGTTCTCACTCTTCCAAACCCTTTCTCTGTTGTTGCTCAGTCCAAAAAGGTGTATGATCTTGATCCAAACCGAGTACTATCACTTTTCTTATCGAATGCCATCAATTTATTTTCTCTTTTCCAAATAAATGGCATAATCAATAATTTGCTTGCTTGAGAGAGATAAAGTGAGACAAAGTAGATTGTGGACTTAAGAAAGCCATGTCATGTGTGATTAGCCAATCAAACAATCAAGGAGAGCTATAATCATCACATGGCAAGGCTAGGTCACAAAGACCAAGATTCAAATAGTTTTTCAAATTCACACCACCTACACATGCTAGTTGTGGGTTTTGAAAAACATCTCTCCTATGTCACACAAATGCACATTCTAACATGTAAAGGGCCTTAGATGCACTTACAATACATGTATGTAAAAACATACCTTTGCCTTGAGCCCACAAGAATACCACTAAGAAGACACATGGCATGATAATCTTTATGTTGACCTTGATTGCCAAGTAATCATGCTTGATACAAATTCAATTTTTCATCCAAAGGACTATAAAGAGTGCTAGATAAATTTATTAGTCCACAATGGTGCAAAATAGAAATTTAGCTCCCCCTAAATAAGTGCTTCAAGTATTTTGAATGACTTTCAACGAGCACTTTTATTCTGATAAGAAATTGAGTTCGGGAGATGCTCACAATCCACTTAGATTTAATAAATCACAAGCTTCTGAGTAAATTAGAGATTTATGAATCATATATTAATCAAAGACTCAGTTGCAATTTAATTTGTGTTCTGGTTCCTGTAATACCGGACACGTCCGGTTGTATACCGGACACGTCTGGAATACACAGAACAGAAACACTGACTTTCTGTCCCTGGCCATACCGGACACGTCCGATAGTAATACCGGACACGTCCGATATTTGCAGGACAGAGACAATTAATTCTCTGCTTGTGATTCTTGTTTAGCTCTAGTATTTATTGTATACTTGCACCTCAACAAATGAATTGCTCTACTAGAGAATTATTAAAAGCATCATATGACAAAGTAAAATTCTTTTTAATTGAATCTAATTAGCCACTTTCATTATTTCACAAATGTACTTATTTGTGAACTATAGAACATGAAACGAACAAAGTGGCTATCCTAAAAGGTTTAGGTACTTGTTACCAATGGTGAGAATGAAATATATGATATATTCATTGAATTATCTTCGGGTCAACCATATAAGGAATTATGATAAGAATTGGTTGATAGATTGAGTGAAAATTGTCACATTGCTTGCTCAATCACCCCGACGCTTTCATCTCATCACCAAGTACCTACATCATTAACCTAGGCACACTTTGGTACCCAATTCTCATTGGGTTCTTTTGAGTTAGTTAACAAGTGCTTAGGCACCCAAATGGCTTTAACACTAGTTTGTGGTGAACACATCACCTTGCTAGTGTTAACACCTTTTGTGGTCTTCCTAAGCGTATTTTTATAAACTAATGTGTTCGGCTTAGGAGTTTTACCATTTGGACATTCATAACTTAAATGCCCTTTCTTCTACAAGCATAGCATATGCGGCCTTTGTTTGCTCTATGCTTGTTTTTTGCTTGTATGGACATCCATCGAGCTTATGGTCCGTCTCATTGCACCCATAGCATCTTCTAGTTGTAACTTGGGCTTCCTTTCTTGCTTCTTTGTTCATTGGGTATTTCTTGGTAGGATGCCCCAATTTCTTGCTCATGAGACAAGCACATTGTCCATGACTCTTCACTTGCTTGGCCTCCTTGGTAGAAGCCTTTTGATTGGCGGCTTCAACCTTGTGTCGGCCCAACTCTTGTGTGGACACATAGCCCACTCATGTCCATACAATCCACAACCATAACACATCCTTTTTCCATGTTTCTTGCTCTTGGTTGTGTTGGCCTTGCTTGAGATGTGATTCTTTTGTTGGGCTTTGGAGGAAGCAAGGTTTGAACCCTTCTCAAGCTTCTTCACCATGTTATCACGGTTATCTTGAGAAGGTTGTGCTTTCTCCTTACCCTTCAACCGAATCACATCTTTCTTTAATCTTTGCACTTCTTCTTTGAGCTCTATGTTTTCTATAAGATTTAGCTCAATCGAAGATTGGCTTGCTTGAGGAGCACACTCATTAATACAAGAAATATTTATTTGAGATGGTGTACTAGTGAGCGGATGTGTGAGAGGTTGAGAGAATTTTACCGATGTAATCACAACCTCATGAGCCACCTCAAGCATGATGCTTGATTCTACTACTTCCTCATGAGAGCACTTTAGATGAACATAATTTGCTTGTAGCTCATTATACTTGCTTGATAGTTCATCGAGCCTTGCCTTGAGCTCGAAGTTTTCCTTCTCTAGTTGTGAAACACTAGAAGAGGAATTAGTAACTAAAGCATGCTCGATTGACAATTTTTCATACCTCTCATTTATTGCCTTTAGCTCTTGCAATTTGGAGATGAGAAACTTTTCTTGATTTTGAAGCGATTGCTCTTGCTTCTCAATCTCTTCTTCAAGCTCATCATTCTTTTCAACTATCTTCATGATGATGAACTTGTCTTTATGGTTGAGATGATCAAGGTTGTAGTTGTCTTCAATTTCAACATCACTCTTATCTTGATCATCTACTTGTGCTTTCTCCTTTTCTTGATCTTTCTTGTTATTCTTCTTCTTGCTTTTCTTGGCCATGAGACACAAGTGATGAGTATCATGAGATACTGAGGTTGACTCATCACTTGGTCGCCATCGGGCTTGAGCATCGCTACAAACAAATGCTTCTTTGATTCCTTTGCCTCGGCCATACCACATCGGACACGTCCGAGACGCATACTGGACACGTCCGGTGCACATGCAGAGAACCAGACAGTCATCTTGCCGCTTGCACTTCTTGCTCCGGCTCGGCACTCTTGAGGTTTTGTGAGGCTTCTTCGCTGTATGAAGACACAATGGATATTCTTTCCATTGACTCGATCTCAAGTGCATCATCACATTTGGATTTTCCATATAAATCAAAAAGTCTAGTCCAAATGAGATGAGCACTCTCCAGAGGTGGTTGTCCATTGAATATTGCCTCATCTTGAACCTCTACACTTAATGTACTCAAAATAATATTAATAGCTTGAGCATTGAGTTGCACGCATATTTCTTCCTCTTTTGATAAATTTTTGTAGTTGCTCCAATCAACTATAGAAAGAGGTATGCTTGCATCTACAATATGCTCAACAAGAGGACTAATATCTCTAAAAGCATTGAGTACATGTATTGACCAAGTTAGAAAGTTTGAACCATCATTTTGGAGAAGCACCGGCTCCAACTCGATAGGCGTCGACATCCTTTTCTCACGGTGGTGAAGCTTTAGGTGAGAACCTCGCCTCGATACCAATTGAAAGGACCTAGGATGTCGCCTAGAGGGGGGTGAATAGGCGTTTCGAAAATTAACACCTTTAAATGCGGAAACAATTAGAAAGGGAGTTTCCAAAATGGAAACTCCAAATTAAGAGTACTACCACCCCTCACAAGTTAGCCACAGAGTAAACAAGGTATAAAGAATATATCTAGAAGCTACAACCCCGCAACATCAAGTTAGAACAGAGAATAAATATTTTTAGTGCATGCGAGAAATACCGGACGTGTCCCAGTATACACGATTTCTGCAGATCAGCCCCTAACTTGCTCCTTTTGATTTCTATCTTCAAACCAAACTGCAGGCACCTAATTTAACTATCAAGATATACAGAGAACTCCTGCACAAGTGCTAGAGCAACACAAATATCAAATGAAATGCGAATTGAGACACGATATTTGTTTTACGAAGTTCGGACTCGTTCGAGTCCTACTCTCCGTTGAGGGGGCTGCAGGCGACCAAATGAGGTCAGCCCTAGAGGATACCACGAAGGTCACTCTAGCTGAGTCTTTTCCAACTCCTTTTCCTCCTTCCACTAATTGATTCCGAGGCGGTGGAATCGACCAGTTACAAACTTTCCGAGGCACACCACAATCTCCCGGGTGCTCTCCGTGACGTCTCTAACCGTCTAGGACCGAAGAGTCCAAGAGTAACAAATGCGAATCACGAGATTGACAATATGCACAAGTGCTCAAGTGGTTGGATGGCTCTCTTTTGAATTTCACTCAACCCACAAATTGATTTTGCAAGTTTGATCAATCACTCACTAAGAGAGGGTTGGCAAGACTCAAAAACGTGTGTCTAAGTCAGTAGAATCGCCAGCCTCCAAAGGTGGAGGCTTGGGGGTATTTATAGCCCCCTTGAAAAACTAGCCGTTTTATAGCCGTTGCAATACCGGACACGTCCGGTATGCATACCGGACACGTCCGGTATGACTCACACTGCGCCAATAGTAACTAAGTTATTCTAGCTACTTTAAGAATGTGTAAAGATATGTGTTCAATACGTCATCGTCATTGTTCGCACACGAACATGTCACCGTGTGCCCCCGGCGGTGAGCGCGATACGTAGGACACGTGAAAGGTCATTGTTTGGTTTTGGTAATTGAGTGACAACCTTAGGTGAACTAATATGTCTTTGAGTGAGATACACAGGTGATTAGTCCACAAGTACATCATGTGTGAGCAACCTATGTCATGGAGGTGAAATGGCTTGGATATGTTACAAGGCTCACACATGTGATGAAGGAGCTCATTGCATATGAGACACGACATGGAGTCATGTGACTAAGGTGGAGAAGATCAAAACAAGGCTTGGCTTGACGGATCGGTTGCAAGCGTGAAGGGCAAGTTGGAGACTGTGGAGCAATGGACCACGTGGCGGTGAAGCTTGAGCAAGACTTGGTGCCGATGGACGAAGACAATGGTGAAAAGCAAGTGAGGTCAAGATCGATGAACCAACAAGGTTACGTGATGATATGAAGTAGATCATATCATTTGTGATAAGTTGGTGCATGTGTTGCATCAACATTGGAGGAGATGGAATGGAATGCGCAAGGCAAAGGTATAACCTATAGGGCATTTCATTTCACCAGTCATAGGTGTGTAGAGAAGTTTATGATCGGGTTTAGGATAGATGGTTGTACTATTAAGAGAGGCAAACTTATTTGCATATTGGTCATCTAGTGCCACTCGAGTGATCTAACTTTGCATCGTTACTAGGATCGAGTGGCGTGGTGAATTGAGTGCTAATCCTTTAGAAAATGTTTGTGAAAAGCTAACACACATGCACAAGATGGTGAACACATAGTGGTGATGGCACATTTGCAAAGGAGGAGTTGTTGGAGGTGATTTGGATCAATCCGGAGTTGAAAAGGAGAAGAAAAGGGCAAGGTTTTGGTTGTTCGAGGGTCGAAAGTTGCAACCTAACTCAAAGCCAAATCACAGCCATTATAGAGGGTGGCACCGCCATTTTTGGTGGCCCAAAAAGTGGGCACCGCCACCCCTAGGGCGGTGCCCAAAAATAGCACCAGCACCCTTTCGTTTTTCGGGCATAACTCCTAGCTCCGAACTCCAATTTCGATGATATAGGACTTTTTGGAAATCTAACGAGTAGCTCTACAAGCTCGAAGTGGTGGAAATTGATTTGGAGCAAGTTGGGTCACCGGACTGTCCGGTGACCATGGCGGTGTGGCACCGCCCCTTTTTTCCAGAGAGGGGGAAACTCGTCGGGGGGCACCGCCACCCCTAGGGTGGTGCACCGCCCCCCTATGTCCGGTGCCAAGGTCCCAATGGCTAGTTTGAAATAGCCATTGTAATTCGACCGTTGGGCACCGCCACCCTATGTCCGGTGCCCGCATGTTGCTGTCCGGTCACCACGCAGAAATGTGCTACTTGGCTTCAATGGCTCTATTTGGCTTGGGGGCTATAAATAGAGGTGGAGCTCGGGCTTGGCTGAGGTGGAGCACCTTGGGGATGTGTTTCCCTTGTGTGTGCTTGGTTTGAGAAGCCTCTAACTCACTTGTGCTTGCGAGAAGTGTGAATCCATTACGAGTGAGTGATTCTAGTGCGTTGTGTTGTGAGATTGCATCGAGTGGCACTAGGTGATCAAGTTGCAAGCCGGTGGTGCTTATTACTCTTAGAGGTTGCCACCTCCTAGATAGCTTGGTGGTGGTCTCCGTCGAAGCACGCAAACAAGATTGTGCGGTGCTCTGGAAAAGAGACTGAGGGGCATTGTGCTCACCCCGCGGGAGCCGCGAAGAGCAACTCTAGTAGAGCGAGACACGAAGGATGACAAGTGGTCCTATCATGTCAAGTGCTAGAGCTTGTGGTAAGCACTCTACGTGGGAGAGTGTGACTTGCGGGTCACCACTAGCAGGAGGACTGGTGGCAACCTTGGATTTTGTCTCAACGGGGACTAGCTTGGTGGCAACCAAGTGAACCTCAGGATAAAAATCACCGTGCCATCCTTGTCTTCATGTTGGTTTGCATTCCCCTTACACAAGCTTGTAATTACATTTATTTACATTGTGCTTGTGTAGTTGCTCTTGTAATTAGTTAGCTTGTGTAGCTTGCTAGTTACCTTCTTGCTTGTGTAGCATAGAAGTAGCTCACTTGCGTGACTAATTTGGTTTGTGTAACCTTGTTAGTCATATTGCTTAATTTGTGTAGTATTTTGTACTCTCTAATTTGGCTTATGTAGCCTTGTTTTTTAGCATTGCTAGTGAGCTTAGGAGCTTTGTGCTTTTGCTTACTAGATTGTGTAGGAGCTCCCCCGGTTGCCAAAGTACTAGTTGCATAGGTTTGTGTGACCTTGCTACTAGAATTGATTTGGTGAGCTCTATGTAGGGACCCGCCATGTTAATTCATCTAAATCAAGTGTCATCCACTTGACTAACCCAATTTAAGCAAACCAACATCGGTGACTCCCCAGGAGCGCTCCTCGGCAACTTCTCTTCAAGATCAGGTTGAGTATCATACCACAATAGTATCCACAACTTAAGATTACATCTCATCATCGAAGCACATAATAATTCAGCGGAAACATATATTACAAGTCTTGTTGAATATAATAAGTTAATTATACAACGTAAGACTAAATGTAGTGTGAACCAAATGACTCTCTTACCAACATTGCTATGCTACGAATCAATTATATATCTAGAAACTGGTGGTTGCCTTGCCCATGGGCGTCGCCACCGTGGCTTGGACGACACATGCCATTCACCCACTTGGCCACCAATGACGGGGTGAGATGGCCACCAATGTCCTATACCTACAAAACAACTTAACGACAGCACCGTGAGTACATTGCGTATTCGTAGGGCTTAATTCCAACATATAATATTTGGTGGATACAAAAGGTAACATCAGGTATTTGTACATTTGCAGAAAAGCAATGGCGTTGCTTATAAGTATGACATGTCATGTTCTAACTCTTAAAATGAAAGTATTTAGTTATTAGTCATGTATCACATAGAGGCCCATAATCCATCAACAACGCTACCATGGGTATAGAAAGTAGGAACAATGATTCCATCCCGAGGGACTTTAGGCTTTTAAACTCTGTAGAGGTGTACAACTGTACCCGCATGAAAGAACGAGACTAACCATCTTCTCGGCGCCACCCCCCTTGCTAGTTTCACAGATAGACTGGTCATGATTAGTTACTTGGCTTGTCGACCCCATTTGTGACATGTGGTCTGTATGGGTGGTTACTCGGACTCATGTATCCCAATACACGGTCCTTAATGCTCCACGAGCTACGCTGCTTGACATTCCACACTCACAACGACCTACCCTCGCATGAATGATAATTATCAAGGTTATTATCGTGGATTATAACATTAAGTAATATTAGTCCTTAGCTAGATTAGTAAGGTAGATCAAGTTGTACCCTCATTAGTTTTAGTAGTTAGTTATCTAGGTGTAGCATCTTACACGCGCGAGTATGAGTTCCCTTCTCATGCTCGACTTCTACCGTTGCCCAAACAACTAAGCAGTAAGCAATTACGCGTTCCCATTCCCATCGTTTAGGTGAAGGGCTTCTAACAGATTAAGAAGTGACTCTAGGTGTAATGTAAATGAGACCACTATCCAAGACTACATGTAATGCATAACTCATAATGAAACTCAATAGGTATCCAAAATAGGGTTGATAGTAGTGGGGTGCCTGCCTGTTGGATAAGCAAGGATCCCATAGCTTGAAACATCATTGACGCCTCTCCGATATCACGTACCTATATATATGTCCATGTATGAGACACTCATGTATGCATGACATATATGAAGTATGCAAGAGAGATGAGAGATGCTTGTGTGGTTCAACTACTATGAGTGCACGGTGCAACAAATAAACATGATGCTTGATGAGTACAATGCATAAAGTAAACATCATGAGATGTCATGCAATGATATTACTTGATTAGCAGTTGATAACATGTATTAAGTGTTGGAGTGTAACACTATTGGGTTGTCGGTTTGAGTTATCGGACAATCCGGTGTGAAAGTCGGACCATCCGCTAACTCAGGGACTTAGTGAAACTGTAGTGGTCTAACTTCATGGACTCTCCGTCATGGATGACGGACTCTCTGGTACCAAGTGTGTGCTCTTAGAAAACCTTACTGTTCTCTATTATAATTCATCGGACACTCCGTCAAACTTGTCGGACCGTCCGGTGAATTATAATGTGTTCTGATTAAGTGCGGACAAACAACATCATTAGTTGACAGACCCTCCACCAGATGCAGCGGACCCTCTGTTAGTTGACTGACAGTGCACAACTTATTCACCTCGAAATCCAAACTTTAACCCTAAGTGCTTGCATGTGTGTGATATCATGTTATCGTGTCCCTAAAGTGCTTAGGAAGACATCTAGGCAAGGGCATGTTCTCATGGTGCAAAGATGGTATTATAGTTATTATAGTTAACCTATTCCACATCCTCCCCATGATTGGATATGCATAAATGAGATGATATGAAGACATATGTATGGATATGCTGCACAAAACATGTTTCATAAACAACACATGCTCAGAGAAGGCCAACAAAACAAATTTCATAACTTTTTGACACCTAGAGAATAAGTTGTCTATCTAGTCAAATTTAAGATATTTGTTTTGGTGCCAAACTCAGGTCTAGATGATAGAGATTATTCTAAAGAACACAACAAAACTTGTTTCATATTTTTTGGAGTTCAAATGTATCTTCTATGACCTTTACAAGTTGGAGTTGTCTTTCAGTGTGGTACAGCGGACAGTCCATGAAAGCGGCGGACAGTCCGCCAGGGACAAACGCATGCTACTGGAGCATTTCATTGGGGACGAACATCTTGGTGCCGACGGACAGTCCGTGAGAACGACGGACCATCCGGTAAAACGACGAACAGCTCGGGTGTAAAAATGTTGGAGATGATTCCTAGGGCATCCGGGCTCAAAATCGAGTATGGTTTGTTTCTATGGCTTACGGGTGATGTAGGGAAGCTTCTACAAGTGATAGATGTGATATGCATAGTGTGTGTTGAGCTCGACCTCATCCATGGTGGTGGTGGCCATGGATGAGAGGTGAAGCTCATGGGATGGCCATGGGAGGTTGGGGGAGATGGTTGGGGACTTCGGGGATGTGCTCACCACGTTGTTGGCAACCTCCAGTAGCAGCAGCTTGGCTTGGTCTTACTCGAGGACGGAGATCGACTTTGAGGCGCCATGGGAGCTCGAAGTAGAAGATGACGAAGCTTGGGCCGTCTCCTCCAACTCCGGCGAGATCAACGACGACGTGGTGGAGTAGCTCATTGGCATGCTCCAGCTAGGGACGACCTCCTCTTCCTCCTTCTCCTTCCTCTCCCTTCCTCTCCTCTCTTCTTCTTCTTCTCCCTTCTTTATCCCTTCTCTTTTCTCTCCTTTCTCTGGTTTGGCTTCCTGAACGTGAATGTGAGAGTGGAGAGAGGGGTGGAGAGCTGGTGGTGATATGTGAGGGTGAGGTGGGCTGACATGTGGGGCCAGGGCGGGTGCGTGTGTGACACCGCATCAAACTGCATGAGACAGGGGTCGGTGTGTTTCATCGGACACTCCGTCAGGTGCGACGGACTCTCCGATAGACTGGCTGAGTGTGCTACGGTTTCGATGGACACTCCACCATGACGGCAGACACTCCGTCAGTGCACGGGTTGGCCAAGGTTGTCCTAAGTCTGTGAGATGTCTTAACGGACGGTCCGGTGGTGATGTCGGACGATCCGCCAAAACTGGAAGTGCTCGGTTTTGGGTTGGCCTAGGCACAAGTCAGATTCTAATTTGGATTAAAAATGCACACTTGGATGGTTAGAAATGACTGCCTATACCTTGTAATGGGTTTTGGGTCGTTACACTTTAGTTAGTCCGGCACCTTTGTTGCCTAATTAGGATACTTTAAAGGTGCTTAAGAACTTAGATAGAGGGGTGTAGTCTTGGCTAGACCGATAGTTTTAATTTCGCTTTTATTTTGGTTAGCCGGTGCGTTTATTTTTAGAAAGGACTATTCACCTCTTGTAGTCCGCCATCTCGACCCTACAACACGTCGCCGGAGGAGCCTCGTCGGGAGCGCGATACGCGCAAGACACACCGGCGAGATCTCTTGAGACCTGAAACCCCACACGCCCTGGAGGGGCCCTATCTGGTCGTGCGGCGGCTATACGCTGCCCTAGCCGACCTAACCGCTCTAAGGCTTCACCATCGTTGAGGCAATGAACATTGTCGACAACGAAGAACGAGAAGAAATAGTAGATTGGAAAAGTAAGAGAAAAGATAAAGAGCAGATGTATTGGTAGATTCGTGTTTGTGTTGTCAATCGGCCGTCACACTTTATATTTTTAGGGCGGCTGGTCTTCCCCGGTTGGGTCACAAACTCCAACCCATACAAACATATTTTCTAAACCTATTCGGTCAAGAATCCAAAGTCCGAACAGAAAACATGTTATTCCTTTTGTAAACCAGAAAATACTCTTTTGTACTCAACCAATCACGTGAGAAAGCTTCTACTCAGGTTACGTGTGCATGCATACCAAATAAAGTAATTTAACTCCTTGTAGGACTCTCTCTTAATCACGGCACGGCATGCATGCAAGTATACCATATATTCTGGATATTTAATCCTCTTCGGACTCTATCTTTCACTGTGGACACATGCAAACTCTTTGATTTTCTTTTTCCTTCTCGTGACCGGCTGACTTGACGTGCTGATCCTAGACCTGGTTGCCGTGTCTGAGAGATTTATTTAAATTTTGTCTTTTTAGTATTAGGTATATATATTTGAATTAGGATTTTTACTAATGCACGGCCGACCATGCTGTTGGCTTCCCGCGCGCACGGTCCATTTTGGGAATGAAAATTCCCATCAAATCAGTATTTTCCTTTTATAGTAAAAGGTTGCTTCTGCCCACGACACTGGGCAGCTGTCTAGCACAGTTTTAATTTCAAGACCCCACCGCTTAAGAAAAAATTAAACCGCTGGCCCTGAACACGATCTACTCCTGAGCAAGACATCAACTTGCCCAGATTCATATCGGTGATGCACACATATTGAGCCCTTACTTCCACCCCAATTTCTAAAAAGTTGCTATAGTACCTGTCACATCGAATGTTTGCGGTCCGTGTATGGAGCATTAAATGTAGACGAAAAGAAAAACTAATTGCACAGTTTGGTGGGAAATTGCGAGACGAACGTTTTGAACTTAATTAGTCCATGTTTGAACACTATTTACCAAATAAAAACAAAGATACTACAGTAGCCCCAAAATCTAAATTTCGCGAACTAAACAAGGCTGAAAAGGGAAGCCAAATGAAGTTGTTGACGAGTTGAACGGTCACGTGCACTGAACTAGTACGTGCTGATGTTCTTGTGGCCCCGGCCGGCAGAACGATTCCTGACCGCATGGTTTGATCGTACGGCAGCAGATGGTGCGCGTGCCATAACGCTCACGCCCGCGCGTCCGGAATCTAGTATTTACGTTGAATTAGGATTTTTATTCATGCTCGGAGAGATCTATATGTCCTAACTATTTAAGGTCATATAAGTCTAGACGGAAAAAGCTCTGAACTATCGGTAGTTAGTGAGAGGTGAATCTAGGGTCATTTAATGGAAGAAACTCTCGACTACCGGTACTCAAGGAGAGGTGGACGAAAAAAAAAATAGATGGACAAAAAAAATGGATGAAAATTTTGCCTCTTTATTATTATACTAGCAAAGATGTCCGTGCGTTACAACGGGATAAAAAAAAGTATCTCTTGGCCAATAGACTTGATTCAACATAAATGATCATCTCAAAATCCTCCATAACTCACCTTCCACAGTTGAGTACTACATATCAAATTCAGAGTACTTGTTCCTTTCCTATCCGTAGCAACGTGGGAAGTAATATTAATTTTGTGTCATAATATTTATACTTTTTTTCTATAAAATAAGGTTAAATTTAAAATAGTTTTACTTAAGATAATTCTAAAAGTTGATTTCATTTTGGGCGAAGTGAGTATAAGAAAGAGTCTTCTCTAAACAATATTAGTAGTAACCATAATAATAAGAATACATGCACATTATTTTTGACTACATTGTTATGCTTTAGTGATTAAATTTTGATCGCAAGATCTGGTGATGGACAGCTAAGGATATCCTCATGTATATATGTATTCAGATGGTATATTTA
This sequence comes from Miscanthus lutarioriparius, assembly GCA_904845875.1. NCBI lineage: Eukaryota > Viridiplantae > Streptophyta > Magnoliopsida > Poales > Poaceae > Miscanthus > Miscanthus lutarioriparius. The sequence goes on from CAJGYO010000017.1 coordinate 39,762,785, forward strand.
GTTTTTTTAAAGAAAAATGGCCATTTATTGCGTAGGCATGACGTCATGGTGACATCATCAAGCTAACAACGAATCCAACTGCGGAGCAAGGCAGAGCACGTTCCTTGGTAGAGCAAACGATTCGGTCCACGTGCTAGCAACGTTTTCTTTTTACCGGAGAGCGTCGTCCACATGCTAGCCAAAAACCGATTCGATCACTGCGCAATGCATGTTTTAGTGTGGGCGGGAGATGGGATGTGGCCGTGTGGGGGGGCAGACGGAGGCGACCAGGAGGTGGAAGACATGCTGTGTTGGAGTCCTAATACAATTCTGTTGTGCTGTGTCGGAAGGTTACACGGATTAGTCAGGGGAGGCCAGATAAAAAAATGGGACGAAAAAAGAAATTTTTACCTCTTCATTATTAGATATAGATTATATTTCCTTTCTATTTGGATTAGAATTTCTATTCATATTTAGGATCGGACATGATTTCTATTATTTTAACATATATGAGCAATATGTTGTGGAATCGGATTCCGTATCGCGCTATACCATAACTACTCAAACTCGTATGAGCACGGGTTATATATATAAGTCCGGATGAAAAAAAACTCTCCATTGTCCGGTAGTTAGAGGGAGATGGATCAAGAAAATAGATGGACGAAAAAAATAGCCTAAAATTTTGACTCTTTATTATTAGGTATAGGTATAGGTAGGGATGAAAACGGTACTGATATTTTCCAACTGTATTCGAGACCGAATCCGTTTAGAGGGGTTCAGATCTGTCCGTATCCGAGTCCGGATATTCAACATGCAATACCGTATCCGTATCCGTATCCGTATCCGAATACTCAAATCACATATTTATGATGTCGACATCGAATCGTATCCTATCCGGCATGGCTGACATTATCCGTATTCGAATCCGAATCCGACCAGAAATATGAAAACAAATATAATATCAGTGATATCCCTCCGTATCCGATCTGTTTTCATCGCTAGCGTATAGATTTAAACCTAACTACGTTTTGAAACGCCGCAAGTACTCCCATGAAATTCCCGTGAGCCGTGAACCAAAGGCAACCTTCCCACCTTCTTGCTCGGGAGATTTAACCTTTTACCATTATAATGATTGGCACCTCCTCAGATAGCATCTCAACGGTTACCACTATATTTTCACCCGCAAAGACCGAAAACAGATACAAAAATGTCACTTTTGCTCATGAGGCACGCTAGCCCTCGCGCCAGCAGGGATCCAAGTCAGCGTACGAGCGTCAAATGTCTCTCCTACCCCCTGCTCTCTTCCTACTCCCAGCGCATTCGTCATCGGTGTCCTGATATGATCCTGCGGCCATCCGTGCCCACGCACGCCTCGCCCTCAGGATGCTTGTGCGAGGCACAAGGCTACTGAGGGTCTGGCCGTGCACCCATCGGGCCTGTTAGAAACGATATGCAATATAAACGACGAAGAATAGTAGATCAATCATAGGGGGACACTATATTTTAACGTAGAAAACCCTCTCAAGGAAGAAGGGAAAAACTACGGGCACCAACCAGCAAATCTTCACTATATCGGATGAGGTTATAAACGTCGGGGATTTACAACTTTTCTTATCCCAAGACGACGGCTTACATGAGGTATATATAGAGATAGTAAACCCTAATAGACGACAATCCATACCTAACTGAATTTGGATCACAACTCAACAGGGCCCTCGGATGCACCCGTGCGGCTGGTGCTGCTCGTTCGCGGGCATCCCGAAGAGCCCCGACTCCCCGAGCACCGCGCGCTCCCGGCAGGGCACGACGACGAGGGCCATGAAGTAGTTGAGCTCGGCGTTGTGGAGGCCCAGCGCGGTGCGCAACACACTATTGACGGCGTCCGACAGGCAGCCCAGCAGCGCCACGAGCTCCTCGGTGCGCCTCTCCACCTCCTGCACCATGGCGCGCACAACCATCTCGTTGGCGCCCTCGCCGCGATCGTGCAGCGCCGACGCGCCTCCGGACGGCCTCGTCGACGGAGCCAACCTCACCGGCGCCGAGCGCCACGAGCTGGCCGGACATCGCGTTGAACGGCTCCGCCCAGGGTAGGTCGCCATCGGAGACCTAGGGAAGGTGGCTATGGCGGGTCCTCCGACGATGATGGTGGCCATGGTTGCTGCCGTGAGCGAGGAGAGACGGCGGCGAGGACGCTTGCGGTGGTCGAAAACCGCCCACGGGGCTGCTCGAATAGGAGCGAAGGGACCAGCCGCATCCCCTCGTTGGGCTCAACAACGACGACCATGGCGATGGCATCTTCTGAGGCGCCGGCGCGACACAGCTGCATGAAGCTCCAGCACGGCTTTAGGCTCCAACGCCCCCACGACCTCATGCTCTAGCACCGCCACCTGCGAGCACCATGTCGACAGCATGCTCCGTTCCTCCGTCACGGCTGTCCCGGTGGAGTCGCCACCCTTGACGAGGTTCGGTGCGCTGCCTTCAGGGCACAGTGCTACAGCATGGTGTCGCCATTGCGGAGGAGGGATAGGACGCAGTCAAGGAACCCGGCGGCGAGGAGACGGTCTGTGGTGGTGGGCGGAGAGAGGCAGAGCGCGTCGATTGCACGAAGCTCCATCGTCTGGATTCACGTCGCGTCGTCTGTGGCCCTCTACGAGAGAGACACGAGCATCAAGACGGCCCCATCGTTGGCCACCATGTACTTCCTGATCTCGTCGACACCCGCAAGGCTCCGCAGCACCCAGCACGCTGCGCACACGAGCTCGCCGCTGCTCGCTCCATGGTCCGTGCACAGGTTGAGCAGCGCCATGATGCCGCCGTGCACCGCGACGGCCCACGCGTTGTCTGAGTTCTCGGTGAGCTTGCAGAGCACCCGCGCCGCCGTCTCCTTGGCCGCCTCGCTGCCGGCGCTCGCGTCGAGGACACGGACCACGGCGTGATGGCGCCGCTGACGACCAAGTCTCCCCTATGCGCGTCGGACCCAGCGATCACCGAGACCGCCTCCAGGGCCTCCTCCTAGACGCGGGCTTCGGGGCCCTCGCCGCTCTCAGTGTTGTCGCCCTTATCGTGAGCGCCGCCACCGCCCTTCTTCGCCGGGGACCCGCTCCTCAACGAGCTCCAGCTGCAGGAGCAGCTCGCGTTCCTCATTGACACCGACCACCAGCTGTGCCTGCTCGACGTCAGCTCGAGGAGATGATGCGCGCGCGTGCTCCCAAACGTGCAGACCTTCTCTGGCCTGATGGAGTACCTGGCCGGTGCCGGCGACCTCAAGGGCGTGCACCGACTGCTTGGGCTGGTGTGGCAATGCTCGCCCTGAGGGTGTTCGACGAAATGCGCGCCGTGTGGGCAGAGAGGAAGAGGTGGAAAAGGAGAGGGAAGGGGCAGGAGGAACATTTCACACACGCACACCGCTGACTTGGATTCAGATTGACGTGAGGACCTAGCGTGTCATGCGAAAAAGTGATATTTTTATAGCTATTTTGGTGAAAACATATTATCAACCTCGTTAAGGTGAGATGAGTGGTCATTCCTTATAACGGTAAAAAGTTAGGGTTTTTTGGTTTCTCGCCATTACAATTTTCCAACCTTTGAAAAACGCCATTACAATTCATGTTATTGTAAATTTGCCATTACAATTCTACTTGTCCCTCACCCTTGCCCTTTTCTACATCTGGAACGTACCTGGGCCCACTTGCAGGTGTCGTATTTCTGTACTGCCCCGTATTGCCCCGGGTTAAGTGGATAAGGCACTGAGGATTGAAGCTGGCTTTCTCACCGTTCTTCTCTGTCCCTCCTGTGTTCTTCCCCTTTCTCCCGCGATGAACCCTAGCACTCGACTGGAGACGGCCGTGCGGCGATTGGAGGTGGCCGTGCGACGATTGGCGACGTCGGCTCTGGCTCCGAGTCATTGACATCGGCTTTGGCAGGAGACAAACAGAGGTGCCCCCATTCTTCTCCCTTTTCTCGTGCACACCATTGCCATGTGTCGCCGTGCTTTGCCCGCGACTGACGCCCGCCTGCTTTTGTCCTGTGCCTTTGCCGCCTGCTGTTTCCTAGATGAGTAGCAGCCAATTTAAGGGAGGGGTAGCGGCATGCTCCAGCTCGGCGGCCATCTAGAGCCCAGCGCTGTTCCCGCTCGTGGACTGCCCAAAGTGCCGCATTCAGTTAGTACGTATCACAAGCAAGCAGCGGGATACATACGGCAAGACCTTCTTCAAGTGTCCAAACAACATCAAAGTAAGTCAATTTATTTTGTTCAATTTTGGATGGTGTTCATGAGGCTATGGTTTCATGTGATGCAGGATGACTCAACTACATGTCCTATCATCATGTCCGAGGCGCAGTATGAAGCTTACCTACGCAACCCAGAGTAGCACCCAATTCGGTCGAAGAAGGTGATCCCATTCAATTCAGTAGATGGTGGACATGGGTCTATGGACCTCAGTTTGGACCTGAAGCAAGATTTGGAGGTAGTAAAGGCAAAACTTGACAGCACTGTGATGGATCTGTGGGAGCTGAAGGTGCAAGTACAGGTTGTGAAGAAGGACTACGTTATTATTGCAGCAGTGTGTGTAGGTGTAGCTATTGGTTGTCTTATGAGCAAAATATGGAAGTAGCCAGTGGTGTCGAATGTAGGATTTGAAAGCAGTCTGTGTGTTGCTTTTGTTGGTCAGCTGATGTATGCCAGTAGCCAGACTAAAACTAAAACCCAAACTAAAATGTATTCTGTAATAGCTGCTTCCAGTTTGTGTGCTTTCAGTTTGAAAATGTCTGAAATGTATTCTGTGATAGCTGCTTTTAGTTTGAAAATGTAGGTATGTATGGAAATTCAGATTGAGAGTCCTTCAGTTTGACACATGTATTTCAGCAAGATAGAAGCATTGCTGGGATAATTAATAGGACAATAGCATTATTAAAATATATCAATAACTCACAGTAGCATCACTGAAACCATAGCACTTCTAAGAATAGCATTAATTCACAGCTTGTTTAAGTTTTGAAGCACTACATCCAGAAAATGCCCAGCTTACAAGCATTTCAGCATTCCAGTTCACAGTTTAGATGACATCACATGCATCCACAAAATAGGACATCACAGGCATCTAGTTCACAGTTCAGTGCCATCACAGGCATCTAGATCACACACAGTTCAGTGCAACAACAGGCATCTACCTTCACAGTTCAATGCCATTATATTACAAAAGGCAAAAGAAAGGTCACAAAATAGCTTGAAATGCACCATCAGGTTCACTGTCCATCAGAAAACAGGTCCTTCAGGTTCCTGACAACCTTTGCTGGAGGAGCAGCTGCATCCTTCTTTTGCTTCTTCTTCAAAGGTTTTTTTGTTCTTAGGAGTTTTCTTCTTCGCTGTCTTCTTTTTCTTCCCCTTGGATGGTCCAGCATCATCACCTGCGCACTCTGTCCGCTTCCTGTACATGCAATTTTTCAGTAAATAATAGTGAATAATTGAAAGTACAGATAACAGAAAATAATTAAAACTAAATTTAACCTTTTCCCCTTCTTTGTATCAGTTTTACCATCTTCTCCAACCATGTCAAGCTTGCATGTCTTCGCGAAGTGTCCAAAACCTCCACACCGTTTGCATCGCACTTTCTTTTTGTTTGCATTTTTCTCTAGACAACCCCTTTGCCTTTGCACCTTTGGCCGACCTGGTGCTCTTCCCAGCAAAGGTGGGTAAACCTTGAACCCAAGATTAACTTCTAGCCACTGGGACCTATCCGTCATTGGTTCAACTCTTCCTTTATAGGCTGCTCTGAACCTAGCAACCGAGTAATACTCATGCACAAAGTCAGCTATCTGCATACCTCTGTTGGACAGTATCCATGCCAAGGCATGTTTGCATGGCTTGCTAGTTATCTGTCATTCCCTGCATGAGCAATTTTGATTTTTCAGATCCACCGTATGCCTCCTCTGGTTATTCCATTCATCAAGCAGTGTGACCTCTGCAAAATCCTCATCACTAACTTTCACCTTGACAACCTTTAGATTGTTGCTAATAAGATTCAAATCCTTCATAACACTTGGTAGGATCCCTTCTTGCCATTGCTGTCCAAGCTTCTTTCTAATGTACCTTTTCTCCATTATCAGCTCTCTTATCCTGTCAACTAACTCATGGAGATGAAGGCCTTTCAAGTGCTTGATCTGAGCATTGAAACTCTCAGACACATTATTAGTTAAATAATCACATTTGCTGTCCTCAGCAAAGCCACATCTGTACCATATCCTACCATGATGCTCTTGAAGGTAGTCAATTGCCTCTGGAGCATACACAAAAGTTTTCTTCATGTGCCACCTAAACATATAATCTATATAGCTCCTAGCTGCAGGGTACAGATGATCAGTGAAAACATCCCCTGAGTAGTGTTTCATGAAGTTGCTGTACATGTGTCTCATGCACTCCCTGTTTTTAGCTTGTGGGAAAACAGTCCCTACAGCTTTCTCTAATCCTTTACAGGCATTTGAACATAATACTAGTCCTGGTGGATCTCCTATAACTTTGTGCAAATTCTCTAGGAACCACGTCCAGTTGTCCCCAGTCTCTGAGTCAAAGATGCCATATGTTATATGGTACAACCAGTTATGCCCATCAACACCTGTTGCTGAAGCCAACTGCCTAGTATACTTTCCATGTAGAAAAGATGCATCTACTCCTATGAAGGGTCTACAACCAGCTAGGAATCCATCAATGCATGGCTTCAAAGCAATAAAAACCCTCTTAAACCTATTCTTGTCACCAATCTTCTCTAACTCTATCTGTACATGACTTCCAGGTGAAGTTTGTTCAAGTTGAGTAGACCAAATGAAAAGAAGTTGGAAGCTTTCCTCATACTTACCATGAATTTGATCCAAGGCAACCTTCAATCTAGACCACGCTTTTGAGTACTTCAGCTTTATTCCAAAGTCACCCTCCAATTTGTCTCTTGCATCCTTTGCTCCTTTAGTTGGATTCTTCTTAACCCAATCTCCAAGCCTATCAGCACACCAGCCCTGAGAAGCCATTTTCCCTTCTTTAAGCTTGGTGGGAGGACAATTATGCTCTGCAGGAAGGACTTTGATCTACAGAAAGGTAGATAAACATATAAATGCATTTGCAAATATGTACATGATTAAAAAAGAATAGAACAACTAAAAAGATCTAGAAAAATGTACCTTTACAGTTTTTTATCAAATATAGTGGAAGCATGTATTCTCCAAGGGCATCCCTCAGCAGCACACCTTGCTATAAATCTTGACTTGTCTGATTTGTAACCAACAGCAAAGGCAAACCCAGCCTTCACAGCATAGTGTCTTATTGCTTTCCTGAATGCAATGATATCAGTAAACAACTGCCCCTCCACTATTTTTGGATTCTCAGGATCTTGTAGTACATGGACCTCCAGAGGGTCAGCATCATCCACCTCTGCCTCAACATGGACAAACTCATCAGATGGCTCAACATTGTGAGTTGTATCAGTAGTAGCATAAGTGTTAGCACTGTCAGATGACTTTGCAAACCGAGCAGGTGGCACTGTATAATACATGCCCTCATCATCAACACCCACATATTCTTCAGCATTATCAAACATATCAGGCTCCCTATCTGGTTCTATGTCAGCAGCTGCCTCTGGATTCTCAGGAGCAGCACTATTGGGTTCTTTAGGCATGTTAGCAGCTGTCTCTACTTGTCTATCAGGATCTCTATGTGCCTCTAACTGAACATTTGCATCATCAGCAGGAACCACACAGAGAGGCTCCAGTGCGTCAAATTCATCTTCCACACAAATTGCCCTATCGAAAACACCTACTACAACCTGGCAGCTCATCTCCTCCTTGTACATTTCGAACAAATCAAGCATCTGTATCTCATTAACTAATCTGGCATACTCATTCAATCTTTTGTCAAAGAACCAAACTGTTGGTGTCTGGTTACTACTTAGATTCAATTCAGTTGCCAGAAATTTCAGCAGCAAGTGTCATGGATCCATACTCCACATTCCACTTAAATGTATGGCTTTTGTGTATGATTTTCTACCAGCCGTGTCTTTAGACGCAAATCCTTCCACTTTAAACTCTACCGAAAACATGCCATCCCTACGATGCAGTAAATCAAACCCCAAATCAAAGTGTATACATGCACGATACATCGATGCCACCACATAAATCAAGCCTAATCCCATACTGTGATGACCACAACAAGGCAAAGCAGGAGGAAAGGGTACCTGGTGGCGGTGTTCTCCATCGCAGCCGCACCAGCGCGCGGCGTGCCCGAATCCGCCGACGCCATCAGGCCGCCTCCATCGCCCCCACCGGACGCACGCTGGTTAGGATTTGTCGCCGTCGCCTCCAGTCGCAAGCTGACGCCTCAGTTGCCGTCGACGCCTCCAAATCGTCACCGCCAGAACGTGGTTAGGGTTCGTTGGACAAAAGAACTGGAGTAAAGAGAAGAAAGGAACGCCAGCTTCAATCCTCAGTGCCTTATCCACTTAACCAGGGGCAATACGGGGCAGTACAGAAATACGACGCCTGCAAGTGGGCCCAGGTACGTTCCAGCGTAGAAAAGGGCAAGGGTGAGGGACAAGCAGAATTGTAATGGCAAATTTACAATAACATGAATTGTAATGGTGTTTTTCAAAGGTTGGAAAATTGTAATGGCGAGGAACAAAAAAAAACCCCAAAAAGTTAAATCTCCCTCCTCCCCAACCGCCTGGAGGCTGCCGTTGCCACTAAGAGCATCTCCAAGAGTTTCCGAAACCCACTCCCAATCTTGATTTTTCAGCAAGATTGAAAAAAGACCACTCTCCAACAACTCCTTATCTCAACTCCCAATCTTTCCGCACTTGGGAAAATTGACCCAATCGTGCGAGATGGAAGGACGTGGGAAAGAATAAGGAAGGAGTAAGGGCATGGTTCCCAATACAAATGTACAAGAGAGAGAAAGTATAAAAGTGGTTGGGGTGATTTGGAAGAAGTCCAGGATTCCTAATGTAAAACTGCCTCTATCTTCTAGGAGCGAGATTTTGGAAACGGTTGGAGGAACCCAACAAATACACTCCCAACTTTTTTTAGCCACTTTTAAAACTCATTGATTCACCAGTTGTTTTCTTTGGATTATTAGAGATGCTCTAAGATTAACATAGTTGCTGCCACTAAGATTAACATGTTGCTTCAAACTTTTTTTTGCAAAACTTTGCTCTTTTATCAATATTACAATTGTTTCTTATTTTTTTAGACGGAGATGATGGTTGACATCCATTGCAACAAGGTGGCTCACAGAAGCGAGATAGTTCCCAGTAGCAAGCTGGATCATGTTGGTGAGATGATCCACTGTAATCAAATGGACCCCCATGGCACTGAGATGGATCAAGGTATTGAGATGATTCATGGTAGTGACACTAATGAGTCAGCGACACTGACCAAATCTAGATGTGGCAGTGAGATGGTCTCCAGTGATCATGGTGGTGAGAAGATCCACTGTCACGAAACTGTCATCCAGGGCAGTGAGATTTTTCAAGGTATTGAGACAACTCAAGATAATGGCACTGCTGAGGTGACACCACCAACCACATCAAGATGTTGCAATGACATGGATCACAGCGATGAGATGATCCACTGCAACCAAATGGTTATATGTGGCAGTGAGATGGTTCAAGGTATTGACATGACTCATGGTAATTACACTGGTGAGGCAGCACCAACCACATCAAGACATTGCAGCGAAATGGTCCCTGTTAGCAAGAATAATCATGGTGGTTTAATGACCCATTGTAACCAAATGATCATCCATGACAGGGAAATGGTTCAAGGTATTGAGATGACTCTTGGTAAGAACACTGCTGAGGTGACACCTCCAACCTTCGCAAAATATTGGAGAAAGAACTCCATCATCTGGAAACATTTCACTACTGAAACCGATTCTGATGGATGCACACGAGCATGCTGTAAGTATTGCAGGAGGTCCTTTGCCTGCTCCAGAACATCAGGCACTAGCCATCTAAAGAGGCACCTCACCCTAGGTTCATGTCCTGCGTTGAAAGGTCAAGTGCCACCTTCAGCAGGAGGGGCAAGACATTGTGGCAGCGGTGCTGCAGAGAAACCTTCTAAGAGGCAATGCACATATGCTGACGCTGCAGATGATGCACTTAATCGGAACTACAATATATCATATCTGGGGAAGATGGACATTCTGACTGAGGTATTTAAGTATTTTACCCAATTTCTGTTTATGTTTAAAACAATGCAGCAGTGTATTTTTCAACCACAAGCAGTAGTAGTCTGCCTCTGCGTCTTTGTTATACCACATTTTATTTAAGAGCCCTTTTACAGTACTTGAAATTGCCTCGCGTTGCCTCCCATTGCCTCCATAAAATATTAATTATCATCGAAAAGGGTACGTTGGTCATTTCACGTGCCTATCACTACTCAGCCGCGCCCACTCCCCGATCCGCGCCCGCCGCCGTCGTCGATCCAGCGCTGACTCGCCCTCGCGCCCGCCTGCCATCGCCCGCCTCCTGCTCTTACCCTAGCGACCGCTGCCCTGCTCTCTCCTCCCTCTAGCCGCCGCCCGGTGTCGCGGCGGCCCAACCAACCATGCTGCCCCCACCCCCAGCGAGGGAGGGCATGGTGGTCGCCTCCGTCGCCGCCTTCGCGACTGCCTGCTCTTACCCTAGCGACCGCTGCCCTGCTCTCTCCTCCCTCTAGTCGCCACGGAGCCTAAATCGCGATCTTTGGCCCTTTGGGTGATGCTATTTTCTTCATGTATTGTGCTCACCGTAGTTGGATTTTGTTTCCTTTGTCCACAAGAGGAATTGCTATGGCTCACTTCCTTTGGTGCCCGTGCTGCAGCCAGGCAATAGAGAAGGCCAACCAGCGGATAGTCAATGCCATTGGTAAGCCCGATTGTGCGGGGTCCCTGGTACAGTGCTTCCATTGCTGTGAATCATGTGAAGCATTCTGTCTCCTGCACTTTCCCGTGTCGGGGCCCCAAGGAAATGGTCTTCTCAAGCTCAAGGCTATGCGCTTGGGAGGTGCGTGCTGCTAACTTCTTCACAAATCTATTCCTTATGAGTGAGTTGATTGGACTTGCTAGTATGCTAACATTTTTCTGGTGGCATGTTTATACTTGTAATAAGATATTCTTTCGAATATGTCTTTCAGTCTTTGTGCTACATTGCCGCAATGCATCGAAAAAACTGAACCAATAATTGATGGTTTTAACATTTGGATGCAGAACGTTGAATATGACTTAGTTTTTGCATTGCATATAAAGTGTTGCAGTAGATGTGTTTGCATTAATGGAAAGGAAAACTATGATACTAATATACATCATTTGCTGACTTAGCCAATTGGTTGCATTTTTTATACAGTTTTGTCATGCCTTGGGCATAGCAGGTATGTTAGTCCATATGCATGACAAATGCCCCAAAATATTACTGTAAAATCATTTGTCAAGCCACATTAATCCAATAAAATAGGTTGTATAACTGATGCTATTTGGGTGACTGAACAAGTCATGTCACAATTTTATCTTGATATTCTTCAAATTTATCTTGACCTTGAAACATATAAGGATGTGTACTAGTTTCATTTATTTGGGAAAAAATCCAAACCGATGTCTACACTAGTGGGTACAGCGTTACCACCTACCAGGTGCCCACCTGATGGACCAGTTGTAAGTTGGCTGGTTACTTTTGGTTTCTGTAGCCATTCCTGATTGGTTTTTAAAATATTAGTGTTAGCTGTTGGCTACCCATGGTGATTAAAGTTCATGAAAGTTCTTATGTAGATGTAATGGTGATTATTTGCTATTTGTATATTCTGACTAATTGATTAAGTGCTTCATGTCATGTTCTTATTCTAGTAGGATGAAATCTTGTCGAAAGATTCATCCGAAGTTAGCTTTATTACTTTGAGAATGCTTATCTGAGAGTCGGTTTTAATCGATCAGAATTTTACGATAAGTCATGCGATCTAATAAATCTGCGATCTGAAAAATCTAGGTGTTTGGCAATCCTGATAGTTGTCGATAGATTCTCTATCATGAATGTAAAATGACTTATATGCCTCTAGGCTGGTAATAGATTATTTGTTGATTGATGAATGAGTGAAAGCAACTATGACAAAAAAATTAATTATTGTACCATATAATTTGGATAGAAGTTCAAATGAATAATGGATGAGTTGACATCGTTACCATATATGGGGTCCACTATAATACAATAAAAAATCAACCTTATCCCAACTACGGTTCTCACCACCGATCTCCATGGTCGCATGACGACGAGTTCTCACTTCTGTTCTTCTCCCCAGTGACAAATCACTCATTTTCTTTCTCATCCAAATCTGATTCTTCACAAAAAAATTCCACCTAGATCAAACACAAGATTACCACAGCTTCCTCCACCATGGTGGTGTACATTACGGTATGCGGCGGCAGCTCCGATTTTCGGCGGCGATTTACATCCGGAAGGAGGTACAACTCTTGTAGACATCAGATTCAGCACTTCGTTGATCTCCTCAAAGAGGTTTGTCAACGACGGAGCCACGTATTGGTCATAGAGGATCTGGCCCCCCTTGCCCGTAAAAAAAGAGAGAGGATATATGCTGCGAGATATGCAAGTCCGCTAGCTAATTTAGCCCACCAGTGATTGGCCACGTGCAAGTCTGCACTTGGGAGTTGGGACACAGGCCCCGCATCGATCAACATGAGCAAAATAATCCACGGAGTGACCGAGACGGCGGAGGGCGACGAGCCGATAGCCGAAGGTCGAAGCACCGGAGCTGTCGATGCCTCGAGCCGAGTCCTTGGCGGCGGGCAATGGCAAGCCTTCCTTGACTTCGCTTCGTCGGCGGCGGCATATAAACATAGGTCTTCGCTTTTTAGAACATGGCGGTTCTTTGAAATTTGAAACTTCAAGTGCAAAGTGAATTTCAATAATGAAAACTGTGCATCCTAATGAAAGCTTCATTTTTCGTGAGGAAATGTCGGATGATGATTCTTTCTTTGAGTACAATGAAATTGTTATGAAGATGTTTGGCGGTGAGGACGATGGATTTGAGTTTTATAACAACTACGCTTATGAGAAAGGATTTAGTGTGAGAAAGGAATCTGCGAGTGGGACAACGGCCACAATGAGAGGACCCTTCGGAAGTTTGTTTGCACCGTGAAGGTTTCCGCGCAGAAGGAGGTGAGGAGGAGATCAAGAAGCGGAGGCATGCGGAATATCACTTTCGTTGTGGATGCCGTGCTCAACTTGTGATTGCACAGATCCAAACACAGAGCAATGGTATGTGAAGGATTTCATCGACGAGCACAACCATCCGATGACGGAACCGGACACCTTGCTTGCTTTCTGCGTTCACATAGAAGAATCGCCGATGATCGAAAAGCGTAGATTGTGCGATTCTGCAGATTTACGGGATCCGCAAACACCGGATAATGGATATTATGGTTAGGCGGTACGGTGGGTATGATAAGGTTGGATTTACATCAAGGGACCTTTACAATTTCTGCCATCGCAACAAGGCGGAGACACTTTCCGGTGGTGATGCTCGAACAATCATCAGTTACATGATAGAATCGAAACGTAGAGATCCTGATTTCTTTTTCCAGTACAAGACTGATGGGAGAGGGCACCTGACGGGACTGCTCTGGTGTGACTTTCAATGTCAGATGGATTATAGAGCGTTTGGTGATGTCATCGTGTTTGATGGCACGTACAAAACGAATCGATACAACCTGACCCTTGTTCCTTTTGTTGGGGTGAATCACCATAAAAGCACGGTTCTTTTTGCCTGTGGAATTCTTTCTCACGAGGATACTGAGTCGTATGTGTGGCTGCTTAGGTCATTCTGTGATGCCATGATTCAGAAGCATCCGGTTTCTGTGATCACCGATGGAGACCGTGCTATCGTAAAAGCAATCGATCGATATTGTGTGGCCGAATTCATCGCATAGGCTATGCGTATGGCATATTGAGGTGTGCATTGCGCGTAATCTTCACACCCAGGATCTGAAGGATAAGGTTAGGGGTTTTCTGTATGATCGTTGCTCCATAGAAAAGATTGAGAGGAAATGGATAGCATTCTTGGCAAAGGAGAAAGTTACAGATAAGGACTCGTGGTTGTACCAGATGTATGAGATGAGGGAAATCTGGTGTGCGGCATATCATGCTGGTAAGTGCTACTTAGGACTGAGGAGCAACCAGCGTAGTGAGAGCCTACACTCTAGGATTCAGTTTAATCTAGATCGGAAAATGACCTTTGTTAGAGTTGATACAGCACGTTGACCACTGTCTTTCAAAGTTGCGCAGTAATGAAGCGTATCTGGACTTTCAAGCAAGTTCTAAGCCATGCTTACAACCAGATGCTTCAACTATTGAGAAAGAGGCTGCGAATTTGTTCACACCAAGTGTTTATTTTGCCGATGTGCAGTACAGCGTAAAAGCAGCCGACAAGTGTTATTGGATTGAGACTGTAGATGGCTATGATATTGTTGAGTATATTGTTGGAAAGGTTGATAAAGGAGACAAACAATACTATGTGAAATGTGAGATATGTTGTTGTTGAACGCATAAGTGAAGGAAATTTCTTGTTCTTGTCTAAAGTTACAATCCCTTGGAACCCCATGCTCACACATCTTCTTTGTATTGGGTCGTCGAGGAGAACACAAGCTTCCAGACTGCTGTGTTTTGGAAAGGTGGACGAGGGGGGCCAAGCGTGGATTTCCTCCTATAAGGAAGAGCGCCATGTATGACTATTCCGATAGCCTCTGAGAGGTACCATGAGCTACACAATATCAGGTCAAACGGCATCCTTCGTAGCATCTCAATCACTTGAAGCATATGGGCGGCTCAAACGCGTTCTTCATGAGGAAGTCTGCTATGATCCCTCCAAATGGAGGAGAGAACGGAGGCAAGAGGTTTGGTCTGTCTTTGCCGCAAGCCACGGATGTTGATTCTGCAGATGTCTTTGATCCCATACATGTGCTGGCGGAGGGGCCCCAAGAAAAAGTTGAAGTCGGTTTGAGATAAATCTAAGAAGAAATGTACCACAATGTAAGGGTGAGGGTCACAATCGGCGAAACATGTTCCAAGAGAGAAGAGGTAAGCTAAGTGTAATGTTCATCAAAGCTGAAAACTGGTATGTCTGTGAGGCATGTGTACTTATCGGTAATGTTCCTCTTCATTTGTAGGAAACAATGCTCCCCGAGGATGTGCCGGATATATGATTTGCCAAAGGTAACTAAAATGGCCTAGTCTTGTGTAAACACTACAATTTGTTTAGCACATTTGCTTTCCTTGTCATGTGAAACCCATACCCTTGCTGTTTGCTGCCTATACTGCTTATTCCTTAAAAGCACCTCAATTTGATGCATCTGCTTGTTTGGTATGTTGGTTGCCATTATGAGCCATTTATTTCTTAACTTTGGACATAATCTTTTACAGGAAGTTTTTGTTTGCTGGTAGTTTACAGTCACATGAGCTTCATACATACACAACTACATGAAATAAAGGGGGAATAACTTGTGAGCACATTTATCTTGAGGTTTCCATATGGATTTTTTGAGTGAATGGTACCACAAACATGATAACTACTCTTGCTTTGAGCAGCTTTTGCTTCCAATAAATGTACTTGAAAAATAGTTAATCAATAGAATCTAGGAGCAACTCTTAAGAGTATCGGATTTCATTATACTATCCTAAGGTTTTATTTTCTGCTGTACTAATCCACTCTTCTACTTGGGCTTGAATAATTGGTTTGCATGGTTTATAATCTAGGACAGGATGAAGCTGATCAGGTCTCGGGATTTAGCACTTATTGCTTTATTTCTTATCCTTTCCTGGGTTGTGGTCATTGTTCAATGCTTCACGGGTTGTGACATATTGAGGTGGCGATCATTTATGCAACACATGATATGGCATGGAAAGCTCATTACAGGAAGTGTTCACCACGGGATTCGAGAAGCTTTGTGTTGCCTAGGGCGTGCAAAATATCTGTAGGTGGCAGTCCGAGATTTTACACTTTGGAACTCCAATTTTAGTATAGTTAGTTGAGCTGATTGTTTTATAACCGACGGATTATGCGAGAATGTGCTTTTACTATGGAAGATTTGGATGGATTAATAAAGTAACTCCTCTTATTTCTGCCTCTTCTGTTCTTATGTATCCTCCCTCTTTGCAATGATGAATTTTCCTCTCGCCTTTCAATCAATTCGATCCTTAGGCTACGATCTGCTGCAATAAGTGCTCTTTCAGATAACTCTCCAGCTGATACAGCAATGATACAAAAGCTCGCTCGAAGAATTTTGCATGTGCACAGTATCATGATAATGGTCCTGGTGATGGCATAATCCGAGGCTATCTTGATCATACAAGAACATCGAGCGCGCCTCCTCGGGATCACGCAAGAGTCGGTCTGGCGCCGCTGCCTCGCAAAGCGCCCTTGAGAAGGGCCACGCTGGAGTCCACCGTGGAGGAAAACAGAATAATAACAGCCCAAGCGGCTCATAAGCACCCCAGTGGCCTTAGTATATTTAGGTAAGGTCGTCGGGGCACCAAATCAACTACTACGATTTGCAACTGAACCGATGGCTCGAGAATTTAATCCATGCATCGCTTTTATCGTCACTTGTCTAAAAGATGCCAATAGTAGTTTGCCACATCTAGGAGTAGTTATCTGGAGAAGTTAAAAGGAACTGTTGACTCATAGAACTAGTCAAGTTAGCATCTTTTGACATCTTCCCGCTCAAGAGCTATCCCGACAACCGCAATATTCCTGCAAAAATTCAGATAACTCTAAGAAACTCATGTACTAACGGACTAAGAAACTCATGTACACCGGATGAGAGGAGATCTCTGAGAAAAAAATTTGCTCCCACTTCCGAAACGAAATACTTTGGAGTTTAACGAGAACACAACTATGCTTCAAAAACATTTTCTTGTGTTAAATATGTAGTACCCTAAACCCAAGCGCCCCATGCCACCTCCAACCGCCCGCCACAGCCACGGTAGGGTATCGACAGAGCTCCTCCTCCTCTGAACTAACTGAAACTCCTCGGTTCCATCATACAAAGGTTTACGGGGTGAAAGGACAATATCAACATGAATAGTGAGCACACCAAGCAAAGTCCTCACTCCATCCATCCCCTATGAATAGTAAACATTTGTATAAGAAAAAATGAAAAGTGCATAGAGAAAGGAGTCTTTCATCTCTTTATGCAATCTTTTGAATAAACGAACACAATCAGTAATAGACAGGATGTACTATACATATAGAATAGATAGTACAAACCAGATCTGCATGGCCACAATGGACAACTACTACTGATTTTATTTGTAATAGACATATGTACTGTAGACTAGATAGTACAAACTCAAATGCTCCTTTTTTATCTAGTACTTCGCTTTAAACTAAAATCCACTAGTCAAATAGATGGCTACTTTTAACGACTCCCATGCGACGCTAAAGATGGGCTGTGGTATAGTGCCTTCAGTGTCTGCCTCAAGGGTTGTCTCTAGCTCCGTGTAGTCATTCATCATCTCATCTTGTTATGCGCATAAATTAAAATTTCAGCTTCTTGTCACACATTGAGTGCAGCTTAAAGATGAATCATCAATGGATTCTTAATTCATTGGTTTCAAGCAATCTTTACATAAATGACAAGTATCCGACATGACAAGTAACTAAATGTCTTGCGATTATGCTAAGAGATCGCTTTCTTAAATGTCGACACCAGGCGCGGCAACACATAGGACATAGCTATGTCAAAACTTGCATGGAAGGTTACTGTACTTTGCATACTGCTATATGGACATGACCGATTCTAAAGTTTTAACTAGTATATCTTTGAAAATAGATCGAATATCTCACCTTATGCCCTCAAGTACTATTCAATTACCACGTTAGTATTGGACGTTCCGTCGACTTCATCATCGGACTCATCGATGATTCCATTGGCACATCCCGCATTATAGTCCATTAGATGTTAGAGCATCGATTACTTTACAAGGTCAGTTGATGGCTTACTCTAAGGAGCAATATTTGTCAAGAGGAACCAATACTCACATCCGGTCTTGGTCTTCATATCTGCTCACTAGGTACAAAAAGACAAATCTTAGTCCCCTGCTCAAGATGAGCACGCACCATTTGGTTCACGTCATCTTCTCCGACTATCTTTACAAGGTCGATTAATGGCTTACTCCAAGGAGCGAGGATTGAGGTAGTATACCTCTGAGTCAAATATGTGCCCATTATAGGTCAAAGCCCTCATGAATTTGTGGAACTTAACAGATCTACCTTTAATTGCAAAGCCTCTCAAATCTGCTTTCGAATGTCGTACTTCTCTAGATCGAATAAAGCTCCTCCAATTTGAAAACCTTAAATCTCATAGCCAAATACTGCATGTAGGGATTACACGAATAAGAATTATTTGAGCACAACGAGTTCTTACACAAAAAATGTACGAAAATTATATATACCGTGCACAAGAGTTGTCCACCGCCATGTCGAAGTACCAACGTGGCATACAAATCATATCATCTGGTACCTTAAAGTCCTAACAATAGAGGGTTTAAGATCACTTGTCTATATAGTAAAAATTTTAAATTAAAAGAGTACCGTGGTTACCTCGACATTCAAGTTGTCAGTCAGACCCTTCAACTTTGAGCGGTCATTCTCCAACCCTTCCAATTGTGACCTTGCACGATTACTCAAGGAATCAATTATTTGTTGTTGTGTCTTCATGTTCTCATCATATTCTTGACGGGTCTTTTGTAAGACTTCATCTGCAATAGCACGTTCTTTTGATATCATATGGGCAAAGAGAGCACGCTGATCATTTAGCGCTTTCTTCAATTTGGGCAACTTTGTTCTTTTTCAATTCTTTTGGCAAAGGCAAAGAAGCTCTTCCTTTTCCGCTTTGTCCAGTTGGTCACGATCAAATGATATGTCCGTGTCGGGTTTGATGTTGCGATTTCATCTTCTTGATGTCGACTTTGGTACGGTCAAGCTTGATCTTCAAATACTCATTGTTGTGGACCTTCTTAAGTTCGGTAGCCTTCTCCTCGAACTCTTGCGGGGACCTCCGAACTTGTTCCATGACACCTACAATTTATAAAGTAACACCCAGGTCAAAATGCCGTAAATTGGAGAATAAAATATAATTAGAATCTTACGATTTCAGATATCCAAGCAATCTTTGCACTTGCACATTTACAATGCAATGAAGTTACGAGCAACTAGTCAATCAAATCATTTTCACATGAAAAACACAGCACTCAAGAATGCAATTCATAAAATTATCCCATATATAAGAGGTAGTAAAGGAGACAGTTGTCTAGTTGGACTATATCGCCTTCCTTGACACACTACATACTACAGTGCAGGTGAAGTTCTTCTTGTTAACTCTACAAGCGAGTCCAACGACAATGAGAAAAAGAATGTTGGCAATCAAAAGCACATGTACATTCCCGTTTAACTCTCATCTTTGTCTTCTTGCGGACAACCTTAATCATCACCACCATATCCTTTCAAAGACTTTCTCCTTATAGTAGCTTGTTTGAAATTTGAACAAAATCAAATGTTTCGGAAATTTCAACAAAACATTTCATGGATTGTTCAATGACATTAGGAAGCAAAAAAAGGTACCAGTATTTGTTAAGCAAAAACCACATCAAAGGACAAATGATGCTTGAGGGATCAAGTAATCATAAGGAAGCTTGCTAGTGAGCCTAGACTCACAATTGCTCTACTGTTCTGCACAGGCTAGGAACCAGCCAATCTTGCAATAGTACAATATACTATGCAAACATTTATTAAACAATCCAATCAACTATTGGCTTCAGTTGCTTAAATGCTTAATGCCTGTACTATACTGGATTGGATTGCAAGGTCTAAAGAAAATTGAAGTTGTCAGTTGAGATCAAACAAGGATTTCTCACACATATATATAAAGATAAAAGGACCAAAAGCTATCCACTAGAAAATATTCTCACGCT
Organism: Miscanthus lutarioriparius; assembly: GCA_904845875.1. Classification (NCBI taxonomy): domain Eukaryota; kingdom Viridiplantae; phylum Streptophyta; class Magnoliopsida; order Poales; family Poaceae; genus Miscanthus; species Miscanthus lutarioriparius. The sequence goes on from CAJGYO010000017.1 coordinate 39,782,755, forward strand.
CAATTCTATATTAGCTAGTACAGGTCACGGATATATCCTAAGAAAAATGTATGACTCAAGGATTCGTGTAGAATTAAGCACTTACAAACAGGGTTCAATGAAAGTTAGATTACTCATGCTGAAATACAATTGCTATTTGAAAATTACAGAAGTAACATGAGAACAAGTAGAAATGAATGAATTTCCAACTGCTAGAATGAAATCATTATAACTGAGAAGTATCAAAGGTAACTCACATACTGGAAGAGATATGATTAAGTAATTCTAATATAGAATAAATCATGGTATGTTACAAGTTTAAGCACCGTTAAGTGTTAGGCCACAAAGATTATGGCATAACTATAATTGCAGTTAGTGAGTTGACATGTAACACAATGTTCTGGACAATCCCATTACATGAAATTGAAAGAATGTCAATCAACAGATTGCTCACCTCGCAATGAAGGTCGTGGAAGGGTTCTCGTGGCCGGCGACACGGTGAAGGCGGAGATCAGCGGCGGCGGCGGAGGGTCGACCTCCTGGCAACAAGCGGGCGGCGCCTTGGCTAAAAGCTAGGTCTACTGGCGGTCCCTTTAGGGATGAAAAATGGCGGCGCAGAGCTCTGAGCCTACTCTTTATAAGGGGCGGGCGCGGGGAACCTCGGGGGGCACGTTCGAGGGGATCGGGCGGCGGTGGCTACGCCCGGTTGATGCGGCGCGGCGGGGCACGTTCGAAGGAGGGTAGGGGTAGTGGGCTTTGGCCCAGAGGCAAAATAGAGGGGAGTAGGGGAGAACCGCTCTGTGTCCATCTCCAGGGAAGGAGGCGACATCAGTCGTGGACCCGCCCGACACGCTGGGCCCCTGAGTCAGTGTGAGGGCGCGAGCACGGTGTCTTTGGGCCACGTCGCTGCTTATTGCCGATGGGCCCGCTGCGTCTCAATAAAATTGATTTTGAAATACAGCTTTGAACTTGATTTTGAAATAAAATTTAACAAAATCTAATTATTTTATAAATAGATAAAAAATTTGATTCGAACTTACGTAGAATTTTATAAATTCAATTTTGACAACAATACAAATTTATGCAAAGGCATGAATGCAACATCCCTCAATTTAAAATTTTAAATTTATCTCAAGTTCCCATTTTGGTCATTTTGAAATACTAAACCTCTAACTAAATATTGGAATACTTGATTTCAAAATGGATGGTTTGAAAAAAAATGGTGCTAAGAGCGAAAGCGGCTAGGTCAATCACTCTCATATCTCGACGTGAGTGAACCACTAGCCTTAACATGATAGGAAGTGAACCTACATTCTCGTGGCTCGTTTGATCGGTGGACCGATAGACCGTTAACCTAACATGATAGGAAGTGAACCGATCACTCTTATGTGTCATCCGAAAGTGCACTTATAGGTTGAACCAATCACTCTATCCACGTGTTTTTTATGTGTGAATCCGAGTTTCTTTATTTTAAGGTCCGGCTTTATATTACAAATCAAGATCTTTGGAAGATACAAAAAAAATTCAATTACAAAATAAATGGTTTGAAAAAAAGGTTTTCAAGAGGGACTTCAATTGCAAAATGGATGGTTTGAAAAAAAAAATTGTGCTAAGGGGCAGGCAACGGCTAGGTCAATCACTCTCATGTCTCGACAGAGTGAACCACTAGCCTTAACATGATACAAACTAATCCGTCAATATCACGTGTCGTCCGAGTGGACTAACAGACTAATAGAACGATAACAAAGTCAACCGATCACTCTCATGTCTCCTCTGAGTAGCTAGACTAGTGCTCGTAGGACGACAAGTCTTGAACCTACATTCTCGCGGCTCGTTTGATCAGTGGACTGATAGACCGTTAACCTAACATGATAGGAAGTGAACCGATCACTCTGATGTGTCATCCGAGTTGCACTTGTAGGTTGAACCGATCACTCTATCCACGTGTTTTTTATGTGTGAATCCGAGTTTCTTTATTTTAAGGTCCGGCTTTATATTACAAATCAGTAATGGAGGATAAAAAAAATTCAATTACAAAATAAATGGTTTGAAAAAAAAGGTTTTCAAGAGGGACTTCAATTGCAAAATGGATGGTTTGAAAAAAAATTGGTGCTAAGGGCCACCACGGCTAGGTCAAGCTCAACCTCCAAGGGAGCCCAACCAGGCTCGACCTCGAGGGAGCCCAACCAGCAGCGCCAGCCCACCCAATTAGCACAGGTAACAAGCGTTTAAGAGCATAGGCGGTGTAGTACAGTGTTCGAACTGGCTAGTTTGCTCGCTTTTAAGTCAGTGCTTTTTAAATGATATGCAAGCGAGGTGGGACTAAACCGGGCATGTAGGCGACTTCCTTCTCCACCGCTCTCGCACTCCCTCTATTTTCGTTACAGGCCACACCCACTACCCGCCCAAAGAAACCAACCGCAGCCCTCCTCTCTCCTTTCCCCATTGCCACGTGGGGCCGGGTGGTCATTACCTTGTTCGAACTCCCGTTCCTCAGTTGACCGAGCTAGACGCCCTCGTCTGATCCGCCATCGCCGGCGCGACTGAGCTTCTCCTTCCCCGCATCCACCGCCCCCCCTTAGATGCACTTCCCGGATCCCATGCCCACTGGTCGCCGAGGCCTAGGCTGCCCGCCATCGCGGAGGCCCTCCCCGCCGTCCCCTCCTCCTGCTATCTTTGCCGCTGCCACTCTCCTCGCCTTTCGCCCGTGGGGCTGCGTCCCCTTCCACCTTACAGTGCGCGCCACGTTGCCTCCTCCCCAATGATGAACTCCGACGCCCACGCAGCCCAGATCCACACCGGAGAGAAACCCACATGCCCTCGTGCCTCCGCCTCCGACCAGCCGGAATCGGAAGCACCACCTCCAATCCGAGCTCATGCGGGCAAATCAACGGGCCCCCGGGCGGGCGAATCGAGCTCTGAGTCGACGAGTGGCGAATCCGGGCGGTGGTCGTGGGGAGCTGTGCCCACCGTGAGATCTTCCCGGAGCCGGAGGTGGCCTCTGGAGCTCTTGACATCAAGGGCATTGGTGAGTTCACTGATATTTTTCATGGGTAAAATTGTTTGGTTGTGTATGTCTTGATTTTGGAAGTAGTTAGTAGTAACTGTTTGGTATTGTGCCTGATTTTGGAAGTAGTTAGTAGTAACTGTTTGTGTATGTCTTGATAAGACATGTGGTTGGGAGACAAGCTGTTGCTTTCAGCAGAGTGCATCGGCAAATTTATAGCCATGCTTGGTGCGGAATCAAACCTTATTACAGATTACAAAATAGACAGCACATATAGTTCTAACTAGGCTTATATGGGCTGGTTAGATATTTTCCTGGATGCGTATTCCGTTTAATTCGCTTAGTGATAGATTCGATCGGAAATCATCTACGACGATCGAGGAGCAGTGTCAACATTTCTCTTTGGGGTCGTCCTCCTTTCCTAGTTGCGCTCTCCGTAACTTTTGCGAGATCCTCCGATTGCTGAATTTTCTTCATCCTGAATCTTTCGTGGTCGTCCTCGTCCTCTTTTCGTTATTACCGATCCCGATATTGTATTTGCTTCCCTTCTTTCCTTGCATTGCTTTCTTTCATGCCGGGCGGCGAGAGAGGATGCCGGAGTTCCTTTGTTGCTAGCCGCATCGGTGGTTGGAGTTCCGTTGGTGGCGGTATTATCTCGACATCGTCTCGCTTCTTCACCTGTCCATTCCCCTCTCGTTCATCCGGATTTGCCGCCAAGTCGCTTCCTTCTAAGTATCATCAGCGAAAATGTTAAACCCGATTATTTTGTGCGATCAAAACAAGTCATCTCAACCGAAAGATTTCAAAATGCAATAAAAGCATATACCGTGATAGGTTTTTTGTATGATTCAAAGCGATTTTTATTATGATCGAAATGTAGCAACCTCGTGCATATCTTGTAGCAAAAACTCTCCATTGCCTCCTGTACAAGAGAAATGTAGTGCATGTCGTCACATAGCAGTTTTCATTTCATTCTGTACAAATTTGGAATTCACAATAATTCTAAGACTCACACTTGTGAAATCATGAGCCATTTTTCTCCATCCCATGCCGAATATATTGTATTACAAACGCAAAGACATGAAAAAGCGCAAGGTAGCATAAACATTAGTAACTGAATTACAACATTAATATACAAAAGGAAAAAGATTACTGTTTTCTTGTCTCGGTATGCCTTCCACATAGGGAACTATTTCCCGATCAGCGCATGTTAAATGGTTTTTCAAATTTAACCAAGTCATTGTTGATGAAAAAGTCGATGCAAGATCAGTATGGCTTTCACCTATAGGGAACATGTTTTTAGAGATGTACACACAATAGTTGGGACATGATGCACAGAGGATCCAGACTTACCAATGCCTTCTCTAGGTCTTCGCCTCGTGTTCCTAGAGATTCAAGGATCTGTACCTCTTTCTTTATAAAGTTTAGCACCAAGAGACCCCAATGGTTGCCGTTAATATGCATTGGCACGAATACCGGAAAGTTAAGTATTGACAAACTATTGAATGCATGAATTGAATCCAGACGGTGACGTTTCTAAAATTCATAGTAAATCACGAGATAGCAACCCGAAAATGTGACAAAACAAAATCAATATTACGTACCAAATGCCTTCCTTTACATTTCTCGAAATTTCCTTCTTGAAAGTATCGCCTTGCTTCCAATTTGAGTCTACCAACCTTTGGACCTCGAACGTTGTTATAAATGAGGTTGAATCGGTCTCAACATTGCTCAAATGGACATAGGCATTTATGACCCGCAAAGGGTTGAGTTAGTACATAGTAGGTGTGCACATGTTTACACTGACGACATGGATCTGAAACAATATTACCTCGTCTGTTATAAATTCCTCCGAGACATTTCGGCGAAGTTGTCCTCTTTGTAAGAATAATGCCATCTATGTCTACAACCCGAAGTCCCTCGTAACTTTGTATTACTGAACAAGGCAGCTTCTAAGTCAATTGGAGCGGTAGCGTAATCTTGGTTGATAATTGGCTCTCTTGGTTTGATATGCGTTGTAGGGGGTAGCCTTGCTTGCTCCATGGTATTTTCCATCGTATCATTTCTTGCGATGGGTGGTTCAGCGTTTATTCTATCCTGCGCTTTGGTGGAAACGTTTGAGCGGCGGTTCCTACAATTGGTGTTGTTTTGTTAGATTCGAAAGTATCAATTCTAGCATCGAGGCAGGAACTACTTGATAACCGAACTTTGTGAAGATGCAATACCTGAAAATGTGCGTATGTAGGCATGTGTGGGTGAACTTGTGCGAGATGATCGGCATATGTGGCTGAACATGTGCAGTTGTACAAGTAGTTTGCTCAATTAGAATCTGCAGTAGCTTTGGTTTCCTGCTTTTCGAGACATTGTTAGAGATTGAAGCATGGGAGTAACTAAAATGAGTACTACCACGCTGGTTACCTCGGATCTCCGTACTCATTCGTTCATGATAATCCTCTACCTTAGCTTCGAGCTTCATCGATCCTATCTTCCGTGCTTCATCGATTGTAAATTTAGCAAACTCCTTCTTCTGTTCCACACAAATTGCCGATCAAGTTTGTAGCTCATATCAAGAAATTTGCTTTCCACCTCTATTGCAAGCTCCATTTTGGTTTCTCTCTTCCAATGTGGAAGGCTTTGCACCTACCAAAATAGGAAAAAATGAATAAGCACACAAGTGATGTACAACTCATAAAAAATGTCATACTTACTTCTTGGTTGCTTTGACCGTCGTGTGCACATTTTGCTTGTCGCTTGTGACATTGGCGCTTCTGTTGCTTCTTTTTTTTTTGTTGGGTGGTGTGAAACAAGGGGCACATGAAGCTGCAAACAATCTAGATAGTTAGATTAATTATGCAGCGTAAGAACAACCCCATAATGGTGCTATGTTTGGAAACTTACAGTTCCTCCATATATCCCATCATTATTATAAGCAGTCGTTCGACGTTCGGCATTCTGTTTATCCCAAAACACCATCAACGGTGGTTGGTATGTCCTTTTGGTGTAGTCAATCTGATAATGGCTGGGCACTCTGACGCGCTCCCAGTACCAACACTATAAACAAAACGAAGAAAATATGTAAGACCAAAAATAAACAATGTTTATAGGTTTTGATCGTACCATATAGAACTGACCTGTAGCAGAACCAAATTTCCCTTTATGGTTCTTTCTTTCTTATTCTTGTAACTAAGGCATGAGTTCAACAAGTGGTTTAGAGTAAATTGACCCCAATTGAATTGCGGAATCTTTGATACATCTCGAACAACTTCGATATAGCTCCAATGGATGTCGTTCCACAGTAGGTGATGCTAGGATGCAACCAATCATGAACAAGACGAAGCCTCTTTTAAAGTCATCATCCGCAGTCGTTCTTTATCAAGCATCTTTTCCAACCATGTTAGGTCGAGCTTGTGTTTATCATTGGCATACCTATTGAATAATTCACTCTGCCTACTTCCATCTTTACTCTTCATATTTTCATTTATATATTCATCTACATCAATGCCTGTAATCCGAGTGCCATTATATTTTGGACATCATCTGGATGAATAGTAACTACTTGACCACATAAATTGAATCCTCGGTTGCTAACTTGGTATGTGTCTGCAATGTCCAGTATCATGCCTTTCCTAAGACTAATATTTGGCATTCAATCGGACCCCCAAATCCCATAGCCTCAATAGCGTCAATGTGTGGTTGCGATGCCTTTAAGGCTGCTATGACGTTAAATAGTCTCGTAGGCGAGTGTGTTACATGCATATCAACTTTCTGCAGCAGCCAGTTGGTGATGATAAGTTGGTAAAAATGAATAGGCAACATACACAAGAACTAAAACTGGATACTGAGATTACCTTGTTGCTGGTCAGATCTCGCTTCCCTGTAGTAGTACTCCTTCTATGATTGCCATCTACATCAGATTTTGTGCATAAGAAATATTTTAGTATAAGCTTCATTCTGACCTCTCAAAAGATTTGAAACTAAGACAAGGCAAGGTGGTTACCGGCTACTCTTACAATTTTGTACTGATGCAGGCATTTTTTTAATTTTGTACTGATTATGGAGAGAAGCATTATGGAGAAAGGCAAAGAGGCAAGTACCAATATACTATCAAAGTGATGTGAACTGAACCATTGCTTATGTTGTAAACTGAAAAAAATTCATGCTTAATAACCTATTAGAACTTGCAGGTACTAGAGGAGGGAAGGCCACAAAAGAAGACTAAAATAATTGGAGATGCTGCTGGAGGTGTGCGTTCCTAGAGCAGGACTCATGGTGATGTTCCTAATGTTATTTCCCAAAGCAGCGTGCTGACCCCTCCTGTTAAGAGAAAAAGAAAGTATATCCCTTGCAGGTAACCGCGTTCAGCTCAGACTGTTGTTTATTTTTCCAGGTCCAATCTAGCGCTATGCTAACTGTTTTTTACTGTGTACAATGTAGATGCCGGCATGGTGGGCGTGAGCTACGGCCGGTTGGGGAATGACCTGCCTGACATGGCTTCGGTGGTGCAAGAAACGTGGCGGCGTACTACCCCGCGACGCAGCTATAGTCGCGGAAGTATCGACTGCGCCACGGTGGGTGCAGAGAAACGTGGCGGCGTACTACCCGGCGACGCGGATCCACGGCGTGGCCGTGGGGAATGAGGTGTTCGAGGAGGCCAAGAACCTGAGCGGGCAGCTCGTCCCGACCATAATAGCGTGCACACGACGACCGGTGAAGCTTGGCCGCACAAAAACCCCATGCTCATTAAACCAAGGAGGATGTATCATTCACTGTACCCATGTTGATCGGAGTACGTGGGGACTGCTCTCCATCTCCTGCCGTGTCCATGGTGCCAGTGCCGATTCCGGGTGATGTTGTCGTTGTTCGCCGGAGAAATCGAGACAGAAATCAAGGATGTAGAGAAAGAGCAACTTCTGCCGGGAACGTGGCGGCTCTACGATCCTATAATTACGCGCGGAGATCGTGGCTTCAAACCCGTTCCAGCTACCCCCATGTTTGGCGGACGGAATGGCTGCAATGGGCGCGAGGGGCATAGTGGGCCTTGGGCCACGCGGCTTTCGGAACTTGACCGGGAGTCACTATATAACGGGCTAATTGGTGGGCGCGGCTGGTAGGGCCCTATTTGTGGTCGAACCTGACCTAGCTGTCGCCGCCCATGGCACCAATTTTTTTTTGTTGCAAACCATTGATTTTAATTTTTTTTTTGCAAACCATTGTAGTTTGCACGTACTGACTGAGTGGAGTAAAAGGCCTAAAGTGAATGGAAGTGAATCAATCACTCTCATGTCTCGACAGAGTGAACCACTAGCCTTAACAAAAAAATCAATTACAAAATAAATGGTACTGAACCTACATTCTCGCTGCTCGTTTGATCAGTGGACTGATATACCGTTAACCTAACATGAAAGGAAGTGAACCGATCACTCTTATGTGTCATCCGAGTGCACTTGTAGGTTGAACCGATCACTCTATCCACGTGTATTTTATGTGTGAATCCGAGTTTCTTTATTTTAAGGTCCGGCTTTATATTACAAATCAGTAATGGAGGATACAAAAAAAATTCAATTACAAAATAAATGGTTTGAAAAAAAGGTTTTCAAGAGGGACTTCAATTGCAAAATGGATGGTTTGAAAAAAAATTGTGCTAAGGGGCAGGCAACGGCTAGGTCAATCACTCTCATGTCTCGGCAGAGTGAACCACTAGCCTTAACATGATACAAATTAATCCGTCACTATCACGTGTCGTCCGAGTGGACTAACAGGCTAATAGCACGATAACAAAGTCAACCGATCACTCTCATGTCTCCTCCGAGTAGCTAGACTAGTGCTCGTGGGGCGACAAGTACTTGAACCTACATTCTTGTAGCTCGTTTGATCAAGATATCTTGATAGATCTGTTAACCTAACATGATAGGAAGTGAACCGATCACTCTTATGTGTCATCCGAGTGCACTTATAGGTTGAACCGATCACTCTATCCACGTGTTTTTTTATGTGTGAATCCGAGTTTCTTTATTTTAAGGTCCGGCTTTATATTACAAATCAAGATCTTTGGAAGATACAAAAAAAAATTCAATTACAAAATAAATGGTTTGAAAAAAAAGGTTTTCAAGAGGGACTTCAATTGCAAAATGGATGGTTTGAAGAAAAAAATTGTGCTAAGGGGCAGGCAACGGCTAGGTCAATCACTCTCATGTCTCGACAGAGTGAACCACTAGCCTTAACATGATACAAACTAATCCGTCAATATCACGTGTCGTCCGAGTGGACTAACGGACTAATAGAACGATAACAAAGTCAACCGATCACTCTCATGTCTCCTCCGAGTAGCTAGACTAGTGCTCGTGGGATGACAAGTCTTGAACCTACATTCTCGCGGCTCGTTTGATCGGTGGACTGATAGACCGTTAACCTAACATGATAGGAAGTGAACCGATCACTCGATGTGTCATCCGAAAGTGCACTTGTAGGTTGAACCGATCACTCTATCCACGTGTTTTTTATGTGTGAATCCGAGTTTCTTTATTTTAAGGTCCGGCTTTATATTACAAATCAAGGTAATGGAGGATACAAAAAAAATTCAATTACAAAATAAATGGTTTGAAAAAAAAAGGTTTTTCAAGAGGGACTTCAATTGCAAAATGGATGGTTTGAAAAAAAAATTGGTGCTAAGGGCCAGCCACGGCTAGGTCAAGCTCAACCTCCAAGGGAGCCCAACCAGGCTCGACCTCCGAGGAGCCCAACCAGCAACGGCGCCGCAAGCCAATTAGCACAGTAACAAGCGTTTAAGAGCATAGGCGATGTAAATGCAGTGTTGAATCGGCTGGTTTGCTCTTGCTTTTAAGTCATGCTTTTAAATGATATGCAAGCGAGGTGGGACTAAACCGGGCATGTAGTGACTTTCCTTCTCCACCGCTCTCGCACTCCCCTCTATTTTCGTTTACAGGCCTGACCCACTACCCGCCCAAAGAAACCAACCGCAGCCCTCGGCAACAACAGCCAAGCCCGCAACAACAAAGCGACGTGGCCCGGCCACCACAGGCTGCCGCGCCCTGTCGGCCGCCTTTGCGGGCCAGCCAGTGTCGGCCGGCTTCACGCACCATGTCGCCTCCTTCCACAGAGCGAACACAGGCGGCAACTTCTCCCCAACTCCGGCGATATGCCTCTGGGCCAAAGCCAACTACCCCTCCCCTCCATCGAACGCGTGCCCGCCACGCGCCGCATCAACCGGGCATAGCCACCGCTCGATCCCCTCGATCGTGGCCCCGAGGTTCCCAGCGCCCCCCCTATAAACGGTATGCCCGAGCACCGCGCCCACCACCTTAGAACCCTAAAGGGGCGCGCTCGGAGCCGTAGCCTTAGCCCTAGCCCTAGCCCGCCGCCGCCGGAGCTCGACACGCCCGCCGCCGATCTCCGCCTTCACCGCGTCGTCAGCCCACATCCACGCCGTCTAGAGATGAATCCGGAAAATCATCGGTGAAAAAGAAGATGAAGACGGGAAAATCCACTCTCAAGAAGAAGCGCCGAAAGGTGCTTGGCCCCTGACTGCGTGAATCTGCGTGAATGGAGTCTCTCCATGCCTCTCCCGAGAGGAGAGAGACGGCCACCTTTGCTGCAATCGCTTGGAACCGGAATCACGGTCGTCGCAATGCTTGCGTGAGCGGAGGATGTGATCTTCCTATCAAAAGGCCCAGGTCACCCAACGAGGTATGTCGTGGAATGACGAATTTTTAGAGATCCGTTTGTAGTTGAATTGGAAACACCTATGCTGTTTGTTTCTATGCAATCGAGTCCATAGCTCATGCATGCATATTTCTATGCAATTTTTTTCAAGTGCTAATGAGTGTTTGGTGCGGTTCCACGAGGATAGATGCATTGGCTCTTTTATATGATCCATTATATTTCGGTGTGCAATCATGAATTACGCCCTGACGACGGCCGATGCAATAAGTATCTTGTGCGCATAATTGCAAGAACAATGTCTCTCGTGTTTAAATCACATCGGTGGGCATCGACGACCTATTGGCGTGGTCTTTGCAATCTTCTTTGAGCCATGAGATCCGTAGATGCTTGAATGGGTGTCGGGATCGGAGTGATGAGGAGGACGTGTCGAGACCACCGGTATCTTCTTGCACGAAAAAGGATTGATCAAAAATTTCGTGGAAGCGGAAAAAGGCTAAATTTACTATACACTTTGAATTCCACAAATGAGGGGACAAAACCGTTGTTTTACATCCATTTTATCCATGTTGTGAACTCGCTTTCATTATAACTGTTAAATAGATGTAATGCATGGTTGATGTGTTATTCTGTTCTAATTCAATGCACGTTTGGTTTTTCAGATTGTCAAGAATGGGACACAAACAAACCATGGCTCCCCAAAAGAGAGTAGATGAGGTAAACTGTGAGCTTAATGAAGTTGACTTTGTGATTATGTGTAATGCTCATTTTGTTGGTCGTGTAATGCTCTGGTTCTAGGTTGTAAGTGAAGCGGAAAAGTGAAAGCTTGGTTGGAGGAGAAGGAAAACCTGCAGGAAAAGTATATACCTTTCGAGTCACTTGCTTTTTTTTTATTGTCTTGTAAAAGGTGGCTAACTCCCGTTGAAAATTTTGCAGTACTTCTATCTATAGCCCACCAGTTTTCATATCTGAAGAAGTTTATGAGAAAGTTCGGACTTGCAAGATAAGGTTAGTAATTTGGTAGAGCGCCCTATAAAAGTTATGCATACTACTCATGGTAGTAAGTATAATGTGTGCTCTTTCATTGTGCAGTCTCAAGTGTCAATAGGATTCCAAAACCAAAACCCAAGGTTGAGAAGACAACAACAAAGGAGGAAGAACACGCTAGCAAGGAGAAAACCACCTCTTGAATCTGCACCCAACGAGGGTGAATACACCAAAACGTCTCGAGAATCTAAGAGGATCGATCTGCATCGGCCAACACTAGCGATTCGAACACCTGAATCTCATGACGAGTTGTGAGTACCGAATCCATAGAAGCAGGTCGGAAAGATGCATTACGCATATACTACAAGAAGGCGGTTTGAGGATAAATTTTGGTTGCTGAAATTTTCCCGTTTTTATTTGACGACCAAAAGATGAGGCTACGTAGGGTGTCGAGGAACATTAGATCTTTGTAGAGCCAAAAAGATTTCATCGGTAGTTTCGATCATTGTGTAAGTTATTCACCTCAAAGGCGTAGTTCGGGATCTAGAATCGCATTGTTGTACTGAACTCATTTGATGTTTTTAATGAGGAATGCTATATATAGATTTTACGCCAATAGATTTTTACGTCAATACTTGCTATGATATATGATCGATGTATTTCCGTCGGTGGAGGAATAGAGTTTAATGATAATAACGAAAAAAAATCTCGAGTATCAAGTCCGGTGGTGCGAGAAGTAGGTGCAAATAATCACATGCTCTTCTTGTATTTTAACTTCCTTCCTGTCAAGGTAACACATCTATCTTCAACTTCAATGTTACTTGGATTAAGCACGCGGTTTGATTTCAAACGTAATGTAGTGATAAAGAACAGGGATTTTCAGTTTCAAGAAGACCTTGGTATCATTTCACATTTCGAAACAAACACCACGGCCGAGATGATGTTATTTTAAGCGAGTGGTGGCTTCAACCTTCGTGCTAAGTGTAAAGCAATCTTTGCAAAAGGACCCTACTGCAAAGGCTTCAACTCATTAGTAATTTTGGTTGCTTGGTGGTTATGGAAGCACGATAATGGATGCTTCGTGAGGTGACCTCTCCTAATTTCAATGTCATTATGCAAGATACAAGGGATGAGACCATCTTGTGGAGTATGGAAGCTAATACAGCAGTGGCATTTGCATGTATAAGTTGGTGGTCGTTTTCCTTTTTGTTTACTTGGCATGGTCCATGTATTTAACCCTGCCCCAATGGGCTTGTATAAGTCTTATACTCTTCTTAGACTCCCTTTCTTCTTATTATTAATATAAAAAAGCAAAGATTTCAAAAAAAAAACAAAGGTCATGTTTTGATTTTTGACTAAACAACAATCCAAAGCTGGTGAGACCATGGATATGCTGTGGGGGAACAGTACTTATCCTACAAGTTCAGAAGCCGTTGCTAATTAAAGGATAACATAAGCATCTTGGAGCTCTAACGTTCGCTATCTTTGTAGTCATCTCTCGAGTCGTGAAAAGCGTAGATCAACTACTTCACAAAAGAAGGTCGATGCCATGAAAAAAAGCCTCGGCACAGATTAGCTTTTTACCCTTCAGGTTGCACCACTGCTCCCACCGTTGTCTTCCAATAACTTCTGATCATCAGATTTCTGCTGCTTCTTTGTCAGCTGCATAGCAATCTTCAGCATCGTATTAACGCCAGCCACCAATGCTTCTTTATCATCATTCAGATAGAGACCTGCCGAGTCACTCATGAGGGCACATGCATAGCATACTATATAGGCAGGATCCTGAACATATGTCTTTGAAATACATTTTATTACGAGTTTTCCAGATAGCCTTTTTTACCAAAAGGAAGCCAATGTTCACACTAAACCCAGCATTGTTCCAGAGATCTAGGATCATTGTTAACCCCCAAACTAATGGCAATGATTGCCCAAACTGCTTTTGCAACACTACATTGGAATAAAAGATGATTGGCAGTTTCAGTTTGATTACAGAAGTAGCATGAGGGATCACCCTGCCAATTTCTCTTTATCATGTTGTCCTTAGTCAGAATGGCATTGTTTAAGATCATCCACAGAAAGATTTTAATCTTAGCAGGGATTTTCCCTTTCCACACTTTTTTATGATAGAGACCAGTATCATTAACAGTTAGAGCATTGTAAACAGATTTAACAGTAAAATTCCCATGACACACAAATTTCCAGGTAGTTATATCAGCACCTTCACAAAGTTGAACATTGGCAACATCTAAAAGAATTTTCTCCCAATTCACTCTCCATTCATCTACCAGCCACCTAGAGAAAGTTAATGACTGGGGATTGAATTTAACTTGAGATACAGCAATATCAAGCTGTTGACACATGGCAAATAAATCAGGAAAAAGCACACACAAAGGTTGATCATACAGCCAAATATCTTTCCAAAAGAGTGTCTTTTGCCCATTCATGATTTTTAACTTCCTACCTGCAAGTAAATTTTCCTGACCTTGAGTAAGTCAGCCCAAATGGGAGAATCTGACTGTCTGTGTTTCACAGTACAGATAGAATCCTCTTTGATGTATTTAAACTTAACAATCTCTTGCCACATAATAATGTGGCAACTATATAGAAACAATACATAATTATGTGGCAAAATAACAATATATTCTAGCCCTAAAGATGTCCAATATCATACATAAAAATTTAATAGATGATGGTAACTAAAAGTAGATGAAATCAATCTGTGCTGTGAATGGACGTACCCATTTCATGATTTCTAATACAAATTCACAATAGGATAGCTCAATTTTTCTAACCTTTTCTACATTTTTTGTCCCTTTGGACCAATTTGATGCAACTGGATCTGGATCAGGGTCGCTGTGCATAATCTCATGGTGGCAGGCTGGCAGCGGCGACGGCGTGGAAGCCTCCCTGTCAAGCAGCGTTGTTACCATGGCGCTCTTGGATCTAGGTTTCATGGCCCCAATCCTCTCCTGCCTCCTCTTGCTCCACCATGGACGAACGCCGAGGGCGGCGCCCGAGCCGAGAGCTGGCGGCGAGGAGGAGGCGGCCGCCCGAGAGGATGACGGCGAGGAGGAACAAGGGGTAGGGGTGGCCCGTTGCCCCGCACCCTGCCTCCTCCCATCGGCGGCCGGCGGCTCGCAGGACGGCAAGGCGGTGGAAGCTAGAAGAAGTAAACGACATATTCATTTAACTAACTATACTAATTGTATTATCCATCCTAACTATACTACTCAAAATATTATTTTTGCATTTATAGAGTTACCGTTTTACCCTTTATCAAAAAAAAAACTACGAGAATGGAATTACCGCCCAGTCCTAATTCCCACATTTGCGGAGGCAATGGAAGACGATTTTTGCACATATGGCCCACCGATCATAGACATAGCAATCGCCTTCCGTTGCCTCCGTCCCATTGCCTCCCGTTGCCTCCTACCTTTGTTGCCGTCGGATTGGCCGCTCTCGGTCGATGTCAGCCATCGAATTTTTCCCCAATTATTGTAAAAAATTTCTTTATTTAATTGTATTTTATACCATTTGACTTTTAGTCCTTTTGTAAGAAAAAAGTGCACCTTAGTCTCGGTCTAAAACTGTTCACTTTGCAGCCTCTAACTACAAAACAAGGAAATGAATACTCAATATCAAAATGCTTAAAAGTGTTACATGACATGGACGATGTGTCAGATGAGATAAAGCATCTTGCATTTCATGTTCTCAAGGATGCAACAAATCGAGAAATTTTTATGAGCTATGAATCAAGACTTCGTGGTTTATGGTTGAAGAAGGAAGTTAACAAGCTTGGAACATAATTGACTCCTTGTAAGTCTTGCTGTATTTGCACTCTATTTTGCAACTCCTTTTTGTTGTTTGCATTTGTTCAAGCTTGAAAATTTTAGTTTCAAGATTGCATTTTTTGGAGTAATGTGTGATGAGCTTGTTACTAATGTGCTCTGAGCCTTTGATTGTCAGTTAGCATACGAAAAACTTGCACTTATAAACTCATGTCATCTAATCAATGGTGAAGTTATACTGCTCAGTAATCAGTAGCGATTTTGTTTTGTAGCTCCTACCTTGTGGTTCAGTTGCATTTCTCCCCTGTTTAAAAAACAAGTAAGCAATTCACCTCCATCCATTTGTCACCTTTCCTCTCATGCGCCGACAGATGGGGCCACGTTCCACCTCCCATTCCTCCGCAGAGCCTCCCAGTTTGCCCCTTGGCTCTGCAACACCACCTCCCCTCCCTCCGCCTCAAGGATGTGCTGCCTCCCCTAGCACCTTCCACGAGTGGTGCCGTTGTGCCATCCTCCGCACCGCATTCCTGCATTTCCCACTCGTCGCCTGCGCCCGTCTGTTCCGCTCCCCTGTTCCTTCATGTCGCACGTTCTGCTTGCCCCTCCCATCGTCCACCTGTCGCTGCCTGCACGCTCCCAATCACCCATCAGTGCGCGCAACTCCATTAGCCCTCGGCTTTAGGATCGAGCGTGACATCGGACCTGATGAACCTTGTGACCCTGTCGTGGAAGACCAGGAGTCCAGGACGCACCGGCCACCACGGCTAATGTTGGCACCTGGCTAAAGACAATTCCAGCAATGCCCTGGCAGCTTATCAGTGTTAGAAATTATCTCAGGTTTGGTCAATGGAGACCAAGTCATAAGGGGCCTAACCCGCCCTTCTAATGGTCCATGATCGGTGGACTCAACAGACTCTTGTTGAGTAATGAGATTTCTTATTCCTTTAGAGGGCTGACAACTTTTTGGTTAGCTTAAAAATCAGTATGTACGCCTGGCAGCTTTCTGGTTAATGTAAAATAGGTATGCAAGTCTCACATGCCATGTGTGGCTCTCATTCACCATCTTAATGATTAGAATACAGGAAAGGTATTATTTTCTGAACACACTCAAAGTAGACAAAAAGATAACGTACATTTGATGATATATTAACAAAATAGTACCGTGCTATTCCCTTTTTTTTTGTGTGACTAGTACCGTGCTATTCCTATTGAAAAGTAGTTATTCCATGACGGCATGTTTATCTCTATTTCCCACATCCAGGTGAGAACAGTTTGGATTCTTATATCCTTATTACAAGAACTGGGATTCTGAGTCTTTCTTATTGTGGCAGCACAGCTGCTTATATAAAGTGGAAAATCTGCTTTGCATGATAATGCATACAACCATCTTGACATACCATCCAGCACAGATGACATGCAAAATAAGAATTTGACATGATATTGGTGCTAGATATAAGAAGTTGACATGGAGGCAATCTTTGTAATACAGCTATGTACTTTGCTTGGTATTGAACTGAGAAATAGGTATACTAGCTCTATTGATTGTGTATCTTCTGATTGGAGCTTTTGCTTCAGTACTGCTGCCAACATAGGTGACATGCAAAATGTTAAATGTATCTGATGCTAGCAAACCTGTATGATATCACTTTATAAAAAAAAGGGCGTACCCAGTGCAGAGAGCTCCCGCTTTGTGCGGGGTCTGAGGAAGGGTGTTAGTGGTAAGCCTTACCTTCGTCTGTGTAATGCGAGGAGACCGCGACTCGAACCCGGGACCTTCCGGTCACAGGCGGTAAGACTCTACCGCTTGCACCAGGCCCGTTTATAACTGTGAGATATTTGTTACTTCCTAATTTTACATGTCATTCTTTCGGAACAAGGCTTTACGACTCAGGTACCATTAGTTGATTGATTTAAGGATTTTTATGGCTAGCCTATTGTATTTTAGAGTTGTACTTTGGCACATTTCCAGTTATGTTCACCTGGGTGGCATGAATTGGCTATTCAAGAACAAAATGTGAGGAAGCTGCCTACCCAGTGCAGAGAGCTTCCGCTCTGTGTGGGGTCTGGGGAAGGGTGTCAGTGGCAAGCCTTACCCTCTTTGTAATGCAATCTTGAGGAGACCGCGACTCGAACCCGACCTTCCGGTCACAAAGCGTAAGACTCTACCGCTTACACAGGCCCAGCTTCAAGGAAGCTGCCAACATGAATTAGAGCAAATTTTCTTTTAAGATATATATGTCAAATTGAGATTTGTCACACTTGAAAGTTGAAATAGGGAAAGAATAGAAGCTATGCTCTACTGCAAAGAAATTTTTGGCATACTCTATTTTACAGAATCCACGTTAACACTTATGTGTCTTTGAAGCATAATAAGGGTGATGGATTTGTGATCCTTTGAGAACAAATTTTCCTTTCAACTTGCAAGTAGCATTCATAGCTATGACTGTGGAAATAAATTAGTTTGATATAATTTATGATGCCTGTAGCAATGCCCGGGCCATTAGGTAGTATATGAAAGAATGGTATATCTCCTCTCATGAACTGTTGTAATTCAGTTGATATAACACTTTAACACCTGACTGATTGACGGTTCATACTTTGGCATCTCGTCCACAAATACCAGTTTCTTACTTTCTTATTTCTGCAGACTGTTGTGTAATCTGAGTACACAAGACAAGTTGAAGCAAAAAAAGCATACAGCCATGATTTTCTTTCTTTCAATGCCATACTATTCAGCCTTCTTTAACTAAGCAAACATAATACAAAGGATTATATAAAAGAATAGTTTTCTGAATGGCAAGGCCCTTCTAAGAATTGGATCTTTATTTTTTGTGGCTGGAAGTTCATGTCAATTCTGCTGTTTTGCCCTCTATTTTACATTTATGTTTTTTTGCGCGCAACATTCAGCTTGAATATTTCAGTTCCGAGATCTGACTGTTTGGTGCAATGTGACTCCATTGCTGGTTGCGCCCTGGAAATATTTTTTACAGGACTCATGCTCATGTACTTACATGAACTCAAAAGGTCAGGTCTGGTGAAGCAGTTGTACACTTGTTTTGTGATAACACTGGCCGCGTTCGGCTGGCTGGCCAGCGCTCTTCCAGTGGCACTGTTCGCGTGAACAGTGTTTTCAGACAGAATAATATTTTTCTCTCACAACAATCAGCCGGAACAGTATTTTGACTTATTTTTCCGTCCTGCCGAACAGACCCCTGTCGCGTGGTATTTTCTTAACCCTGTGGTTGAGATTTCTTGATGAAATATCTCTAGGAAGGGTTTTCCCTTTTTTAATAGCATTTGGTGTGCTAGCAACTTGGGAAGCCACCACAGGAACTTCTTCAACATTCCTCTTAAATCCATTGAAACAGTCCAGGGAAGCTTAGGGCATGTTCGGTAGGACTGAAAAATATTGTTCTGGCTAATTGTTGTGAGAGGAAAATACTATTCTAGCATGACGTGAACAGTGTCCCGCTGAGTGGCCTGGCCAGCCCCAGCCAGCTGAATAAGCCAGCCAACAAGCAGTTAGTCTTACGTAGAATATACTTCTCCCACATGATTTGGCCATGACACAGTGGCCTCAACTGTGTCAACGAGTGCTGCAAAAGTGAAATCAAACATGCTCCGCTTACTCGAGCAACGGCTCTGAATCATGAAAGGGACAACTTTCTTTTCTCCGAGGAACTACGAACCAATCCTATATCCAGAGGCTCTATTTTTCCCTTAACTCTCAGCTGAACTTCGAATGTAACCGGATCAATAAATACAACTGCGCTTGATGGGCCTGTCAACAGCAGACATGAATCCTGCAGGCGGTCATCATTTTTCTGGAAAACGTAATGAAGAAATGGGACACCTGGAAACGGGTACGAACTCAGGAATGTCGGGATATTAAAAAAAGAAAAATGGCAGAACTAAAGCGTGTTAATATTCGTCCTGTTCATTCTCTGTACGTTTGAGCTTATTTGGCTGATAAGTTATGGCTGAAAGTATTGTTGATTACTTTGGTGTGAGAGAAAAATACTGTTCGTTGGCTGAAAAAGTACGACTTATAAGCCAAACAAGCCCAAACGAACAGGACGATTGTTTGCAAATTTGCAGATAAACTTAGGGGGTGTTTGGTTGCTCCTCCTGAACTTTAGTCGCTGTCCCATCAAATATTTGACATATGCATAGAGTATTAAATATAGACTAATTACGAAACTAATTGCATAGTTTACGACTAATTTGCGAGATGAATCTTTAAAGCTTAATTAGTCCATGATTTGACAATGTGGTGCTACAGTAAACACATGCTAATGATGGATTAATTAGGCTTAATAAATTCGTCTCGTGGAGTACTGATGGATTCTGTAATTTGTTTTTTTATTAGTATCCGAATACCCCATGCAGCACCCGTACGTGACATCTCTTAAATTTTAGTTACTAGATTCAAACACCTTCTTAATTTTATGGGTTATCCAGGTAACCTACAAAATTTAAGCCTACTTAAAGGTTCCTGGACAAACCTGTTTGCACCTCCAACCAATCTAGGCTGGAAACATAACGCAAATCGTACAGTAATAATTAATTAACCTATTATTCGTAAGAAACAACCCTAACCCACGGCTTGGATACAAACTGCAGACTTGCTGCACCATAGCCCACAAGGTAATGTACTGTTTGGTTCATGACCACAAGTTAGTTATGCCACAGTTTTTATGGTAGTTGTTTGGTTTGTTGCCACAACTACCGCTCTGTTCGTTTGGCTTATAAATCGTACTTTTTCAGTCAACGAACAATATTTTTCTCTCATAACAAATCAGTCAATAGTACTTTCAGTCATGGCTTATCAGCCAAGCGAACAGGGCATACGGCGTGCCACACTTTCTTAGCATCCTGTCCCACACGTCATAGACCTATTTTCTTGCCAAACTTTGCCACAAGTGTGGCTTCAATTTTATTCGCCAAACTTTCTCTAGCAGCCATAGTTTACCAAAGGTTAGGCATGACAAGTTTTGGCCACTAACGAAATAGACCCTAAAAGCACCAAAACCCTCTCGCGGTCTCATGAATCCTTTGCCCGAGCCCATTGGAGAGCTAAGTTCTGATCTTTAGAGGTTGGTGGTGAATAGCCCACAACCTGCAAACTAGCCGCGCGGAAGAAAAGCAATGGTTGTTCGGGGATAGGTCCTGCAATGAAAGTATTAATAAATCTAAAGTAGATTGACAAGAAAGAGCAATTGGTTGACGGGGGGGGGGGGTTTCGCCGGTTGTTGGCCTCTCCCGGTCCTTTCGCGTGGTGCTTCGGTGCCGAAGTGTTCGGTGGTGGCGATAGAGATGCTGAGGATAGCAGTTCAGTTCCTTAGCTTAGATCCGACTTATTCCCAACTACTTCCTCAAAGAAAGCCTTCCTTCTACGGACTAGGCGGTTACGAGGATGGATTCCTTGACTCTTCCCTGTTTGACTTTCACGCACCTACTTAGGAATGTATTTGTTTCACCCTAGCTAGTTCAGAATTCTTGTACATTCTTCCTGTCGAGGACGGACGGAGAAATCCAGTTGGTGGCGACCCCATCGTGAGAAGCTTCGGGTTGGGAGTTCGACTCCCCACCTCACGTGCACAAAAAATCCCTCGGTCGAGGTTTTTTTTTCTAGAGGATGCAGAGGAAGGATGAGAAAAGTTGAAGCTGTATTTGTCCCTCTGACCTAGCAAAATCGATGGATGCAGATAACGCGTGTTTGGGAAACGAGCGACCCGTCTTCCTCCTTCGCGCGACTCACCCTCCCAGCGTCTTCTTCCTCGGTCCTCACCGACACTGTCCTCGCCCCACCCCCACTCGCGGGTGGCAGCTCCCGCTGCCTCGCCTCACCGCGCTGTCGCCCACCTCCCACCCCGCCCCTTAATCCCGCCCTCCCCTAACCTCCGCCGTGATGCATCCAACGTCCTCATCCTCGCCCCCACCCCCACCACCATCGGTCGACAGATCTCGTCGTCTTGCCGCACCACTCACCACCCACCCTACTCCTCGACCCCAGGGCAGGGCATCGACGAGATCCTCCACGACGCCCCTACTGCTAGCCTCACCCAACCGCCGTCTCGAATCCCCTAACTTCGCCAGAACCCTAACCGCCACTTTTGTCTTCTTTATCTCCGGTGGGGTGTGGGCGCGTGGGCCGGCCCATGTCGGCACGTCGTGTAGTAAAGTTTGCCACATCGACTGCATGAGATGTGTGAACATGTGATCGCGTAGCCCAATTGTCCGTTCATTACTGAATAGGCTGGGCTCGGATTTTTTTAGAGCCCAAGGCCCATGACCGTCAAGTCCCAGAGAACCCTACCTTGCGTCCTTGCCCTCTCGTCTTTCCCTACTACCGCCGCCATCCTGCGCTGCGCCTGCACGCTCTTGGCTCTCCCGCTGCTCTCGAAGCCGTCTCCCCCGAAGCTGCCCAGGTACTAATCTGGATTCCCTTCTAAGTTCTAATAACGAACATAAGAATGTCACCGTCTAGATCGACTTGCTCGGTTTTTTCTCCCCATTTTTTGGTACTAGCTTGTAGCGCAGCTCTTCGTTATCATGGTGGTTTTGGTATAGTGCTAGATGGTTTCCTGCGCGTATTTGTTTTTGCCCCGGACACAGATTAGTGACTTCTCCTCCCTAGATGCCTCTAGTTTGCCAAACAAATAAAATGAAAAACAGAAGAAAATGAAAAACAGTTGGCGTGTGGAAATCAGCTGCCGTTCTACATTGCACATTTCTGCAGCTTTTGGCAAACTAGACGGCTCACTTTTTTAAATCAATATTTCTGTGTGCTACCGTTTTGTTGCCATGGACGTTCCTTAGGAGTTCATTTGATCACCTACAGATTTTTTTTTTTTTATTTAGGACGATAGTGGCTCAAAATTGTTCTCCCTGCTTTAAAAAAAAATCAATATAACTGCAATTGTAGATTGCAGGCTGTAAAAACATGTGTTCCCTGCTCTTTGGATGTTGAATTCATCGACCAATAGTTCTTGAAGGCTAGCATTTTGTCAAGAGTGACAACCTCATGTGTATTTTGATATAAGAGGACAATCTATTGCTCCCTCCATTCCAAATTATATGACGTTTTGGGTTTTTTTTAATTCATAGCTTTTGCTACGCACCTAGATATAAGTTATGTCTAGATACATAGTACCAAAACGTCTTATAATTTGGAATGGAGTAGTTAATAAGATGATTGGATCCCTTGATTAGGAGTAACGGTTTGCTAAACACGTTTGGTCCTCTTTTGGTTCAGAGGTTAACTTTTGTTGAACTGTAGGGTCAGCTCAAGCTAGAGAAAATGTTTACAGCAAGGAGGAAGATCCAGAAGGACAATGGCGTGGAGCCAACTGAGTTTGAGGACACAGTTGCCCAGGTTAGTCTCTTTGAATTGCTTACTTGTCTGTTTATTCTTTGATTGAAACTTTCTGGAGTCTAATTGTCTGGGGTGCAGGCGTTCTTTGACCTTGAAAATGGGAATCAGGAGCTTAAGAGTGACTTGAAGGACCTTTACATCAATGGAGCCATGTGTGTATCTTCTAACTTGCTTATCTGTTTGAACCTTGGGCGTATTTGGTGCAGTCTAATGTGATAAAATTTGATTACTCATTCCATGCAGGCAGATGGATATGGCTGGCAACAGGAAGGCTGTTATCATCCATGTTCCATACAGACTACAAAAGTCTTACAAGAAGATTCATGTGAGGCTTGTTCGGGAGCTTGAGAAGAAGTTCAGTGGGAAGGTGAGAAAACCATCCATACTTTTGCAATTACATCGTACATAAAGCAGTACATCATATGTACTATGCCCAATAGCTTCTATATTTGAAACATCTTCGCCTGAGAGTTGAATTACTCAGTACTACTATTTGAAACAAATCTGACAAGTGACAAGCTACTTGTTTGTGCTGAGTGTTGGTTGTTAAAGCTTTAAAAATGAACTGTTTGCTGTAACATATATGAGTATTCCTCTAAGGTGAGTACTCCTTGAATTGAAATGCAAGTTGTAAGACTTGGAAACATGACTTAAGAACATAGATGAAAATGAATTTTTGTTGCCCTTCAGTTATTCCCACATAGGAAAAGATGGATCATTTTTTTTAGATAACATTCATTAAGCAAGGGCATTAGGTGTGGAAAATAGAAAATTGTGTCTACAATATTTATGATTATGACTTAGAGAATACAGAATAGTCGAGAAGGTCTACCCAGGCCTATAAACACAATTGGTGAGTAACTTTTAGTTATTTTTTTTTGTACACCTTGTGGAAGATGGCAAAATGGTAGTCACTTCACATTATCCTGATAAAGGGATAATGTACAGCTCTTATGCAATTAATTGAATATTTAAGCATATGAAGCAAATTTCTCTGATCTTATGCTGGTAATTTAGTAAAACTATTTATCTTAAAATACCACCAGCGTATATTTTGTTCTAAAACATGACCATTGGACGAGTGATTAGCCATGCCTATTTATTTGAAACCTGCATTAACTGTACTATGGGCCTTTGCAAAAACTGAACCTGAAAGGTTTTAAATTTTTATTTTAGCTCATTGCTAGTTTTCAAGGACTGTTTTTTTATGGGGTTACAAATTTATGTTAATCCTCAGACTTTGATTTGGTTTATGACATTATATTTGATGGAGAACGACCTTTTACAGTTTTATTTTGATAGTCATGTTTCCTGTTAATGCTTGATCAGCTTTCATGAATTCATTTTCCCTCTGTGGTAATTTAATATAGGATGTTGTTCTGGTTGCTACTCGAAGAATAGTGAGACCTCCAAAGAAAGGCTCAGCTATTGTGCGCCCACGTAGCCGCACTCTTACTGCTGTTCATGATGGCATTTTGGAGGACGTTGTGTATCCAGCTGAGATTGTTGGGAAACGTATTAGGTACCACATGGATGGTGCCAAAGTGTTTAAGGTTTGTTGTTGCCATGATAATATCTACTCCTTTTCTTGATATGAGCTATAGAATCTACAGTGGTGCAAATCAGTACATCATCCAGCTCTCATTCTGTTTTCTAGTTAGGCAATTAATTTGTCTTATAAGTTGGCATGCTCTTATATCTCTGTTTTCTAGTTGGTGATCAAATTTATAATAAATGTTCCATCCCTTAAATGAAAAGAAAGAAGCTAAAAGTATTCCCATCAAAATAAATGTGTAGATGTATCTGAAAGCATCTTTGCAATCACTAATTGTCTCATTCTTTGGAATTTGCACTTCACTTCAACTGCTTGCCTATAATAAAATCATTTACCCTTGTGATGCTTTTCAGTGAATCTGTGCATCTGCATATGCAATGCAAGGATGTTACATTTTTCATGTCTCAAAAGCACCCTGCATGGCGTTTGCTTATTGCTTTCTTGCTGAATTAACAACACTGGTGATACACACCCCTTGTGACAGGTCTTCCTGGATCCAAAGGAGCAAACAAACACTGAGAATAAGCTCGACACTTTCAGCTCGGTCTACCGGAGGCTCTGTGGGAAGGAGGTGGTGTTTGACTACCCTGTGTCCGAGAGCGCTTGAGGCCCTTTGGCCCATTGACAGCCAACTGTTTTGTCATGGGTCCAGTTTCACCTGTCTGGAATAGATATTGCAGTATGTTTCATGTGCTCAATTAGTTTTGGCAGTCCTGAAATGTGCCGTTCTGAAACTGTCCCCCCATTGTGCCAATGCGTTGTATTGCGGTTGGTTTGTAGCTATATTATGATCAGCTTTGTTGTGGCAAGGCATTTGTCTTATATTATAATATTCTTCAAATTGTGCAAATGCTTTGCATTTCAGGAGTATAGGAAGCCTAGCTCAATTTTATAGACTGCAAGGATGTCATTGCGCGGGGGGCTTAAGCAATCAGTTCATAAACTACGTCTTCTGCATGATGTAGGAAACCCTTTTCTTGACAAATGCGTGCCAGTCAGAACCTTTAGCAGAATTGTTTGTAGTGATGGTCTCTGCTCCACGATCCACGTCGGAGCCCAGCTCCTTGCTCAGCCTAGGCAGAGCGTGTTTGGTTCCCATGCTTAATTAGAGCTGGGCTAATATTTTGATCGGTAGCAGACGTCGCGACGTCTAGAAGGCTATCCTATCCGCTCCTCTTTAGTCACTGCAGTTTATTAAAAAAAAAACTTAGGCATTGCCGTGACTGCGCTCTGGTGTGCGTCCTGCCCTTACTCTCCACTGCGTCTCCCGCCGGCCTTCCTCTCCACCACTCCCACGCCCGCACGGCCGCGGCGTGCTCCCCCATGATCGCACAGCCGCTGCTACCTCGTCGTGCGAGGCCACACCCACCCGACTGCTACTGTCGCCTCCACCGCAGGCATCACTCACGGGGGGCACCGCACATGCCCTACTGCCGAGGGCAACGCAGCTGCTCACTGGGGGCCGCGCAGCCGCCCGCCCGCCTACTAGATTTTGTTGAAAAACATGTTGCAAGCGTATGTTTTAAATGTTTCAGATGTTTCAGGGTATGTTGCAAGTGATTCATATGGATGTTGCAAAAGTAGATCAAGATGTTAAATATGTTGCAATGATTGTACACGTATGTTGCAAAGGTTTGTTACCAATGTTTTATCTATGTTTTTGGATGTATGTTGCAAGTGTCTATTTGAATGTTGCATATGTTTCACACATACATTGCAAGTGTTTTTATCTGGATGTTGCCTATGTTTGTAATGGTTTTCAAGTGTTTTTAGGTGTTTTTTTCAAGTGTTTCAGAAGCATATTTCAAGTGTTTCAACTGTCTTCTTTTGTGTGTTGCAAGTGTTGTATTTAGATGTTTCAAAAGTAGATCGAGCGAGTGCAGCGGATCTCCATCTGGTCAGTGTGGATATTTTCGACAGTGTTTCTCGACTCCACGGCGGTTAGTGGCATCGAGCACAGACCACGCCTGCTACAGTTGTAACATCCAGATGTTACAAAGCAATTAAAATCTAGATCATGAGCATCATCATGCATAATCAAGCATTGTAACCTAGATGCATTTCATGTTTCAATTCTAGTATGAATATGTTGCTTATGATGTGTTTTGTATGCCGCATGAAATGTCATCAATGTTTTTACTTAAGGTTCTTTGTGAATTTAAATATGAGAATTTGCTTAAACAAGTAAATTTTTGTTAAAATAAACTTTGAAGAATAAAGTGTGCTCTTTTATATGTAATGAAAGTTGGTTTGAGTTTTTAAATCAAATATGTTTAAATTTGAGCTCAAAGATTGAATTCAATCACTATTTTCCACACTTAGCAATTTTGCCTTCCCCTGAAAAACAGTGCTTAAGTTCAATCTTTGGTAATTTATTAAATGAAGTTTCATGAATAAAATATGTCCAAACTTTGTTCCATTGCTTGCTACTATGATTGCTCTGTGATAATATATAGTTAGATGTGATGTTTGATCAGTAATTAGTTGTTAATTAATTGCTCAAAGGTTGCTAAGCAAAACAGTTTTCAAAACCCTAAAAACTGATTTCAGTTCTCAGTTTTAAAGTTCTTGCTTTCGAAATTCAAAAACTTCAAAACCATCAAGAGTTTGATGATGAGCCTTTAAGAAAAGAGTGAGACCAGAGGTAGATGAACAACTTTTGTTCTTGAGGCTGATCTAGTTGCTGCACGAAATCGTGAGAAAAAGGAGAGGAGAAGAGGCTCTGTCAGCGTGATCAGTATCACCGGCAAGCAGGTGCCACGCAGCAGCTTGCCGACGGTGGCCGCTGCCCTTGTTTCGCCGCTTCTGCACGCTTTGGCATGCAGCTGTCTGCCTGGTGAGCCCGTGCTGGAGGTGGCAACGCCTGGACGCCTCGCCCCGCCGCTAAAAGCTCGACGCCGGTGCTCTCTCTCCCTTTTTCCCTCCTCTGTCCCGCCGCCGCACAGCTCACGCTCGCCGGCGAAATTCGTCGCCGTCGTTGCACTTCCGCCTGCTCCATCTCACAACAAGCTTTGCCTTGTTCTTGAGCAGCTCCTTGAACCGCTCTCCTCGCCTCTGGCCGCCGCAATCGGCCGCGCGCCGCCATCTTCCTCGCGGTCGGTCAGGAACGCCGCCGTGACCGCTTCACCGTGGACAGGCCACTCTAGTGAGCCATTCAACGTGCCGTCTTTTGCGTTGAGTTCACCTTGATGCCTAGATCATGATCGGCTCGTCCTTTTTACCTCTACTACTCTTGACGCGCTCGAACACCGTCATCCTCGCCGGTTCACGCCGCTGTGGACCACCTCACCGTGGTTAGCCGCCTCCGGCTGCTATCTCTCACTATTCCCTTCAGTTTTGTGATCACCTTGGCACCGTGAAGCTTTTCGGCTTGATGGTTGTTCATTTCCTCCACAGGGGCCGTCGGAACATCGATCACGCCGTCGGTTCGCGCCGCTGTATCCGCCTTCCACGCCGGTAGCCTCGCCCGAGTTGTTTCCGCTTCAATCGTCTACCAAAGCAGGTCGCGGTGAGCTCCTCCGTGCCACCCCTGACCCCCAGCCGGGCCGGTCTTGCGCCGTAGTGGCCGCTCCGCCGTAGCGCCGCCGAGCTGCCGAGCCACCATGGCTGTAGCCGAGCTCGTTGCGTGCTCTAGTTCGTTCAACCATCACCATAGATCGATGCGCGTGGTCTTCTCGAGTCTGTTGGTGCCAGCCTCGCCGCCGTAGATCTCGCCGCCGGCGAGGAATGCCGGTCAAAGGCCGGCGCCGCCGCGGTCAACGCGGTCAGAGGGCACAGTTGACCCAGCCCCGCGTGTCAGTCGGTGTGGCTGGCTGTGCGTGGGTGAAAAAGGAATTTCGATCCTTTTTGTTTTCTTGAAAATGTTTAAATGATGTTGATTTTGTTTAATTCATAACTAATTATAGGATGCTGATAAAAATGTGAAACTTTTTGTGTAGCCTTGTCATGATGTGATCTACCATGGAATAATATGATTGGGCCATAATAAGTAGTTTTGGTATGCTTAAAAATTACCTCTTTTAATTAATAAATGGACCTTGCATGATTTTTATAGATAAAAATATAAATCCTTTAATCATGAAACTTTTTGTGTAAATGTTATGTGCTTATTCCTGCCTTGACAAAAAGTTTGGTATTGTTTTGATAATTTGAAATTATCCACTTAATTACATGCTTTAATTCTTAATTAATAATAACCAAAATGATTAGGATAAATCATAAAATGACTTTGGTTTGTTTTGTAGTTGAATGTAGACCTTGGGACATCAAACCCCTGCTGTTCCTTGGCAACTTAATCCTTTCCATGTTATGCTTATAATTAACTTGTTAGTTAATAAATAAAATAGTTCACTCCAATAACTAGTTAGCAAATACATGTGTTTAGGTCATGCAATGACCTTTGCTTGCCCTCATGGTTGACCTTGTGTAATGTTAGTTAAATGCTTTGCCTTGCTTGACTAGTATAATGTGATGAGTGTCGCTTTCTTAATAACCACATAATCAACTTGTTTATACAATTATTAAAATGGTAATTAGTTTAGTTTTATAAGTTCCTTATAATGATCATGGGTTAAGATAAATGTTAATCACTTCTTGCTGGTCCATGTTAAGTTATGCCTTTCATGATAAACAACTAATTAACTTGATAGTTAATTAACTAAGATGCTTTTATGCTAATAACCCTAGTTATTTGGTGAAGGAAAGTGGTACTCAACTTTCTTAAACTTTGTTTATCTTCTGTTATGCACTTGAATGTCTTTCATCATGCATCATGGCATGTAGTCCATCATGTTAAGCAAAGCATTATTTATTACATGTAGTATACGAGAGTGAGAAGGCTCGTGTCGATCAAGTTTTAGAGGAGGTCCATCCACCAGTGGTGTTGGTGTCAAGACTAACTACTATGATCCTCTATGGAACTAATCTTCTCTGCAACACAGACAAGCCCCGGAGCATAAACCATTCTCTAGTATTTACAAATCTTTATTACACTTTAAGTCTTGTGAGATGTGCATTAAGTAATTAGGAGTTGGTCGAATACCGTTGCTGCATGATTACCTTGATATTCAGGTATCCTTAGTCGTACCCCACTAGTATGTGTAGGTCGATACCTCTTATGCTTAGTAATGCTTAGACTTCGATAGAAGTCGAATGATGGTGTTAGTGTTTCGTAAACCGGACTGGTAAATTTATACGATTGTCGCGCTGTTCTAGGAAGACGATGGTAGCATCCAAAAGACATGAGGATTTATACTGGTTTAGGCCGGAGCCCTATGTCCAGTCTCAGAGATGATCGAGTGCGTGTTCCTCGCTTGAATGCTCTAAAGTTCTTACAATGGGGGTGCAAGAATGGTGAAAGAGGTAGAAGAACCTAAGCTAGGAGACGGCCAGCCCGAAGGGAAGCTTCAGGAGCCCTGTTATGATGAAGAATGAGTGAATGAGTAGGGGACTCAGAATATCTGGAAAGGGTGCCGTTCGCTGCCCTTATATAGAGTTCGGGGCCAGGGCGCATACAAAGCAGGAGGTTCTCCCAACCGAAGGTTCGTGAGCCTGAGGGAGGGTCCGGCTAACTTGGCTTGCAAGCTATGCCATCTTGTGGATCACTACTGGGCTTGACTGTTATCATCATCTTGTGGCCACATCATGGCATGGTGGGGCATGGTGCTTCTGCGCCGGTCGTGGTGGCATTGTAGGCACGGTGGTGATGCGCCAGCTATCCTATGTGACATGGTCTCTGTCATGGTCTTCTTCATCATCTCCTAGTTTCCTAGGGCGTCGTACGAGAGTTGGTAGCCACCCTAGGTCGTCGATCGCCTGGTTGTCTTGAGGAACTGAGGGCCACGATCCCGATCGTTGGGGTCGTGGTTCCCCGCCGGTCTTGGATGGCCTTCAAGTCAAAGCCTTCGTCGTGGATCCCATCCCGTAGTGGGTGGGGTCGTACATGTATCTTGACAGGTTGTATTTGGCCGGTGGTCATCGTACCTGTCGTCATCGCTTTAGGGCGGTATCATATTGTCTATGTGGTGTGGCATAGGAGTGGTGTCTGACCTGATCGAGGTGACTGCTGTCCCCTCGGCCCTTGCGAGGTCAGTGTGGCATGCCTGCCCTGGTCAGAATAGGCATACTTGATGGGGCTCAACCTCTCCCGTCCCTTCTAAGGGTCATGACAGGGGTGAGGTCGTGCACCTCTCGAGCATCGTACGACTAAGGCAGGAGGAAGAGCTCGTGGCCTGGTCTGCTCGGCTCAGCTGGGCCTCGATCGTTCGAGCCTTTGCTAGCTAATGTATTACGGGCTGCGTGGCCTGTTGACTAGTCGATGCCTTCAGACATCCTGGGGTTATGACCCCGATAGTAGACCGTGAGCGTTTTTGCGATCACGAAGTTATTGTGAAAGCGCTGAGATGCGTGCGCCTTGAGCGCGGGTTCATAGTCGTGGCTTGTTCGTGCTTCGTTGCTCGACCCCTCGTGGGTTGGTGCGTTCAATGCAATAGGTGGCCACTGCGTTCTGCCCCGTTAGGACGCCCTGGCGATGTGGTACGCGACTGTCAAGTCTTGCCGTGTCAGTGTGCTGTGTATCAGGACTCGTGACCTAGGCAGGACTGAGTAGTCTCATCAACGTTGTATCGGTCCTGCCTTTACGAGAGTCTTGATTTGCCTGTTCTCACATGGGCATCTGACATTGGCTGTGGCCTCCCGTGGTTCACCACACGGCGTGGGAGTCTTAGGCTGTTCAGTCCACTCTTGGGCCTATAAATAAGGGCTTTCCTACCATTTGAACCTCTCTTGGTTATGGCTACAAATCGCTCCCTATTTCCCTATTGAAGGGACCGGAGAGAGATTAGGCGAGAACCATGAGGTTTCGTGCATGCGACCTTGGGCTCATTTTCTTTTGCCCCTTCCAACAGCCAGTGCTGGAAGGGGTCTTATGGGCGAGGGGGGATGACTGGGCACGGCCCTTAAATCTATAGCCCTGTGACCTCCTTGCCCTCCATGGCTTTTGGCCTGGGTAAGCGAGGTGGTTCTGAGGCTCGAATGGTTTTGCCGCCCTGTCCTTATCCCGATGAAAGTGGCATTATCCGTCCTTCGCCTTGCCTCTTTAGCTTTGCCGGTCACGATGCTTGGACAGGGTTTGCGAGGCGTCCCTTTCTGTCAGACTTTTGGTCAGCCATGGAGGGGGACGCCCTGCAAGCCCCCTTCTAGCATCGTGGCCTTTGGAGCTTGCGACCTTTCCACCATGTTGGCGTCGTTAGGATTTCGATGTGGTGTACAGCTTGGCCGTGCTTGTGGTCGCTGGCTTTGATCAAAGGAGGTCCCTTTGTTCGAAGGTCATGATGCTTTTCACAAGATCACAGCGAGCCCCCGAGCCTGCTCGGGTGCCGGCAGCTAGAGTTCAATGCTAGGACTTTTGAGCGGGTCATTGGTTTGCCACCACGCGAGGTGGGGTCATCATCAACTGGTCCTGGCTCGAGTGTCTTGGCCTAGAATGCGCTCGTTGCATGCTTTTGACCGTGCGAGGTTGGATTGCAGCTTTTCTTTTGTAGGGTGAGTATTGCTCTTGCGAAAGAAAGTGTCACCACGAGTTTTCGGCCATTTTGCCCTACCGACTTCTCTCCGTAGAGGTCGCTGGCCCATGTCGGATTGTGAGGTCATAGAGTGAGCCACGGGTCGGGGACCCAGAACACGGGGAGGAATCTGGTCGTGGCTTGGCCTCGTCCCTGAACAGGACCATGAGGTCCCTATTCCTTTTCCCCTAGTGCTCTTTTTGACCCTATGTGGTCGTGATGCCTTGTTACAGGCGATTCTAGTTTTTGCCACACGCGGGGAGAGGCTCATCCACTATAACCACGCGGTCGAAGCGGTGCACCTCGTTGAGGTCAATGGGTAGTTCGAGTGAGACACGATATCCTCCCCAATCGACGTGGAGTTTGGCTGTGCCTCGTCGAGAGACGTCCCATAAATCATTGACCGTCAATCCCGTCGGTCCCCAACCACCTCCATAGTGGCCAAGCAGTAAGATGCCTCCCCCTCAGAGGGGGTCAACCTGGGAGACTTCAAAGTGGATGACTCGAACATAGGAAGAGATGGTCGTGAGGCTCCGCACCACCGATTATAGCCACTAGGGCCCATCTCATCCTGCCCCTATCTCTTGGTGGCCTCAAGCCCTTCTAAGGACTGGCCGGAGGGAAATTTTCCTTGACTCAACACAGGGTTGTGAGCGTGGTGGTCGCTCTACGCGTGGACTCAGGGGATCGTTGCCTTCCTGGTCACTGCGCAGCTTAAACGGCGGCCACTTGCATGTGAACGGGCGCTATGCCACTTAGTCGTGATGACGGAGGGTCGCCTAGAGCAAATCCCGAGGGCGGTCGACCTCCCAAGGTCTTGAGGGCCCATGGGACCTACTCCGGGACGAACTCCATGTGGACGCGGTTCGCATCCTGGGACATCGCCACTTAAATAGCCCTGTTCGCCTGGGCCTATCCCTTACCTTTGATTTTGCCTCCTACTGCCATCCGTTGCAAATGAAAGAGCAAAAGGGAATTGGGTGGTTGGGCCTGAGAGTTTTACCTAGGCTGTGTGCTGTTGTTCGCCGCCACTCGGTAAATTTGTCGTCCCCTATTGGTTCCATCGTCATTGCCCTGCTTTTTCTCCTACGCGGTGAAATGGGTGAGTGGGTACCTTCGGATGTGATGGAGGCGAGACTGCTACAGTTGGTGGAGAAAGGCATTCTTCCTCTGAAGGAGGTTGCTGGGTGGAGGGCTACTATCGGGGATGTCTTCCCGTTCCCGCAGCCGGTGAGGTGGTGCCGTTCACCGACTTCCATGAGTGCGGGTTCGCGATTTGGGCGTCGGACTTCTTCCATGGATTCCTTTGTGAGTACAATGTCCAACTGCAGCACCTTCCCCCTAATGTGGTGCTGCAGCTGGCGAGCTTCATCATTGTCTGTGAGGCCTTTTTGGGGATTGAGCCTAACAAGGATTTATTCCGGCGGGTGTTTGAGGTCAAGACCCGCAAGCCACATGGCTCCGATGGTGGCGTGCTCGCCTGGTGGGTGATATGAATATTCAGATGCGCTATGGTACATCCCATAGCTGCCCATGTCTACCGTTGAGGAGTTTGAACTCTGGCTAGCATAGGAATTGGTTCTATATTCATGCCGCCGCCCCCCTCTTCCTCGATTCTCCGTTGCTGCGCTGGTGAGGCTGGAATCATGGAGTTGGTGGTGCGAGCGGAGTCGGTCGAAGAAAGTACTGGAGAGCCTCAGGATCCTTGAAGGCCGAGTGTCAACTAGCCTGAATGGCATTGCGGTTATGCACACCGTGTTTGAACGGTGGATTCAGCCACTGAAGCTACGGGCGCGCTTGTTGTGCGACTACGCCGGTGTCAGAGATCTGACCTGGGAAACTGAGGAGGTGCTTGAGGCCGGCGAGGTTACTAAATGGGTCGCTGGGCTGGTCACCCCGGCCACCATTATTGCGATCGAGAATGCCGTGGAGGCTTTCTCGGCCACCTATCGGCCAAATCTGGTGAGTCTTCTTTTTCTTCCGTATCTTCCTTTCTTCCGGGGCGCTTATCTTGTTGGTCCCATTTTCATAGCCCATGACTTCGTTCATCTCCCGATTCCACCTTCCTCGCCTCAGGGGCGCTGAGCGCACCGCACGGGAGAAGGCGGTTGCTGAGGAGAAAAAATGGCTCCGCCATGAGAAGGCGAGGAAACACAAGGCGTGCCAGAAGCGTGGGGTTTCGTTGTCGGATGATGATGATGGTGACAACGATGAGGATGCTGAGGACATGGACAAGGACCTAGCGGTCCTTGATGCTCTGCAGGGGTCTAGCGATGCTGTCGAACCAGGCAGTGCTGGTTGTTCAGTGGGTGCTTTGGACAGGAGTGCCGCCCAGAAGTGTTCGCCTCCCTTCCCGCCGTGGGGACCAAGTCCGAAGCACCCCTGCGCCACCGTGGGAGGCAGTCGGAGCTCCTTGTCTGCTGCCCCTGCCAATCCCTCCTTGGTGGGGGCGAAGTACCCATCCAAGGGGAGAATGTCGAGGATGCTATGGCGGCGAGGGCCGTGCTAGGAGCGGACAACGAGGGTTGTCGCTCCTCAAAGGGATCTGGAGGGAAGGATGGTGACCTCCTCTGGCTCGCTATTGTTTGTGTGGAAGTTGAGTGCCCTGCTTCCTTGACTTCTCATTTGGAGGCATCCGAGACGGTGGAGGCGGAGGCCGCTAGGGGACGTGACGTGGGAGATGTTGGCCCCACCGCTGCCGCCGGAGAAGCCTCGTCGGCTTTTGGCCTCGCAGTTTCATCGGTGGTGTCTCTTGTCCTGGCCCCTCCTATGGTGTCGTGCGGGGGAGGGCGCATTGCTCTGCCTATTTTGGAATGCTCCACCAGGTGTGTTACGCTCCCACTGTTCCCCTTTCTATTAGGGTTATTGATGTTTTTTCTTTGGCTGATCGTGATGACCTCTCGATGCAGCGAACTCCCCGTAGGATTTGCTATCCTAAAGCCGTCACTAGGCGTGGCATGTTCTTCTACGCGGCTCGAGCCATCCTTGAGTGGCGGTGTGGTTTTTAGGCTATTGGCTAGGCTCCCTTCTTTCGCAGCCCTGCGCTCACCCCTCAAAGAGGGTCCTGCCTTGGTGGGGAATCACCCTTGCGCTGGTGTGGAGGTGGGCGAGGTTGAGGGAAGGAGATCGGCCATCGAAGGGTCTAAAGCGATCATTAGTCTATGTAGGATCTCTGGTTGGCCTAGAGGGGGGGTGAATAGGCCTATCAAAACAAACATTCAAACTTTTATCAATTTCACCCTGCGGCACTGTCGCTCTGACGGGCGGCACTGCCGGACCAGAACAGCGGCACTGCAGCACCTACAGACAACTTGGAGTCACAGTTCAAAATCAGTGAATGGAAACTTAGATCAGAGAAATTTCTCAGCTTACTGCAGGTATGATAGTCATAGATCGAGAGCTAGAAGTAGTAGGAACGCCACACACAAGTAGATCGACTAGAATCCTTAGAAATCACCTCAACAACAATATAACATGCAAGTAATGTAAATCAAGCACAAGTGACACAACGATTTATCCCGTGGTTCGGCTCGCCACCAAGGCTTGCCTACGTCCATGTGGTTGAGGTTAGCCATTAAGGCTTAGGGCTTTTCAACCCTTCCTCATTCTCAAGTCAAGAGACTTAACTCTTGAGATGAGGGGTGAGTTTACTAGCTTCAAGAGATGGTTACAAACCTCCCGGGGCTGCCACACAAGTTGGCAAGCTCCATAGGCAATGCTCTAGCCGGCAAGAAGACAAACTCCAAGAGAAACAAACACAACCACCGGCCAAAACATGAACCAAGTGCTCTTTTGAGTTGAGGAATCAATGGAGCTGCCCTCTAATCGAGTTTTGGACCCTTTTCTCTCAAGGATTGATGGGAAAATCAATGGATTTTCTTGAGGGCTCAAGGTCACTAATGGAGGGAGAGAGAGAGCTCCTTTTTTGTTTTGGACGAGCTAGACTGAGCAGAAGGAGGAAGATAA
Organism: Miscanthus lutarioriparius; assembly: GCA_904845875.1. NCBI lineage: Eukaryota > Viridiplantae > Streptophyta > Magnoliopsida > Poales > Poaceae > Miscanthus > Miscanthus lutarioriparius. The sequence goes on from CAJGYO010000017.1 coordinate 39,818,657, forward strand.
CCGTTGGGGAGGAAGAGGATGGGTATAAATACCCCCTTAGCCCCAACAGTCACTTAAGTCGTGGCAGTGCCACGGCTTAAGTGCGGCAGTGCCGCACTATGACAGTGCCTCTCTTCAAGTGTGGCAGTGCCGCACCAGTCAAGATAGCAAGGGTAAGAGTGAAGTTTAGGCTATCTTGGCTGTTAATCTGAGGATGCATGTGTATGTTTGAGCACTTGGTAGCACATGTTAGCTTAAGCATTGTGTCCCCTTTTATAGTATGACTTTTTCTATACTCAAATTCAAAATATAAAAGAATTTAAACCTCCTTTGAGTTTGAAGCCATCAACATTTGTAATTGGGGGCTCCTCCATTTTGTGTAGCATCCTCGAATATAAATTCCCTGCTTGTCATCTCGATAAATCTCATTAGTTCTCTAATTGCATGGTCATTATCACCAAAACCCACAATTAGGGCTTGATTGCACTTTCAATCTCCCCCCATTTGGTGATTGATGACAACCCAATTAGAGCTTACAAAAGATATGAAATAAATACTAAGATTTTTTGAGCCATGGGTGTAGAGCCTCCCCCTAAATGTGTGAATAGAGAATTGAATTCTCAAATTGGCATAAGAAACCAAGATTCACATTTTAGTGAAAGTAATACGGCTCTCCCTACATCCATGCTCCTATGGGGTGCTACATACTATGTCAGGTATGTAAAACGTGATGCGAATGATAGTTTATGCACAACATGTTTTGCTGTTACAGTTGGGTGCGGCACTGCCGCACTTGCTATAACAGCACAGATCAGAACAGGAACCATACAACATGTGATACATAGAAAGATATACATTCTAGCATAATTGTATCACAAGCGACAACATAGATTAATATATGTCCATATCCTACACATATATAAAGTACTTAAATAGCATTATTATATAAATAGAGTTTCTAATGGACTCTCAAACTCTCACCTAACGAAGACTACTCTAAATGGATATGAACATGACTCTAGCTGCAACAACCTCCTCTCCATGGCGTCGAAAAAGTTGTTGACCCCTCTAATTTTCTTCCCCTTTGGCATAAAGCATAAAAAAGAGAAGAAAAGAAGAAAGACCAACACTCACTCCTCATCCTCTTGGATGTTGTCCCAATAGACATCATCCCCTCCATTAGCTCCACTAGCACCTGCAACGTCCTCCTCTCCACCATCGTCATCATCGTCGTCGTTGGAGGAGGAGGAAGAAGACACCACCGCCCTTCCTTGGCAATGAGTGGTCAAAGTGTGGCGCTCACGCCTAGTGCTCCTCCTCATGGACTGCAAGGCGGACCTCAAACTCGTGTGAGGATCAAGCTCTAGCTACTCCTCCTCCTCCTCCTCCTCTAAATCTGTCTTAGAAAGGCTAGGGAGGTCATCAAACCTCAACGGTGACTGAACTAGAGAAAGAGGTGGCAGCTCTGCAAGCTTTCTAGCCTCCTGGTTGGCTTCATGGTTCTCCAAAAGGTCCTGATATGCGGTCCTCGTTGCATAGGTGCATGTGGTGAAAATAGCCTTGATTCACTTCCCAAACTTCTCCATCTTCTTTTCCTTGCGAGGCCTAGAGCGGGATGACTCAGGCACGTCCACAACTAATGGAGAGCGTCTCACTGCCCTGCTAGCACTGCTCCTCGGGTCTTCTCAATCTTGTAGACGGTGTGAAGATCATCTTTCTCAAAACTGTAGGTAGTGACCCTCTCAATCATAAACATGAGATAGGGGGCATAGGGTATCCCCTTTCTCCCATCCTCCATGGCATTCCTCAGCTCACGCTACATGAAGCGAGGAACATTAAACTTGTCACCTCTAGGAGCAAATCTAGCAAACACATTCCTCACATATCCATTAAGATCAGAAGCTGCTCCATCCTTGGGATTGATAGTGTGCCTGATCAAATTGTTTAGAATATAATAATAGCTCTTCAGGACACTGACCTTCCCATGTGTACTGCTCCTGTCAATCCACATATTGGCAATATAACAGATCTCAGCTCTAGCCTCATCATGAATGTAAGTGAAACCCCGCTCCTCTCCAAAACCAAGGATCCGACTGAAAGTCATAAAATCAACTCTATAATGCCATCCCTCAGTCATCCAGTGAATCTCATTAGTGTAGATGCTATAGAAGAAAGTGGCATGGAACTAGGCTACCACTTCTTCATTCCAATTATATCTGAAGCTCATAATATCAGTGAGGGCAAATAACTCGCAAGCCTTGATCACCTTATTGAACTCAGGCTCATTCTTTCCCTTCATCTCCTCCCAATCAACATACTGCATCTTGACAACCTTGGATTTCTTGGAGTTGAAGTTCACAGATGCATTGAAGTTGGAATAAAACTCATTCCAAAACCTGTAGTCAATCCCCAAATCCTTTGGCTGCTCATAGGGATTGTTTTTCCGTGCTTCTTCCACCATCTTTAGCTTTCCCACATAATTGAGCACGGGATGAGAACGTGTGTTAACAGGACGCCTCATAACTACATCCTCAGAATACTCTCTGATGTAGCTCCTATCAAACTCCTCAAGATGAGGTGGAGTATCTGGGTAAGCACCTGGAGGAATGGTGCGGCCAGCCCTCTCTAGGTTCTCCTCATCCTGGATCATCTGATCTCTCCTCCCTATGTCTCTGGAAACATCTCTGCCTGCTACACTGCTGCTACCCCCTGTGGTCCTACCACGACCACGATGAGGCATATGCTTATCCCGAGGCTCGATCATCTTCCTCTTCCCCCTTCGGTCATCATCACCTCTAGAGGCTATCTATGCAAACAAATATAGGTCCAAATGAGAAACTGTACATAAGGGGTATAGAAGAACACTTGTAAAACACTCTGGATAGATAAGATGATTCAAATCTTGGGTTAGGAAAGCACCCTGAACCAAACTGGTCAGAGGGTGCGGCACTGCCACACCTAGTGCTTCACCTCTCCCATGATTCATTTCTTGTCAACTATTCAAACTATTTCTCAACCATTCTCCTAAACCACTAGACAATCTCACAATGAGTAGACCTAAACAAATACATAAAGTTGTCTACAATGTAGGTAAAGTAGCTACATGTTTAGGATAGAAATACATCTAGTGCATAAATCCAACCAAAACAGAGAGTCATCGATGGAATAACATCTGTATTTACATATTCATTCTGTTGAGTGCGGCACTGCCGCACCCAACATGCAGCACTGCCGTAGGTATAGATGAGGCTCAACCAATGAATCTTTGTTTTGATTCAATTCATTCATCAAACTAGTTTCTACCCTAATCATGCAGTCACTAGAAACCATCATTCAACAAAGATAGAGCTCCATGGCAAAGATCGAGACTAGGTTAGGGTTTCACCTTGATTTAAGGAAGAGAATGGCTCCATCCATGAACTTTGGCTGCTGCTGGTGACGACGAGGAAGAGCACCAGCAGGCCGCGGTAGTGCCGGAGGCAGCGGCGCAGCGCTGGACAGAGCGACGATGGCGGTGGCTGCGTGCGTGTGTGCGGGAAAGAAGAGGCGGCGGCGGCTGCGGTGAATAAGGGAGAAGGGAAGTTACCCTGGGGGCTAGGTGAAGTAGAGAGGTAAGACGGACCCCACAGTAACTGTTGTTTTTGGGCTGAATTGCAGTTGGAATTCAAAGTGCGGCACTACCGTAGGGAAGGCGCGGCACTACCGCACTCCCTAGTACAACAAATTTAGCTACTAACTAAATACCTCTATATATAGGATATGGACACATATCTCAAGCACACTATGATCAGCAATAAATAATCAATACAAACAATGATAATAATGCACTTGTTTCTTATGATAAACATTTTTAAGCGTAATATTTAAACTTTTACAATTCATTTCTCCAATCCACGCTAGTTCATCAATTAAGGTGTGCTATAGTTTAAACCACGTTATGAGAATCAAGTATATTTAGCTCACTACGCAAAGCACAAAACCTTGACTCATCAAGAGGCTTAGTGAAGATATCGGCTAGTTGCTTTTCAGTGCTCACATGGTGAATTTCAATATCTCCTTTGGCTTCATGGTCTCTCAAGAAATGATGTTGGATGTCTATGTGCTTAGTTCTTGAGTGGCTTATGGGATTGTTGGCTAACTTTATGGAACTTTTGTTGTCACACAAGAGTGGAATTTTAGTGAAGTGACATCCAAAATCTTAAAGGGTTTGCCTCATTCAAAGTAGTTGAGCACAACATGCACCGGCTGCAACATACTTGGCCTTGGTGGTGGAAAGGGCAACACAATTTTGCTTTTGAGAACTCTAAGACACTAGGGACCATCCAAGGAATTGACATGTCCCCGAAGTGCTTTTTCGATCTACTTTGCAACCGGCGTAATCAGAATCCGAATACCCAAGTAGATCAAACCTAGAGCTCTTAGGATACCACAAGACAAGGTTAGGAGTGTGTACTAAATATCTCAAGATTCTCTTAACGGCCACTAAGTGACACTCTTTCAGGTTAGCTTGAAATCTAGCACACATGCACACACTAAGCATAATATCGGGCCTAGATGCACATAAATAAAGTAGAGAGCCGATCATGGAGCAATATACCTTAGTATCCACAGCTTTCCCTTCATGATTGAGATCTAGATGTCCATTGGTTGGCATGGAAGTTTTGATAGGCTTGGCATTCACCATGTCAAACTTGAGCATATCATGGGTGTACTTCGTTTGGCTAATAAAAGTTTCATCCTTCACTTGTTTGATTTGAAATCTAAGAAAGAACTTCAATTCACCCATCATGGACATCTCAAATCTCTTGGTCATGATCCTACTAAATTCCTCACAAAAAAATGATTAGTACTACCAAATATTGTGTCATCGACATATATTTGTCACACAAATATATCTTTATCAACTTTGTGAGTGAGAAGGATAGGATCGGCTTTGCCTATTTCAAAGCCTTGTTTAAGCAAGAATTCCTTAAGGCATTCATACCATGCTCTTGGTGCTTGCTTAAGCCCATAGAGCGCCTTTTAGAGTTTGTAGACATGTTTGGGAAACTTGTGATCTTCAAAGCCCGATGGTTGCTCAACATAGACAAGTTCTTGAATAGGGCCATTGAGAAATGCACTCTTCACATTCATTTGATATAGCTTGAAGTCATGATTAGCGGCATAGGCTAGAAGCATTCGAATTGCTTCAAGTCTTGCCACCAGTGCATATGTTTCTTCAAAATCCAAGCCCTCTACTTGAGTGAAACCTTGAGCAACCAACCTTGCCTTGTTCCTTATCACCACTCCATTCTCATCTTGCTTGTTGCGGAAGACCCACTTGGTGCCAATGACATTGGTATTGGGTCATTCCACCAAAGTCCACACTTGGTTTCTTTCAAAGTTATTGAGCTCTTCTTGCATGGCCATCACCCAATCTGGGTCTCCAAGTGCTTATTCTACCTTAAGAGGCTCCAAAGAGGAAACGAACGAGTAATATTAACAAAAGTTTGCTAAATGTGAACGAGTGGTTACCCCCTTTCGAAGACTCCCAAGAATGTTATCAATGGGATGATCCCGTTGTATTGTTTGCCTTAGCCTTGGATGCTCAATGGCCTCTTGTTCATCTTCTGGATCTTCATCATCATCTTGCTCAAATATGGGTTGTAGGTTTTGTCCATGAGCTAGAGTCAAATCAGCTGCTGCTGACTGTATAGGTGCGGCACTGCCACCCTCAAGTGCGGCACTGCTGCATTTAGGAGTTGCAGCAGGTGTTTGCTGCAGTGTAGCATTAGGTACGTCAGCAGAAATAGGTGCAGCAGCAACTTGAGGAACCACCACTTCAGTGACTTCATCTTCTTGTGGTCTAATATCACCAATAGCCAATTGCTTGATTGTTTCATATGGTGGATCCTCCTTTCCTACAACACTTGAATCAACTTGCTCCACTTGAGAGCCTTTAGATTCATCAAATGTCACATGTACCGCAATCTCAACTCTCTCGGAGGTTTTATTGAAGACACGGTAGGCATGTTCATTTGATCCATAACCAAGAAGAAAACCTTCATCAACTTTAGGTGTAAACTTATAGGTTTTGGGTTTCTTATTAAGTGTGAAACCCTTGCACCCAAACACTCTAAAGTAAGACACCTTAGGCTTGTTACCGGTTAGAAGCTCATATGAAGTTTTCTTCAACATCTTGTGTAGGTAGAGGCGGTTGATGGCATGGCAAGCGGTGTTGATGGCCTTGCACCAAAAGATGTCTGGCGTCTTGTACTCATCTAACATTATCCTTGCCATGTCAATAAGTATACGATTCTTCCTCTCTACTACACCATTTTGTTGAGGGGTGTATGGAGTTGAAAACTCATGCTTGATGCTCTCTTCATCAAGAAATTCCTCAACTAGAGTATTCTTGAATTCGGTCCCATTGTCGCTTCTCACTTTCTTGATGGGAAGACCGAACTCCTTTTGAGCTATTTTAACAAATATCTTCACCTTCTCTTGAACTTGGCACTTGTCATGCAAGAAAAATAGCCAAGTGAAACAGGAATAGTCATCAACAATAACAAGACCATATTTGTTACCCTCGATACTTAGGTAGGCGACCAGTCCAAAGAGATCCATATGTATTAGCTCTAATGGTTGCTTGGTGGTCATGATGCTCTTTGGTGGGTGAGGTACGCCAACTTGCTTTCCAGCTTGACAAGCGCTACAAATCCTATCTTTCTCAAAGTGAACATTTGTTAGTCCAAGGATGTATTCATCTTTTAGAAGTTTAGCCAAGTTCCTCATTCCAACATGGGCTAGTCGGCGATGCCAAAGCCAACCCATGCTAGATTTTGCCACTAAACAAGTCTCAAGCTTAGCTTTACTTTTGTTGAAATCAACTAAGTAAAGCTTGTTCTTTAATTGACCCATAAAGACAATAAAGGAATCCTCCCTTCTAAAGACTTCCACGCCCTTATCTATAAAGAGACAAATGTAGCCCATCTCACACAATTGAGAAACGGACAACAAATTATAACTCAATGAATCAACATGTAATACATTTGTAATTGAATGCTCAAGAGTTATAGCAACTTTACCGAGACCAATTACATCCCCTTTGAATTGTCTCCAAAGACAATATTTTCATTTGAGTGCGTCATCGGTGAATATGATGAGAATATACTCCTTTCTCCGGTCATATGATTTGTACATCCACTATCAAATACTGTCGACGAAATCTGGTCGGTAGTCTACCGAGGGGTATACCCACGGTAGTAGATGAATCGGTGGAGATGCGCGTTATATGAACCAGATGGTAACAGAGACACAAGACACAAGATTTATACAGGTTCAGGTCGTCAGCTTAACGTAACACCCTACATCCTGTACTCTGTTATTTTGTATTGACTGTATCAAATTCGATATATCTCGTCTAGGGGACCCCTGCTCCTCCTTATATACTCTGGAGGGGTAGGGTTACAAGGAAAATATCCTATTTAGTATTATACAATAAATCACATCTTCATGTAATCTTGTGGTGCACGCCTTGATCTTGTGGGCTGGGCCACCATTGATGGTACGACCCATGTCTTGTCATGTGGATACGGGGGGTATACCCCCACAGCTAGTCCCCGGGCGCCTTGTATCCTTTGAGCAATGTTATCTTGAACAAGTCCGAGCAGTTTGACGTGAAGGCGATCAGTTTAACCGGTGATTCGAGCGGTAGAAGTCGAAGCTGACCAGTTTAACTGGTGAACTGAGCAGTGAAACTCAAAGACGACCAGTTTAACTGATACGCAGATCTCGAACTTAGCCAAGTAAGGCTTGCTAGAAGGATGTAAGGGGCTCAAGATAAAAATTTGAAAATTCTCCACCTTAGGCAAAGTGTAGTCACTTAGACTCTGTTTGTGAGGAATCATCCATGATTTAGTCAATAAGGAGGGTAAATCAAGAAAAGAGCACTACATTCACCACTAGGTGAAGTGTAGCCACTTAGTCCCCGAGCCTGCTAGAAGATGAAGAAATAAATCTTATAGAAGGGTCAAAGAAAATAAGCCTAAAAGCTTGCCAATGTCATCTATCAAGTGCGTATCAAGACCCCAGACATGCTGCCCAAGATCAGCACCCTGATCCGAACAGCATGGAGCAAGTTGATAGCGCACCGATGAGACATAGCAAGATCCGACCGTGCACGAAGAATCCGAACACTGAGTCCCCAGCTTAGCTGATGATGAAGCGACAAACAATCCAAACACCAAGGAGTCCCCAGCTTAGCTGGCGTTGAAGCGATGAACAATCTGACTAGTTGGTTGGTGAAGAATCGAGCACCGAGCAGCCCAACCAACTGGTCGGTGGCGAAGTGAGCGCCAAGTAGAAGTGAGCGCCAAATAGTCCGACCAGCTGGTTAGCGATGAAGGTCATGAACCTAGTGGTCCAACCAGTTGATCGGTGGAGAAAACAGCGGCAGAGCTTGCTAGAGAAAATTGGAGAGCGCTTAGCACTTAAACCATGGAGAAAATAGAGAGTGCTTAGCACTATACCATGGAGAAAATGGAGAGTGCTTAGCACTATATCGTGGAGAAAATGGAGAGTGCTTAGCACTATACCATGGAGAAAATGGAGAGTGCTTAGCACTATACTGTGGCGAGATTGGAGAACATAGAGAATATTGGAGAACATGGAGATCATTGGAGAGTGCTTAGCACTTTACCATGGCAAGATTGGAGAGCATGGAGAATATTGGAGAACATGGAGATCATTGGAGAACGTGGAGAAATTTGGAGAACATGGAGAAATTTGGAGAGTACTTAGCACTATACCGTGGCAAAATTGAAAAACATGGCGAAAATAGGAGAACCGTGGTGAAAATTGGAGAACCGTGGCGAAAATTGGAGACCATGGAGAGTACTAAGCACTGTACCGATGAGATGTGGGGGCATTCTATCCCGAGATGTTTGTGCATGCTTAGGAATATATGCATCACCGAGGAGCCGCTGCCGATCGCCCGTGGCGTAGAGCGCTACTGCTCATGCATACTTGGGGATGTAGGCATCACCAAGGAGCTAGAGAAGGAGGCCTCCAAGGCGACCGAGGCATCACGGGTCGAGGTCCAGCGCTGGAAGGAGAAATCCGAGGGTAAGTCCCATAGGCCTTTGCCCCTGTTGTACTTATCTTCCTTTCGTGCTGAACCTCATCCTGCTCGTTTTGGCGCAGGGCTGGAGAAGGAGGTTTCCCGGGTGGTAGAAGCCTCTATCGCAATGCAGGCGACGCTCGAGGTTGAGATCGAGGAGCATGACGCACTGCAGGCCACCACTCATACCGTCTGCGAGGCTCTGGCTGTTGAGGGGGCTCAGTCAGGTAGCTCCCTCAGGAGCCGCCTGGCTGCATTGAGTGGCCAAGTGCGGGAGCGACTTCGGGCGGCGTTGCATACAGGCGTCAAGCGTGCCCTGGCCGTCGTCTCTTCGCACTATGCCATCAACCTCGAGGCCGTCAGCGATGGTTACATCTTGCCTGATGATGACGAGGAGGCTGATGAGGAGGTCACCAAGCTGATGGAGGCAGCTGAGCTCCCTGGTGCGGCGTTAGCCAGTCTGTTTGAGGAAGAAGTGGTTCCCTCTATGCCCGCCGCCGATGTAGGAAATCCTGAGCCGTGATCTGGGCCAAAGGGGCCATGTAAACGAATTAAGTTATTGTCGTGTCATGACGTTTGTGGCCATCGAGGCCTTTGAAGTACTCGTGCGCACGCTTTTTTAATCGGTTTATATTATTTTTCCGAGCCTCTGTCCTCTGCCTTGTTTCTAGACAAGTCTTTGCAAACAATTTCCTCGAAACCTGAGCTGCCCCTCTGGCGAAAGGTGGTGAGGGAGTTGCCGTAGCCCAGAGGCATAGGCAGTCTCGTGGCTCAGTCGGCCTTTTGCACTCGAGGCGCGCTTTCGGTCCTTAGATTTTTTACAATCGACCTGTCAGAGTATGCGAGAGAGTTTGGCGTGGAAATTTATTCAAAAAACGATTAAAAAATAGTGCCTGGGACTTAGGGGGTTCCCCCGCTTCTAGCCCCGAGGGAGGCTTGGTTCTGTAGAGGCAGAGCCGAGCCTTGCTCATAGCGTTATCGCAACGTCGATCTCTCAAAAATTAGGGCAACTAAAGAACGCTTCTTTAATATATTTTGAGAAAAAATGTATACAATGCTTGGAGGTTTAAGGGTAGAAATGACATAGCTGTTCTATGTTCCAAGCATTGGTGAAGACTTTGCCCTTCTCATTGGCCAGCTTGTAGGTCCTAGGTCTCAGCACTCGGGCGACGATGTACGGCCCTTCCCATGGCGGGGTCAACTTGTGGCGGCCCTTGTTGCTCTGCCTCAGTCTTAGCACCAGATCGCCCACCTTCAAGTCTCGGCTTTGAATGCGCCGGGCTTGATAGCGTCGTAGGGCTTGCTGGTACTTGGCCGAATGTAGCAGCGCAACGTCTCGGGCTTCCTCTAGTTGATCGAGGGCGTCCTCGCGGGTAGTGCGGTTGCTTTGCTCGTTATAGGCCTGTAACCTCGGGGAACCGTACTCCAAGTCTGTGGGGAGGATGGCCTCGGCTCCATAGACCAGGAAGAACGGCGTGAACCCCGTGGCTCGGCTTGGTGTATTCCTTAGGCTCCAGATGACCAACGGGAGTTCGACCAGCCATTTCTTGCCGAATTTCTTCAACCGGTTGTATATCCTTGGCTTGAGGCCCTGAAGAATCATGCCATTGGCACGTTCTACTTGGTCGTTCATCCTAGGGTGTCCTACGGCCGACCAGACCATGCAAATGTGGTGGTCGTCACAGAACGTCAGAAATTTATGTCCAATGAATTGTGTCCCATTGTCGGTGATGATGGTGTTTGGAACTCCGAACCTATGGACGATGTCTGTGAAGAACAATACTGCTTGCTCGAATTTGATTTGAGTGATCGGTCGAGCCTCGATCCACTTGGAGAACTTGTCAATGGCTACCAACAAGTGGGTATAGCCCCCGGGGGCTTTCTACAGAGGCCCAACCATGTCCAGTCCCCATATGGCGAACGGCCAAGTGACGGGGATGGTTTGGAGGGCTTGGGCCGGGAGGTGCGTCTGCCGCGCATAGTACTGACATCCCTCGTAGGAGCGTACCAGCTTGGTGGCGTCAGCAACCGCCGTTGGCCAGTAGAACCCTTGGCGGAAAGCATTTCCGACGAGCGTCTGAGGCGCAGCATGGTGCCCACAGGCTCCCGCATGTAAGTCCCAAAGTAGGGCTTGGCCTTCCTTGGTGGTGATGCATCGTTGGAGAACGCCGGATGGACTTCGTCTGTACAACTCGCCGTTACTAATGACGTAAGTTTTGGTTCATCGTGCAAGCCATTGGGCCTCGGTCCTGTCCGTAGGAAGCACTCCTCGAACGAGGCGATCAAGGAGGGGGACCCGCCAGTCCGCCCACTGGTCGGCTTCGAGAGGCTCAGCATCGATTTCCATGGCCTCGGGCTCGACCGACGGGGTCTCGGTAACAGAGGGGGCCTCGGGCCCTGTGGGTGGCTCGGCCGGTGGGCCCTCTTGTGTTGCTGAGGCATAGTCCACCGAGGGCTTGTGCAGGTCTCTGGCGAATATGTTCGGGGGGACCGAGGCCCGTGCCGATGCCATCTTCGCCAGTTTGTCCGCAGCCTCATTGAACTTTCGCGCAATGTGGTTGAGCTCGAGACCGTCAAATTTATCTTCAAGGCGACGTACCAGTTTGCAGTACGCCTCCATTTTGGGGTCATGACAATTCGAGTCCTTCATGACTTGGTCGATGACGAGCTGTGAATTGCCTCGTACGTCGAGACGCCGCACTCCAAGCTCGACAGCGATCTGCAGGCCATTGACGAGAGCTTCGTACTCGGCTGCGTTGTTGGAGGCGGCGAAGTGGAGCCGAATTATGTAACGCACATGCACTCCGAGGGGGAGATGAAAAGCAGGCCCGCGCCTGCCCCGGTCTTCATCAGAGACCCATCAAAGTACATGGTCCAACATTCTGATTGGATTTGAGCAGGTGGCAGCTGGGTGTCGGTCCACTCAGCCACAAAATCGACTAAGACCTGGGATTTAATTGCTTTCCGAGGCGCAAAAGACAGGGCCTCCCCCATGAGTTCGACCGCCCACTTGGCTATTCTACCCGAGGCCTCCCGGTTCTGGATTATCTCCCCCAGAGGGAAGGATGACACCACGGTCACCGGGTGGGATTCGAAGTAGTGACGCAGCTTGTGCCGAGCCAAGACTATGGCGAAGACCAGCTTCTGGATATGGGGGTAGCATGTCTTAGTTTCGGAGAGTACTTCGCTAATGAAGTAAATGGGTCGTTGGACAGATAGAACATGCCCCTCCTCTTGCCTCTCGACTACTACTGCCGCGCTGACCACCTGGGTCGTTGCGGCGACGTAGAGCAAGAGGGCCTCGCCCTTGGTTGGCGGTACCAGGACGGGGGGGTTGGTGAGTGATGCCTTGAGCTTGGTGAGGGCCTCTTCGGCCTCGGGGGTCCAGGAAAAGCGTTTGGATTTTCTCAAGAGACGGTACAGAGGTAAACCTTTTTTGCCAAGGCGTGAGATGAAGCGACTCAGTGCCGCAAGACATCCCATAACTCTCTGTACTCCCTTGAGGTCTCGGATCGGCCCCATGTTGGTTACGGCCGAGACCTTCTCTGGGTTGGCCTCGATGCCGCGTTTTGAGACTATGAATCCCAAGAGCATGACTCGGGGGACCCCGAAGACGCACTTCTCGGGGTTAAGTTTGATGCCCTTCTCCCTAAGGCATTTGAAGGCGATCTCTAGGTCATCGACGAGGTTACTGGCCTTTTTGGACTTGACTACGATGTCGTCCACGTAGGCCTTGACAGTTTGCCCGATGTGCTCGCCAAAGACCTGGGTCATGCACCGTTGGTATGTGGCCCCTACGTTTCTGAGACCAAATGGCATAGTTCTATAGCAGTACATGCCGAATGGGGTGATGAAAGAAGTCACGAGCTGGTCGGACTCTTTCATCTTGATCTGATGGTAACTAGAATACGCATCAAGGAAGGATAAGGTCTCGCATCCTGCAGTGGAGTCAACGATTTGATCGATCTGAGGCAACAGGAATGGAACCTTTGGACATGCTTTATTTAAACTGGTGTAGTCTACGCACATCCTCCATTTTCCGTTTTTCTTCCTTACTAATACAGGATTGGCTAACCACTCTGGATGGGATACTTCCATGATGAACCCAGCCGCCAACAGCTTCTGCACCTCCTCGCCGATGGCCCTGCGCTTCTCCTCGTCGAATCGGCGCAGGCGCTGCTTCGCTGGTCTAGAGCCAGCCCAGACGTCCAAGGCATGCTCGGCGACCTCCCTCGGTATGCCCAGCATGTCCGAGGGGCTCCATGTGAACATATCGGCATTCGCACGGAGGAAATCGATGAGCACGGCCTCCTATTTGCTTTCGAGGGTGGCGCTGACCCTCAACGTTCGGCCGTTGGAGCAGTTGAGGTCGACCGGGACGAGCTTGACAGCCTCTGTGGGCTCGAAAGTCCCGGCGCGGCGCTTGGAGTCGGGTACCTCACTACCGAGTTGGTCGAGGTTGACGATGAGTGCCTCGGCCTCCATGATAGCCTCTGCGTACTCGATGCATTCGACGTCGCAGTCGTATGCATGCTCGTACGTGGACTCGACGGTGATGACGCCGTTGGGGCCGGGCATTTTGAGCTTGAGGTAGGTGTAGTTTGGGACCGCCATGAATTTGGCATAGCATGGGCGCCCCAGAATGGCGTGGTAGGTTCCCTTGAACCCAACCACTTCGAAGGTGAGGATCTCTTTGCGGTAGTTGGAGGGAGTGCCGAAGCAGACCGGCAAATCAATGCGTCCGAGGGGTCATGCGCGCTTCCCTGGCATGATGCTGTGGAAAGGTGCGGCACCCCCTCGGAGCATCGACTGGTCGAGCTCTAGGAGCTCCATGGTTTGGCATAGAGGATGTTGAGGCTGCTACCTCCGTCCATCAGAACTTTGGTGAGCCAGGTGTTGCCGATAATTGGGTCGACGATGAGCGGGTATTGCCCAGGGTTTGGGACATAATTGGGATGGTCCTCCCGATCGAAGGTGATCGCCTCCCGAGACCAGTTAAGGTATTGGGGAGTAGCTACCTCAACCGAGAAGACTTCCCGACGTTCCCTCTTTCGTTGACGCGCTGTGAGGCACGCTGAAGGCCCGCCAAAGATCATGAAGGCATTGTGCACCTCAGGGAACCTGTCGTCCTTGTCGTTGTCTCTGTCACCGGCGCCCTTCTTCCTGGCGTCATCGTCGGGAAGTCCGAGCTTAGCGTAGTAGCATCGGAGCATGGTGCACTCTTCGAGGGTGTGCTTTACCGGGCCCTGATGGTAAGGGCACGGCTTCTTGAGCATGTCGTCGAATAGTCCGGGGGCCTCTGGCGGGGCCTCAGGGATTCCTGCGATCCGCGGCTACGACAAAATCAGCCTCGAGGGCCTCTTGCTTCCCCTGGCGCCCCTTTTTCTTTTTCTTGGGGAAATGGGAGGGCGAGGCCCCAGAGGTCTCGTCCCTCCGCTTCCCCTTTGCTTCGCCGTCGGGGAAGATGGCCCCGACAGCTTCTTCGCCCGAGGCAAAGTTGGTGGCGACGTCGAGGAGCGCGGCCGCCAAAGTTGGTACGTTCCGGCCTAACTCTCGGACCAGGTCTCGGCAGGAGGTGCCGGAGAGAAAAGCCTGGACAACTTCCGAGTCACCGACGCTGGGCAACTCGGTGCGCTGCTTGGAAAAGCGCCGGATGAAGTCTCGGAGAGACTCGTCCGGCTTCTAGCGACAACTCTTGAGGTCCCAGGAGTTCCCGGGGCGCACGTATGTGCCCTGGAAATTCCCGACGAAGACCCTGACCAAGTCGCGCCAGTTGTGAATTTGTGAGGGAGGGAGGTGTTCGAGCCAGGCTCGCACCGAGTCTGACAGGAACAAAGGGAGGTTACGGATGATGAGCAGGTCATCGTTCACACCACCTAGCTGACAAGCCAGGCGGTAATCGGCCAGCCATAGCTTAGGGTTGGTCTCGCCACTATACTTTGCGAGATTGGCCGGTTGCCGGAACCAGGCAGGGAATGGAGCGTCGCGGATGGCCTTGCTGAAGACTCTAGGGCCAGGCGGCCCAGGAGAGGGACTACGGTCCTCCCCGCTGTCATAGCGGCCACCTCGGTGTGGGTGGTAACCTCGGGTGAGCCCATCGTTGTCGTGGCGCCGTCGCCTGCTGACCACGTCGTGGTCCTCTTGCGCCTCGCATCGGTCGCTGAGGCGGTCGTGGACTGAGGGGGCCTTGAGGCGATCATGCACCGAGGGCCGCTTCGAGATGTTCTCACGTCGCTGAGACGCGGAGCTCTCGGCCTGCTGTACTGCGGCAGTCTCAAGAAGGTCCCGGAGCTCGCCGCGGACCCATCGCCCCTCCGTGGTAGAGGGCTCGGGCATCGCTCGGACTAGCATCGCCGCCGCCGCGACGTTCTGGCTAGCGCGATTGAAGATTGGGGGTTGCTCACTTCCTTCGTCGTTGTTGATGCGGCGGTGCACGTCGTGGGCCCTCTGCCAGGCCCCTCCGCCATCACCATGGCCTTGCTACTCCTGCTCAAGAGTGTCTCGGAGCTGTTGCAGCAGGAGTCAATCTTGGTCGACTTTTGCCTAGAGCTCAGGGAGCTGCTCTAGGTCTAGGTGTCGGATATCCCCGGGGGCGATGTTCACGTTCCGCGCCGCCCGGAACTCGACGAGCGGGGGTGTGGCGTCGCCCGCCCCTTGGCGGAGTGGGGACCGGTTGCCTGCCCTCTCACCCTCGTCACTTGCCCCTGGCATTCCGAGCCTGATGTGGAAACACTCTCAAATGGGATCGTAAGTGCTTTCGTCATCGGAGTCGGAGTGGCCGAAGCAGTAGTCGCTTGCGGCCAAGAAGCGGCGCATAGCCTCGGGGTCACAAAGCTAGGAGAAGTCCACTCTGGCCCATGCCTCATCCTCCTTCGAGGAGTCAGTGTGGGTGTGGGTCGAGATTGTGGTGGAGAAGTTGAGGGCGAACCATTGGCGGTGTTCCGAGGGCTCCGCGTGCACGGAGGCGTAAGCGAAAGCGTAGGCGGCGGCGATGTTTTTTAGCCCGAAGAGGTACGGGGATGGCACCACCGCTGGGCTCTGTTCCGCCTGAGTCGATTCCTCAGGAAGTGGCGGGGAAGAGCTTGATGACAGGATGTCGCTGCGCGCTACCGGCGTCTTTCCCCTGCCCAGGCTTAGGCTAGACAGGTCCCCAGCCAGGGACTCTGTACCAACAGCCGGGCATGGGATGTCGGCGGAGTGCGGCGTGCAGCCCTGAGTTCGCGTGGCATCAGAGTAGTCCCGCTCGCGTCGTGCCTGGCGAGCGAGACGAGAGCGGTGGCCCGGGCGCCGCCTGCGTCCGGGCTGCCGATGCGCGACGTCGTCGCCGGCCGGTGGGGCTCTGGGTGTTAGGAGTACCATATCATACTCACATCCTAGAGACATGAACTCTAGGCTCCCAAACCAGACCATCGTGCCAAGACGTAGAGGGCGTATGGGGTCAGCCATCCGAAACTTGTTGGGACGATCACGCTAACACGCAGAGGCCCCTACCTGGCACGCCAACTGTCGGTGTTTCGAACCGGGGGGTCCTCAACCAACCAGTAAATGTGAACTGCGTGCCCCTAATCCTGGATGGTGATGCAAAGAGACACAAAGTTTATACTGGTTCAGGCAATCGGTGCCCTACATCCAGTCGGAGAGATCAATCTTGTATTCCTTGCACCGGAGTGCTTGCAGTAGGGGGTTACAAGCTGGGTGAGAGAGGGAGCTGGTCCCAGGTCTCGACATGGAGCGGTGCGGGCTGCTTGAGTCGTTGCTCTCAGGCAGCATGGGAGCGTGGTTCTATCGTATGTCCTTCCCCTTCTTTTTTTTGAGCTATCCCTGGCCGCTTCCTTTTATAACCGCAAGGAAGGAGCCAGGAGTACATGGGTGAGCTACGCGTGGAGCCTACTGTAGTTTAGTCCTGTAGCCGCATGGCGCTGGGAATGGAGATCGGTACTTGCCTGGCGCGACATGCTGGCCAGGTTTGAAGTTGTTGAGGTCGTGGGTGTCCTTGTCGATGTCTAGTCAGTATGGCCTCCACGGCCGGAGACATGCCATGCCTGGTCGGCTCTTGTCCTGGTGGAGTGCCGAGGCCTAGCGGGTGCTAGAGCTGATCATGTCGAGGCCTTCTTTGCTGAGGCCTCGGAGGTGACCTATGTACAACGCGGGGGTCTCGATGGTCTGTGTCGTACCCGGTTCCGGTGGAAAAGTGCGGAATGGGCGTCCGCAGGGCGCTGTAGTCTCTGCACCGTCAATAGGGGATGGTAAAAAGGTGATTTAACCGATGTCCCATCGCCCCTGTCGTCATACCCTGCCAATCGTGGCTGACGTAGGTGTAACCAGGGGTACTTACACGGATGGGATGTCCCGCCAGAGGGGCGATGGAGGTGGAGGCGACGAGAATGCGGGACGAGCCCGGCCTCGGCTGAGGCGGAGAAGGAATGGTGCATCCGAGGCCTTGCCGAGGGGTCTTGGACGAGGCAGAGAACAAGCAGCTGGGCTCGTCTGCTGTTTCTGAGACTACAGGGACATGGACTCGACCTTCCATGCCGCTTTGTCCTTGGCGCAGGGGTTAGGTAACATAGGGCAGTATAAGTGTCAGTAGGGAGCACAGTGGTGAGTATAGTGGCAAGTAACCCCTGCTGTGCCCGGTCCGTGTCCTGTCAGTTGTTCTGTCCGCACTGTACTTGTGTGCGGCTAACGTTTGAGGGAGTGGTTGGGCGCATTTAATCCGGACGTGACGTTTTGCCAAAGGAGTTCGGTCGGGACGGAGGTTACGAGTACGTTCACCGAGCCTGGCCTCGAGCGAATCGGAGAATTGGAGATCCGTCCGAGGCCTTTCGGGGCGAGGCCTCAGCAAGAGGGCCTTGGCGGGACGTTTTTGGCCTGTTTCGCATGAGGTCTCGGCGCAAGGCCTCGGGCAAATCAGAGAATTCTGCTGATACCTTGCAGTAGTCTTTTGGCTTTGGTTTTAGCAAGGCTTTAAGCAATATTCTTGGATCTTGCTTAGGGTACCCCTTCTTATGGTATCCGACACTTTGCTTCTTCTCCTCTATCCGCTCCTCCTCCTTCTTCTTCTCTCTTGCTTCTCTTTTTAGCTTTCTTGCCTCCTTCCTTCTTCTTCTCTCATTATCATTGAGAGCTCTTTTGGCATCGGTAGCCTCAAGATGTGGTAGTGTGGTGTTGCTTGTTGTCGACGTGCTCAGCTCGCTGCTATCCGTGTCGACATCCACCGGCTTCACGCCACTAACTCCTCCTCTGGGCCCCACACCTCACGCGATGAAGCGTATATGAGGTAACCTTGCTCTGATACCACTTGTAGGATCTCTGGTTGGCCTAGAGGGGGTGAATAGGCCTGTCAAAATAAACACTCAAACTTTTATCAATTTCACCTTACGGCACTACCGCTCTGACAGGCAGCACTGCCGGACTGCGGCACTGTCGGGCCAGAACAGCGGCACTGCTGCACCTAAAGACTACTTTAAGTCACAGTTCAAAATCAGTGAACGGAAACTTAGATCGGAGGAATTTCTTAGCTTACTGCAGGTATGATAGTCACAGATCAAGAGCTAGAAGTAGTACGAACACCACACATAAGTAGATCAACTAGAAACCCTAGAAATCACCTCAACAACAATATGACATGCAAGTAATGTAAATCAAGCACAAGAGATAATTATTTATCCCATGGTTCAGCTCACCACCAAGGCTTGCCTACGTCCATGTTGTTGATGTTAGCCACTAAGGCTTAGGGCTTTCCAACCCTTCCTCATTCTCAAGTCAAGAGACTTAACTCTTAAGATGAGGGGTGAGTTTACTAGCTTCAAGAGATGGTTACAAACCTCCCAAGGCTGCCACACAAGTTGGCAAGCTCCATGGGCGACGCTCTAGCTGGCTAGGAGACAAGCTCCAAGAGTAACAAACACAACCGCCAGCCAAAACATGAACTAAGTGATCTTTTGAGTTGAGGAATCAATGGAGTTGCTCTCTAATCGAGTTTTGGACCCTTTTCTCTCAAGGATTGATGGGGAATCAATAGATTTGCTTGAGGGCTCAAGGTCACTAATGGAGGGACAGAGAGAGAGAGAGCTCATTTTCTATTTTGGATGAACTGGAATGAGCAGAAGGAAGAAGATAACCGTTGGGGAGGAAGAGGATGGGTATAAATACCCCCTCAGCCCCAACGGTCACTTAAGTCATGGTAGTGCCACGGCTGAAGTGTGACACTGTCGCACTATGGCAGTGCCTCTCTTTTAGTGTGGTAGTGCAGCACCAGTCCATACAGCAAGGGTAAGAGTGAAGTTTAGGCTATCTTGGCTATGAATTTGTGGATGCATGTGTATGTTTGAGCACCTGGTAGCACATGTTAGCTTAAGCATCGTGTCCCCTTTTATAGTACGGCTTTTCCTATACTCAAATTCAAAATATAAAAGAATTTAAACCTTATTTGAGTTTGAAGCCATCAATGTTTGTAATTGGGGGCTCCTCTGTTTTGTGTAGCATCCTTGAATATAAATTCCCTGGTTGTCATCTCGATAAATCTCATTAGTTCTCTAATTGTGTGGTCATTATCACCAAAATCCACAATTAGAGCTTGATTTCACTTTTAGTCTGGAGGGGGTGTAGGTTCATCACCCGCAGCTGCCCCCCCCCCCCGTTCGTGGAAGTGACTTCCGATGAGCCAGCCATGTCGACCCTCTCCTTCCGGGAGGAGGATTCGGAGCTGGGCGAGGATTTCTTTGTTTGGCCGCAACCCGCGGACCCTGGGAAGGCCCTGTTCGTGGTGGATGATGCATCCGAGCGAGCCACGAGGAAAGCTACTTCCTAGAGTCATGAGGGTGTCCAGGAGACCTTGTCCAAACTGGACGATGCGATCGTCGGGGTCGCTCGGCTAGGCGCAGAGGCCCAGCATCAGATGGCCAACGAGGTGGCGATCAAGCATAGGTGGGCCTTCCCATTTTCTATCCTCATCGTGCCTGCTCCATTCTTGATGTAGTCGTCTGATCGCCCCTCTATTGTGCAGGGGCTAATGAGGACTTCGATGGCGAAGTCTCGGTTCCTACGCCCAGCCTACTAAATGCGGATAGGAGGCACCCGACTGGAAGCGGCCAAGGCCGAGGTGCAGCGCCTGCGTGGGGAATTAGAGGCTTCCCAGAGGTCAAAAGAAGAATCAACCCACCACGAGGCGTAGGCCTGGTCCCAGATCGAGGCTCTGACGTCCCAGATGGCTGGCCTCAAGGACATGATGGTTGTCTAAGAGACAGAGCTCACCTCGGCTGGCGCTGCTCGGGACATGGCCGAGCAGGAGCACCAGTGCCTCAAAGCTGAATGCCAGAGACTGCGCTCTAGCTATAGTAGTGAGTTTTCATCGACTCTGCATTGTGCCTCCATTTTGTCGCTGTGCTCGGTCGTGAACCGGTATGTCTTTCTTTAGGGCTGAACATGAGGGCGCTTTCGAACCAAGAGGAGAAGGCGGCCATGAACTAGAAAATGCTGGAGGTGGATAACCAGCTAGCAGCGTTGACCGCCTTCGGTCGGGCTCTTTGCGACGTTGTGCTTGGCGCTAGCCCGGGGAGTGCCCAACTAGTGCATCATCTTGATGAGGCCCATTTCCAAGTGGATTCCCTTATTTCTGAGGGTGTTCGCAGTGGTGCTCACGCCGCCTTGACGTCAATCGGCTCGCACTACGGTGGCGTCGACTTCAAAGCCATTGGACGAGGGTATGCACCAGGGAAGTCGAAGAGCGATGTCCTCACCATCGGCAGCGCCACCGCTCAAGGCGCGGAGGTCCTTGTGAGCAAGATGTTGGAAGCAAACATTTGCCTTCAGTACCAGTCTTCCAATGCTTGAGCATTCTTGATGTGGATGTTTTAATGTTGTATGATACGTGGTTGGCACATTCATTTGTCGTCCTATTGTCTTTTCGCTTTTCTTTTCGTTTGAATTGGAATGTGCTTCGTCCCCCTTAGTCTTGTGCTCATGAATGCGCTTGTTAGCCTAGGGACTGGTCCGCTGGGCTTACAAGTGCGCGGTCCATTAGAGCAGTGATACGTCGGGGGTAGATTGTAGATCTGGTATGATGCAAAACGAGAGCAAGAGACTCGGTCACTAGGACGATGACAAACAGTGTTGCGCTAGGAGTTGTGTGTACATGCCCATGAGTGTAGCCCCTATGGGTGAGTCATGTCCGTCGCAAGCGCGAGTCGAACCGAGTCACTCAGGAGTTAAGCACTGCTAGGATAAAGCATATGGGCCTCATGCTGTCTGGTTTGCTCTATGGGTTGGCCCTTAGATCCTGCGACTATTGGTGTGCTTGTATGCGTATGTGGACGTGCTTAGGTAGAGAGGTTAGGGTCAAAGTGGATGTGATTGACCGATGCACTAGAAGTTGTTGTGGGACTGATTGTCGTTGCTCAGGGTGCTTTGAGCCCCCGAGCTCTTGCTCATAATGGAGTTGTCATAGCACCTGGGTCGTGAGTTGATGGGGACTCTTCTTTACCACTTGGAACGGTCACAACTAGCGTGGATTGGCTTCTCGGGCTGCCTTGGGATGGTCCATGCCAGCCCGACGCCCTTGAAGGGCCCGCAATCCCTTGGGGATGATTTTTTGGATCCGGCTTGTTGTAGTTTTTGGCCAGGAGAGCTCATGAGTTCCGACGCTTGAGTCCTCCTGGCCTGACGACATCGTTGTCGACGTGTCTCCACCTCTAGGTGTAGTTTCTGCTCTCGACGGAGAGCTGTTGTGACCTATCACTGCGGGAGCTGGCTTTGAGTGCAACGCGGTTCGATCCGCTCGTTGCGGCACATGGTGTGCTCGGGGAGCTTGCTTCCTCGGATGCACGTGCATCCGAGCAACGGTGGATAGTCTATGGAGATGTGTCATGTGGCTTGTCCATTAAGTAGGAGCGGATCCAGGTTTCGGGCTTGGCCTTATGCGACGTGGTGCCGGTTAGCCACCTGATCACCTATGATTCTACCGTGCGGCGGTGGGTGATTCTATTGCTCATGCGCATCCGAGCGTGTCGTATTCCGCTGGTGATGGAAACATTGCTCGAGGCATAGTTTTACTGTCGAATCCAGGCTTCCCACACGGTTGGCCTAGACGGGGTAGAAGCTGACAATGGGTGTTGACCCATTAGTGTGGAACACCTCATGGTTCCCAAAGAGGATGTGGCTAGTTGAGGCCATTCCTTTGGTAAGTTCATCACGAGCCATGGGATTTCAGCCTCCCGGGTGGAGGATTTGTCCATGTCTGGTGATGAGAGAGGGCATCAGCCCCCCTATGTAGGTGAACTCTGGGATGTTGCTGTTAGGGGTAGTTCCGAGAGTGTGTCCATAGCGGGCCATGTATCCCAGATCTCCATGGCGGAGGTTTGGGCCGTGGCCATAGGCGGACGCGGGCGTTGTCCCTTTGACATCGGTGTACTCATAGTTTTCATGGCGGATGTGGCCACCGTGGGCCATTCTGCGTGTGAGTCCACCAACGATGCGAGGAGCCATCGCTTCCTTCTCAACAAACGAGAGTGCGCGACTATCCCCTACCTGGCGCGCCAACTGTCGGTGTTTCGTAAATAGGACTTGTAAACTTATACGATTGTCGTGCTGCTCCAGGAAGATGATGGTAGCATCCAAAAGTCATGAGGATTTATGCTGGTTCAGGCCGAAGCCCTATGTCCAGTCTCACAGATGATCGAGTGAGTGTTACTCGCTTGAATGCTCTAAAGTTCTTATAATAGGGGTGCAAGAATGGTGGAAGAGGTAGAAGAACCTAAGCTATGATACGGGCATCCCAAAGGGAAGCTTCAGGAGCCCTGCTATGATGGAGAGTGAGTGAATGAGTAGGGGACTCAGAATGTCTTGAAACGGTGCCCTGGCTGCCCTTATATAGAGTTCGGGGCTAGGGCGCATACAAAGCAGGAGGTTCTCTAGACCAAAGGGTCATGAGCCTGAGGGAGGGTCTAGCTAACTTGGCTTGCAAGCTATGCCATCTTGTGGATCACACCTGGGCATGGGTGTCGTCATCGTCTTGTGGCCACATCGCGGCATGGTGGGGCATGGTGCTTCTACACTAGTCGTGGTGGCACTGTAGGCACGATAGTGATGCGCAGCTGTCCTGTGTGACATGGTCCCCATTGTGGTCTTCGTCACCGTCTCCTAGTTTCCTGGGGTGTTGTTTGAGAGTTGGTAGCTGCCCTCAAGTCATCGATCGCCTGGTTGTCTTGAGGAACTGAGGGCCATGATCACGATCGCTGGGATCGTGGTTCCTCGCCGGTCTTGGATGGCTTTCAAGTCAAAGCCTTCGTCATGGATCCCATCCTATAGTGGGTGGCGTCGTACATGCATCTTATCAGGCTGTATCTGGTCGGTGGTCATCGTACCTATCATCATCGCTTTAGGGCGGTATCGTCTTGTCTGTACGGTGTGGCACAGGAGTGGCGTCTGACCAGACCAAGATGACTGATGTCCCCTCGACCCTTACGAGGTCAGTGCGACATGCCTGCCCTTGTCAGAACAGGCATACTTGGGGGGGGGCTCGACCTCTCCCTATCCCTTCTAGGGGTCGTGATAGGGGTGAGGTCATGCGCCTCTCGAGCGTCGTGCGGCTAAGGCAAGACGAAGAGGTTGTGGCCGACCCTGTGTGGCAGAACCTCCTAAATTATAGGGCCCACATGCACCTGTCACTGTCCAACGACTATTGACATCTATTCATACGTTCCCGGTAACTTAAGAAGACTGTCGGGTGTCCTCGGGGAACCCCGAATCATCCATGATTTCCGAGCAGGATCACATTACAGAGTCATTGCAGTATTACAACAGTTTATTCAAATAGATACATCAGAGTAAAAATAGCGAAAGACTTACAATAACATAGTTTACAAACCATTTGTTTCAAACCATACAACTAAGTTCGATATTAATACAAACCAAAGTAGTGGAGTGGCATTATAATATATTATAAAACACACAACAAAAGCTGCCCTGCCCAAGGGCCACACATTTAATTAACGTCATCGCACTGAACAACAGTCATGCAGCACGATCCAAAACAGATATGCTCATGAGCCTCACCTACAACAAGGGTCAACGAACCCTGAGTACAAAAGTACTTAACAAGACTTAACCGAAATAAGAATTTAAAAGAACACAGGAATGCAGGCTCATGGGATTCAAGGTATGGCTTTAGCAATAATCAAGGTTCTTTTGCGTAAAAGCATTTTTAACAAAATTCTTTATATCAATATTTAAAACTTCATAAAGATCATATACAAAGCTGACACGATCCGTATTGAGATCATGAAACTTCGTAACCAACACCTTCTCAAACCATCCTCAAGTTCCAGTTATTAATACTACGATGATGAACAGTGAGTTGAGTCTCCATAACCGAGGAGCAACGACGATTCGAACCGATTATAACCCAGCTGGGAATTTCAGACCACACGACATATATAGGTCCCCGACTTACATATACCAACCTACCATCAGATCCTCTAAAACAAGAACGGGTCCGCGCCACCCGAGAATACAGTACTCCACCAATCCAGCCCATTGCCACGTGGGTACATGCTATTCCCGCCATCTCTCCACTCCTAGTGCGCGAGTAGCCATTCTCATAATAGAATAACCAAGTTAAGGCTTACCGAAGTATGTGGTTAGTACTACAAAGTCTCACCTCATGCAATTCAACAACAGACAGACCTTAATCGACACAGGCGGAAAGAACCTGCTCACAAGACCTCCATGTCTTGTGGCTCACACACACCGAATCCGCCCGGTCTAGATTTATTACTCCACATTCCCATATCATATGTTAATATATTTAACCAAAGCTCTATTTAAAACTTGCAGATGACAGGTAATCACCCGACTTTCACCGTTCAAGCATAGCTAAGCAAAACTGGCATATACGAATTTAGAACTGGTAATATGGTAAATATAGAATAACAAGGTTGGTAAGGTACCAATTTGGTTTTCACTTGACTCCTAATCACTTAATGCAGTAAAAAGAAGCAAAAGCGAAATCAATTTGTAAAATACAAGGTAGGGTTGTATGCATCCAGGGCTTGCCTTTGTTGACGGAAAAATCCAGGTCCAAAGTCGCTCCACCGATATCAACACCAACTTCCACAGACGGATCAACCTCCCTAACTACTTGATTAACTACCACGTGATCACCTTCGTTCACTACACGTAGTAACAATGCCATGCTTAACATGATGCGGAATACGAAACATGATGCTCAATGATGGATGCAAAACTTAACAACTTGAATACAACTTTCCTTCGCGGTACAGTTACAAGTTAAACCAACTAAACCATTTTCACAACACTCATAACAATTGCCAAGGATCATTACCAACTAATGACCCAAGGACATCCCTTAATCAAAAACTCAAACAAAACCTAAATCACTAAAGGTTACTATTTGCTTTTATGAATTAATTAATTAATTAATAATTATGAAATAAATCAACTTGTTCCAATTGACCTCAAAATTTTTGTATATGTTCATCACATGATAACTAAGTGACAAAACAATTTTCATAATTTTTGGATACATAAATAAGTCTAGAAAAATCCTGGAAACTCATTTATTAATTAATTGAGCAATTTTTATCACATTCAAAAAGTACTGAAAATCAAGATTTCATATTTTTCCTAAATAATACACATCACAGAGAAGTCACACAAAAATTTTCATAATTTTTGGAGCTCTAAATAAATCTACACAAAAATAACAAAAACAGACACTATTCATTTAAATCTGAAAAACAGAAAATTCATTTTGAACGCTGAGTCACTGACAACCGGGTCCCACTTGTCATCTTCAACCTCCGACGTTGACCACGGCAGCGACGGCTCTGGTCGGCGAAAACTCGCCGATGGTGACTCCAACGGCGACGACCAAGGTACTAAAATGATCACCAAGACTAGGCGCATCGATTGACATCCCTATCTGTATTGATTACGGCCCTATACTAGCTCGACGGCGGCCATGGCGGACGCGGTGGCACGGCAGCGCTACGCCGGCGATAGGAGCTCGGTAACGATGAAACAAACAACACGGGTAGAACCAGGAGCTCACCCCAAACACACTGGAGTCGCTGGCCAAGCCTGAGAAGCAACGGAGACACGGCTCGACGGTCACAGCGGTCACGGCGGAGCAAATTCGACGACGGCGATGCTCCGACGACTGCGGTGGAGGAAATGGTCAATCAACCGAGCACAAAGCACCACGGCATCGAGGCGAAGCTGAAGCAAGAGCCAGAAATAGCAGAGGCTCACCGTAACGCGCTGGCCACGGCGACGCGCACACCACGGTGGTGCTGCCGGCCGCGATGAAGAAAACGATGAACGGCGAGTTCACGGCGAAATCAAGCGACTAGAGCTAGCTGGCTGGGTGCGCAAGGAACTAGCGGAGCTAGGACACGCATCGCTGCGACGGCGCAGACGCTGGTTCGCCGGCGAGGGCTCAACGGAGAATGGCGGTGACGGCGGGAGAAAACAGAGCAAGAGAAAAGAACGATGACGACGGCGCCTCGGTCCAAATAACACGGCTCAGAAGCTCAAGGAAGCTACGCTGTGGCCTTCACCGCACCAGCGCGACGTCAAAAACGGCCACGACCGCGCCTGGAAGCAAACCGAAGATCGCCGGCGATGAGTTGGCTTCCGCGGTTACTGTTCATCGAAATTATAGAATTGCCATCCGCCAAAATTCCCAAATTACTCCTAAATTTTCATAACAACTCAAAAATCTCCAAAAACAAAAGTTGTTCAAAATCAAAAGTTCTACCACTTTGCTTTTGAAACCATACCCAAATTCGGCCTACATTTTGAAATGAACTTTTGAATTTAAAGCAGGGATATTTAAGGAATTTCGCCTTTTTAAATAACTTCAAATTTTACTAAACAACTTGAAAAACTCCAAAAATAAACTTTGTGCAACTCGACAAGCTCTACAACTTTGCTTTAAGACTCAACCCCAAAATGTGCTTCGATTTTGAAATGGATTTTTAGGGTCGGATTTAAATATTGAAAATCAGGGTTTTCGGAATTTCAAATCAATACAACGATTTCAAACTTGATTCAAACAATACCAAGCAATACTTATAACATAAATGTAAACTTGTTTTAGTGAATGCATAACAAAATTTGCAACATGACCAATGCCTTGCAATGCATATGATGATATGTCCAGTTTTTAATATTTAAACACCCGAGGTGTTACAATCCTTCCCCCTAAAAGAAATCTCGCCCCAAGATTCAAAGCCATAGGGTAAGTAATGGAAAAGGAAATGTGTCAATCCAAAAACATCCAATTCTCATCCATAAAACAACTGAGGTTCCTTTATAAAACACAATTTGTAATAACCGAACTTAACTAACAGTACTCTATTCTATAATGACGCAAGAAACTCTGGAAACTTTTTTAACAAGTAATCTTCTGATTCCCAAGTAGCTTCCTCTTCTGAATATTGATTCTATTGTATCTTGTAGAACTTTATTGTTCTCCTCCGAGTAACACGATCTTTCTGATCCAACACTCGGATAGGATATTCTAAATAAGTCAGATCTGATTCAAGTTCCACTCCTTCAACTTCAACATTCTGCTCAGACACTTGGAGACACTTCTTCAACTGAGACACATGGAACACATCATGTACAGCTGATAGATGTTCTGGTAATTTCAAGCGATAGGCCACTTTTCCATATCTCTCCAAAATTTGAAATGGTCCAATATATCGAGGTGCCAACTTGCCTTTCACACCAAAACGGGTAACTCCCTTCATTGGTGATACTTTCAGATATACAAATTCTCCTTTGCTAAACACCAATGGTCTCCATTGTCTATCCGCATAACTCTTTTGGCGGGACTGAGCTATTTTCAAATTACTCTGTATTTGCCTAACCTTGTCTTCGGTTTCTTTCATAAGGTCAACTCCAAAGAATCTTCTTTCTCCGAGCTCAGACCAACTCAATGATGTTCTACACCTACGACCATAGAGTGCTTCAAATGGAGCCATTCTAATGCTTTCCTGATAACTATTGTTATATGAGAACTCGGCCAAAGGTAAGCATTCGTCCCACTTGTTGGAATAATTAAGGACACAACACCTTAATATATCTTCAAGCACTTGATTGACTCTTTCAGTCTGTCCATCAGTCTGCAAATGATAAGCTGTACTATACAGGAGCTTGGTATCCAATGAAGAATGCATTTGTTTCCAAAAACTGGAGACAAACTGTGTACCCCGATCGGACACTATGGTCTTTGGTATTCCATGGAGACTCATAATTCTTGCTAAACATATCTTGGCGTATTGGACAGTGGGATATATAGTCTTGACAGGAAGAAAATGTGCTGACTTAGTGAGTCGATCTACAATAACCCATATTGAGTCAAATCCCTTTGATGTCTTGGGTAGACCAACAATAAAGTCCATACTTATGTCCTCCCACTTCCAAGCTGGAATAGGTAATGGTTGTAGTTCTCCAGCAGACCTCAAATGTATAGCTTTCACTTTCTGACAAGTATCACACTTTGCTATATATCTCGCAATTTCTATCTTCATTTTTGTCCACTAAAACCTTTGTTTTAAGTCATGGTACATCTTGTTGCTCCCCGGATGGATAGATAACCTAGTAGCATGTGCTTCTTCAAGAATTGACTGCCGCAACTCAGGAACTTTTGGTACTACCAAATGATCCTTGAACCATAGCACACCTTCATTATCTATACTGAAACATTCCGCCTTTCCATTCCTGACTCTTTCCTTGATATGGGCTACACCCTTGTTTTCCTTCTGAGCAGCAATAACTTGATCTCGAATAGTGGCTTCAACAATTATGTTGGTCAAACTACCTTGTTGAATTACTTCTATATTTAACTTCTCCATCTCTTGACATAAAGTCAAACCCATTGTTCTTACTGTCAGGCAATTGCAATAACTTTTGCGACTGAGAGCATCTGCCACCACATTTGCTTTACCAGGGTAATAATGTACTTTCAAGTCATAATCTTTAATCAGCTCTAACCATCTTCTTTGTCGCATATTCAACTCTGACTGAGTAAAGATATATTTTAAGCTCTTGTGGTCTATATAAATATGGCACATATTACCAAGTAGGTAATGCCGCCAAATCTTCAGAGCATGGACCACAGCTGCTAACTCCAAATCATGAGTCGGATAGTGTTCTTCATGTTGCTTAAGTTGCCTGGATGCATAAGCAATGACTCGGCCTTCTTACATCAACACACATCCAATACCAATACATGAAGTATCACAATAAACATCAAATGGCTTCTCGATATCAGGTTAGGCTAATACTGGTGCAGTGGTCAACAATCTCTTCAAAGTCTGGAAAGCCTCTTCACAATCAGATGACCAGGCAAACTTGACTTGGTTCTTCAGTAACTCAGTTATGGACTTTGATACTTTAGAGAAATCTAGAATAAACCGACGGTAATACCCCGCCAATCCCAGAAAACTCCGAACTTGATGAACTGTGGTTGGTGGTTTCCAATCAAGCACATCCTTCACTTTGCTTGGATCAACAGCAACTCTTTCCGCTGACAAGATGCGTCCAAGAAATTGTACTTCCTTAAGCCAAAAATCACACTTGCTGAACTTGGCATATAGTTGATGTTCTCTCAAGCGAGTCAGAACAATTCTGAGGTGTTTCGCATGTTCTTCCTTACTCTTGGAATATACTAGAATATCATCAATAAACACCACTACAAATTTGTCTAGCTCAGACATGAATACTGAATTCATCAAATACATGAAATGAGCTGGAGCATTGGTCAAACCAAAAGACATCACTAAATATTCATATAATCCATATCTTGTGGTAAATGCCATTTTGGGAATATCTTCAGGCTTTATCTTGATTTGATGATATCCTGACCTTAAATCTATCTTGGAGAAAACCTTGGCTCCGGCCAATTGATCAAAAAGCAAATCTATCCGAGGTAATGTATATTTATTCTTGATGGTCACTTCATTCAACGGACGATAATCAACATATAACCTCAGAGTCTTATCTTGGCTCCCAGCCCACAAGATCAAGGCGTGCACCACAAGACTATATGAAGAGGGTGAGCAGTAGCGTATGGGCTAAGCCAGGGCATCGTCGGCACGTGTCTCCTGCACCACGTGCGGCGCGCTGACTGCGCGACTCCAGAAAGGGTCACGTCGCATCACCGACGACAATGGCACCCCTCGATTGTGTCTGTACATGCATCATCAGTCACCATGTTCGTCAGTCAAAACAAACAGTGCATGTGACCGTCAGTTCCGCCTTCAGGTTTTGTTTTTAGAGTATATTTGTTTCAATTTCATTGATCGGCATGCATGCACCGCCTGTCTCGAGTGCAAGCAACGCTAGCTAGCGAGTTAGTACAAACTAGCTCCCTTTAGCTAAAATATTGATGGCCAAAAGTTAGTTCTGCTATTAGCCTCACCTATTTTTATAGCTAATGACTAATTTAAGCAGAAAAAAAACGAAAAAGGGCATACTACTAGTGTAATATATTGGACCATAAATTCATAACATAATGACCATAACAAGAATACAATGCAAAAAAAAACTTGATTGCAGTGATTTACACTAGATTTCATTAATGAAGATATCAATTTGTTTT
The DNA here is from genome assembly GCA_904845875.1 of Miscanthus lutarioriparius. Taxonomy (NCBI): domain Eukaryota; kingdom Viridiplantae; phylum Streptophyta; class Magnoliopsida; order Poales; family Poaceae; genus Miscanthus; species Miscanthus lutarioriparius. The sequence goes on from CAJGYO010000017.1 coordinate 39,849,364, forward strand.
AAATTAAAGAAAATAAAATTCGAACCTAGAAGCCTAGAATCTAGACTGGAGAATGGGCATAGGAGAGGGAGACGCCGAGTTAGGGGGTGTTTGGTTGCCCTTTCTAAATTTTAGTCGTTGTCACATTGAATGTTTGGACATATGAATGGAGTATTAAATATAGACTAATTACGAAATTAATTGCATAGTTTGCGACTAATTTACGAGACGAATCTTTAAGCCTAATTAGTCTATGATTTGACAATGTGGTGCTACAGTAAACATGTGCTAAGGACGGATTAATTAGACTTAAAAAATCGTCTCGTGGAGTACCGACGGATTATGTAATTTATTTTTTATTAGTATCCGAACATCCCATGCAACACTCTCCCGACACACCTCCTAAATTTTAATCCCCTTAAGCAGAGCTAGGAGGGGAGGGGGTGAGCCATCGAGGGAGAAGACTACGCTTCAACGCCATCCGCTCCACCGCTGGACGTTGATTGCCAACTACAGGAGCGAGAGGGAGTGAGGCCGAGGAGGGGTGGTTGCTGTGCCATGGCCACCGGCTGCTGCTGCTAACTTCCGAGTTAGAAGTTAATAAAGAAACCTAAAAATCCGATAGTGTAACAGTTAAGGAAGATCACCTTTTCCTTGGGGGTTCAGAGTGCCTGTCCATGGCAGTTGGACACCTTTGGGCTTTGCGTGACGGAGGCCTGGCCTACTCTGACTTGAGGCTTTCGGCTTCCTTCTGACGTGTCCATTTCTGGAGTCGCGTAGGCGTCAGCGCGCTGCACGCGGTGCATGAGACACGTGCCGACGATGCCCTAGCTCGGCCCATACGCTACTGCTCACCCTCTCCTGTCAAGCTAATGCCGTTGGACCCGATGCTCTCTGAGGCGGCACTGTGCACGCCGCGGAAAGGTGTCAGCTCCTGCAGTAGGCGTGCCCACTCCATCGACCTTTGCCCGCGCGGTGCCCTGCTGTCTCACAGTCATCATCGGGGCGTCGTGGGCTCTGCCACGCCACCGATCAGGGCGCGGCAGTGCCACGCCAAAATCGGTGGCGCGGGAGACCCTACCACGTCACTAGTCAGCGTCCCGGTCGTCGCCATGTCAGCCCTCTCGTCGCGCCACCCTGCATGGCGTGGCACAGGCATTTCGCCGCGCCATGGAAATAGACGCGGCCAAAAGTGTTAGATTTAGAAATAAAAATAAACAGTGTTAGATTTAGAATTAGTTCACAAAAAGTGTTAAAATTAAAAAAAAAATCACATTGGGCGATGCAAGTGGGGAAGTGAAATGATAGGGTTTGTCGTAGAGGCACTTATATCTTTTCATTCTCGAGTTGCTTTTAACTCAAATTAGTTTTTCTTTGTTTGCTAACTAGTGTTGTTAGTTAGGGTACCGGCTAGAAATTAGTCTAACTTTGAGCCCCCAGATGCTTTACAATTAATTTTAGTTAATTTTTAGGTGGCTCACAATTAATTATTGTTATAAAAATTTTAAATATAGATAGGATTTTTTTAATACAAAATATAGATAGAGTTCAACGAGACTGGAAGCTTCAAAAATTAGTACTAACATCAAAGGAAAGGACCACTATCGAAGGAAAGTGCAGCGAGGGAGCGACTGGCCTCCCCGAGTTTGCTTCGGCGCCAAGTCTCCAGATCCTTCGTCGCAAAGCCGCACCTGCGGTCCAGCGCACGCCTTACGTCACCTCGCTCCCCCTCTGCTCAATGCACCACGTCCACGTGAACTTGTGCCAATGACACAAGGGACCCACGCGGCCGAACCCCGTGGACCTGCCGCGAGCCACCTAGAATCCGAGATATTTTCCCACGGAGCGCGTCCAGGCCAGCCTATAAATAGCCGGCGCACCGTCCCCTATCGGGCTTCGGGTTTCTCTCCTTCTTTCTCCCCCTCGCGACTTTTCTTCTCGAGAGTCGAGATCTCGCGATTCTTAACGACTCGAACAAGCACACTCCAGCCAGCGAGATAGCGAACCCTAGGAACCCAGTGGCGATCTTTGGAGCGACCATGACGCTGGATCAGAACCAGGCCATGCCGATGCAGCCCCCGGCCCTGCAGCCCGGAAGGTGAGATCAATCTTCGAAAGACTTCTTTCGATTTACTTGTGTGTTGGGGGAATAGGGTTTGGGGATGGTCAGTCTGGTGGGGAACGGTTATCTGTACAAAAAAAAGGGGGGGCTTTTAGGATGGAAAATTTTGATGGGAACTAGTCGATTCGCTGTCGGAATTTCTAATTAGGGTTCTGGAAAGTCAAATTCCGTGGGTGCGTAAGCTGTTTTCGGTGCCTTGGTGAGGGTTGTGGGATTTCCTGGTCGGATTGTGGCATAGCAATTTCGGAATTAGGGTTTCTGGTGGTGGTCCGTGTAATTGGGATTGGCCGGTGTGGCTATTATGGAATTTTGGTGGGTGGAGCGATGATTAAGGGATTTGTCATTGTTGTGGAATTGGGGTAAAAAGCTGTAATTGGGGATCATGGACCTCTTGGTAATTCTAATTGTTCACTGCAGTGGATGATTGCTAGTTCGGGTATGGTGGAAAGTTCATGCTATTGCTTGCTCGTCATGTTGAAATCTGGGTTTGTTTGTCGAACCTGGTGAAAACTTTGTTCTGGGTGTATCATCTATTGTAAGATGAGATTTTAGGAGCGTATTTTGGGTATTTATTAGGTGTGTAGATATAAGCTTGAGCTTCAGAGCTGTGGGCATTGTTCATATTTTTTGGTATTTGGGAGCGTAGATGTTGGGTTATGAGCATTGTTCACATTGTGCTGAGTGACAGTATAGTGTGCATCATCTCCACAGAAACGTGTATACTATGAAGCCTGTAGAGCCCGTCTAACTTGCCGCTAACTTTGTTTCTGTATTTTGTCAAATTATGTTGTTAGCTTTCCTTATCTTAATCCAGTCTCTGATACGTATTATGTCTATTTGTCTTGTCTTCTCTGTAATTTATAGAACATATGGAGCAGAGGGCAGTACTGTGGTGCATGGTTCCGTCAGAACAATAGGTATGACTGCTTTGATCACCTCTTGTGAAAAGGAAATATTGACTGGTATGAGTCCACACGATATCTGGCCCTATAAAACACAATCACGCAAATAACAATTTATGTTTCAGCAGGAGGCCGTGCTCTTGCCTCGAATGAGTACCAGATTTTGGTACAGCAGAAACCCCAGGGAGATGCGCCACTGCTGGCCTCTAATCTGTGGTGTGTTTTAACTGTTCTATATATCTGGCTGCTCTCTGTGCTAGAGCATCTGAGCTATCACTAGCAGTCTTTGACTGATAGTGTTGTGCGCTTGACCAGTGAGTTACACTTGCGCCAGATACTGAAGTGATATCTGTTTCTCTTAACATGGTTGTCTACTTTGTAGAAAAATTGTGCAATGTGTTCAAAATTAAATATTAGCAGGTTCATAATGACAGATACGGTATCTGTTTATGCGAAGATGTTCTCCATGTGTAGGAGCTTTTGATTAAAAGGCAACTAACAGCGTGTAGGGAGCAAAATAGTATCCGTTTCTGTGGAGATGATGATTGTCATGTTTGAACCATTTGGTCTCCTGGGCACTAAGAAGAGTAGTAACCTGTTCTGTTTGAACATTTTGTTATTTTGCTTGTTCTCTGCTTGTTTGTGGCATGGTTGTTATTAGTTTTTTCCTATTGAGATAGTATTCCTGTTGGGGCATTTTTGTTATTTTTGCTTATGTACTTCATTTGCATGCTCGTTACAGTGTTTCATATGACGCTGATTACTAAAGTTTACCTTCTCAATTCAGCAGGAAGAAGCGACCTCGCAGGTCACGCGATGGGCCTACGTCAGTGGCAGCTGTCATCCAGCGGTGGGCTGAGCACAACAAGCAGTTGGAGTATGCTCCTGAGGGGGCAAAGCGACCAAGAAAAGCACCTGCAAAGGGTTCGAAGAAGGGCTGTATGAAGGGAAAAGGAGGGCCTGACAATACACAGTGTGGATACCGTGGAGTGAGGCAGCGTACTTGGGGGAAGTGGGTTGCTGAAATAAGAGAGCCAAATCGTGTCAACAGACTCTGGCTGGGTACCTTCCCAACTGCGGAGGATGCAGCTAGGGCCTATGATGAGGCAGCCAGAGCAATGTATGGAGACTTGGCACGTACTAACTTCCCCAGACAGCATGCAGCAACCTATGCCCAGGCTGCTCTAGCATCGACCTCTGTCCAGGCTGCTCCAACAGCTGTTGAAGCTCTTCGGCCTGGCACATCATGCGAGTCAACAACAACATCAAACCACTCAGATATCACATCCACCTCACACAAGCCTGAAGCCTCCGACATTTCGAGCTCCGTAAAGGCAGAATGGCCAGAAGCTTTGGAGGCTGGATCAAGCGGTATCCAAATTGGCACACCCAGTGTAGCTGACAAGGTCTTCGGGACGCTGGAACCTATCACAAATCTTCCAGATGGTGGTGTCACAAATCTTCCAGATGGTGGTGATGATTTTGATATTGGTGAGATGCTGAGGATGATGGAAGCTGATCCCCATAATGAAGGTGGAGCCGACGCTGGCATGGGGCAGCCCTGGTGTCTTGATGGGCTGGATTCGAGCGTCCTGGAGAGCATGCTCCAGTCAGAGCCAGAGCCATTCCTGATGTCTGAAGAACCGGAGATGTTTCTTGTTGGCTTCGAAAGCCCATCAAGTTTCTTTGAGGGTCTGGAGCGGCTAAAATGAATTTCTGATGTTTGGCCGTTGAATCCTCATTTCACTTCATGGCTGAGCTTGTGATGAAGTGGAAGGCCAACACTGCCAGAACTGATAAGAGGCTTGCTCTAGCAATTCTAGGCTTTTTATTCCTCCGTAATAGTTCTCTTATTAGGCATGGGAACTCGGTTTGCTTCACAATTTGGAGAACATGTTTTGTAAGACCAGAAGTGGTGATGTAAATAGTTCCCACCTTGTGTTAGGAAAAGAAGAAAAAAAAAGCATTTGCTTTTCGTTTTTATTTGCCTTTACGCTTCTTATTTGCCTTTTCCTATAGTTAAGCTCAAATTGTCTTTCCGCGGTCCGTTATACTGAACGGAATTCAACAGGGCTGGTGGTAATTTTGAAACGAAGTGTAAATCGTTCGTATCCTGCTCTCGGACGAACGCATTCCGGGCTCGCATAAGTATAGAACAGGGGTAATGATCCATTTGTGAAATCCACAGAATGTATACTCTTAGCGAGCGGCATTCAGGACGTGAAATTGTGGCACCATGCCACTACGCCAGTGCCTTTATTTAATTAATGAAATAAATACAAACAAATCGAACCTGGTGCACCTTTCTATTTCCAAATCCATATATCCTAGATTACATTGCACAAACACTTGGCATCCAACCAAACGTGGGGAAGCTAAGAAGTTATGCTATCAGATCCTCGCGCTCGCGCATATCCGCTCGTCTCCTCTGCTACCGTCTCCCATCCATCCACGATTTTCTCCGCATAGGCCGCCTGCTTGTGGACATGCATACGATTTGCACACAGGTCAAGGGCAAAAGAAATGTACTGTACTTGCAGCATCAGAGACCAGCAGAGCAAGCACTAACTAATGATCACCCATCCAGCACAAATACCTGGGTTGGCCAGATACAAGAGAACAGGCTAAACGAAATGGGTTGAAACAGTACCTGGCTTGCAACAAATCCTTTTAGCATCACCAGGAAATCTTGTTTTCTTTCGCTGTCTAGTCGCTGGAGTTCACTCCTGTTATTTTCCTGCATATCATACAGATTTCTATCAGATCTCAGTTGCATCACCAAAGTGATATCTCATCAGAAGCGGCATGCAAAGCATATACAGAAAGCACTCTTACAGGTTACATTACAACAAGACAAGCCAGAAGGAAGCATTTCTGTTTCTATTTATTTACTCGACTCGTGCTAGTCAAGTGCCCAGCATCAAGGAAATATGGTCCTTGCAATCAGGTCGATTAAAGTAAATTACTCCCTCTTTTCCAAATTATAACATTTTGGCTTTTTTAGATACATTGCTTTTACTGGCTTTTCTAGATATATTGCTTTTACTATGTATCTAGACAGTGAATATCTAAGTGCATAGCAAAAGCTACGTATCTACAGAAGCCAAAACGTATTATAATTTGGAAAGGAGGGTATTATTCACTTGGAATTGATAAGGAAGCATTCCTCAACATGAATGAATGAGCACACATAATATATCCAGTTAGTGATTGAATTTGAAGCCACCTAAATTACAGCCTCATGTTTGTACCCCCATCAAATGTTATCTTTACAATTTGGCCACTGGGCTACACTTACATGTGTAATATTTGAAAATAAACAAACAGAGAAATGTGATGGAGAATTAGTTCCTTGTGAATGTTAGATATCCAAACTTCTATGATACTGTTGCAACAAAGGGAAAACAATGTACACACATTTCAAAGCTGACGGAACCGCTACTTGAAATTGATTTTGCCTAAGAAAAAGGATATGATGGTACTTAAAGTTACACGAGACTAGATGACTAATGGAGTAAGCAGTCGATGTTTTGTCAGTCATCATTATTGTCCTTGTATAACCAGCAATAATTTTGGACAAAACGAGCAATCATTACCTTAATTCTCTCATACTCTCTTAAAGCACAGAACTTAGCCTCTTCAGTGGCCCTAATTGTTTCCCTTAGCTCTTCAACTTTGCGAGTCCTAGCTCTATCACCACCAAATATCTTCGAGGATGCAGCCTCGAGTTTCTCAATCCTGGACTGTAATGATGCCACATCTGACATGAGTGTTTGCACGGTCAATAATGCACTTGCCCGATCAGAAAATGCAGTGTGGACAGACAACATTATGCTTAAATGTTCATGCAGCGTATCCTGCCAAAATAGAAGGTAGAAAAAATAAGATCCATGAAAATGATCACTTCATAAGCAGTAGAGATATAGATAATGTAGTCCAAAGGTTAAAGATTCTACCAGATATTTGACAGTTTGCGCATTCAAATCTCGACATGCCCTGCTAGCTTTAACAGCGGCAGTGGCTACACGCCTGCTGTCAGCTGCTCTTATCCTCTGAGAGTCATACATTGCCTCCTCGGTCTCAAACTTTGTTAGTCTAACGAATGCCAATCCAAGCGCTCCCATTGTTTCAGCCATATCTTGCTGAGCCTTGACAAGTGCTTCTGCCTGTGGAGAAGACGGAAAACTTTAGCAATGGCTTCCTCCAAGACAGCTTAAGTAATTTTCTACATAAATCCAGTTTTTTATACAAAAATCTCCCATCAACTGGTATTGCTTCGTGTTAGCAGAGACACAGCATCACAGCATGGCCCTCGTCCTATTGTGATTCTGTACATGACCAACATGACCATGGGTAGAATCCTCTCAGACTCACATTGCCCTATTAACCTTTTGAGAACACTTTCTCTTTTTCTCCTATTTTGTAAGAATGTGTTGCCCATTACCCTAGTTGACCATACTATTGTTGTAAAACATATCATGTTACACAATGCACATGGGTTCTGCTCATGGTTTTTAAGGTGTCAAGTGGATGTCTAGGCACTAAAAAATCCTGGGATTCCCTGTCACCTAGCTAAAAAGAAGCAAGCAAACAGGATAGAGGGGGAAGAATGGAAGGGAAACCAACTGACAAGTCCCAGAAACTTCCACCACTGCCGTTTCCACTGGCTCTGGCGTCGGTGACTGGCACAGGACTTGCTCCTGTCAGTTGAGGCATGATATATCTCTAAGGGAGCAGCAGCTCAGTCGATCTGAGAGGGTGCAGCTCAGTGAGGGGCAGAGAAGCAGCACAGAGGAGTGAAGGAGTTGCAGGCAGCAGCAGGTGCAAGGACAAAGGCGAGCAAGCAGCGGCGCTGAGAGCGGATGTGACGGTGCTGATATGAATCAGAATGGAGGAGTTCGGGGGCCTATAGGAAAGTTAGGGGAGGGTTATATGGGCTGTCTAGTGGACTGGGCCATTGCCTTACGTCCCCTGCCCCCTTACTCCTTTTTTTCCATCCTTTTCTTTTTCGTTCCTCCTACATGCTTCTGCCTTGCCATTCTCGGATTGGTATGTTTCGGTGTTTCGAGTTACCGATGAGTAAATTTATATTTGCGCGTCTGGCTCGGATGTGAGCTCGCTAACGGGCATGTCCGAGTGGAATCCGGGTCCGTCGTTCGTAATGGGGTCGGCATAGCCCTCATATGGCATTCCACTACTCCTTAACCCGCCTTCCAGCAGATGCCTGGGTCGTTCCGGAGACCGACTCAGGTGGCCCGCTAGCCTCCCGTCGATGGAGATTCTGTGGCCTTGGCTCGAGGTTAGGATCGGACGAGAAGGTCGAGATGACCCTGTCCGCTTCTGAACGGGTCGGGCAAAGGCCGCTGGGGCTCATCTGCGTTTTCTTCCCTGGCTCTGTTCGACGCGAGGCGGCCTCGAGCCCTTCGCGGGCCGGCCTTCGAACCTCGGTCGGTCGGATTCCCGAGTCGGGGTCGGGCGGCTCGAACCCCCGAGCCCCGTTGGGCTCGGTAGGGGTCGGCCGAGTTTTATGCGTCGCCCCGTCCGCGGTTTCCGCAACTGGAGGGGTTGAGCTAACGTCATTTGCCTCGATGGCTCAAGTGTCGCGCTCGGTGAGCTCGCTAACGGGCATGTCCGAGTGAAATCCGGGTCCATCGTTCGTAATGGGGTCGGCATAGCCCTCATATAGCATTCCACTACTCCTTAACCCGCCTCCCGGCAGATGCCTGAGTCGTTCCGGAGACCGACTCAGGTGGCCCGCTGGCCTCCCTTCGATGGAGATTCTGTGGCCTTGCCTCGAGGTTAGGATCGGACGAGAAGGCCGAGATGACCCTGTCCGCTTCTGAACGGGTCGGGCAAAGGCCGCTGGGGCTCATCTGCGTTTTCTTCCCTGGCTCTGTTCGACGCGAGGCGACCTCGAGCCCATCGTGGGCCGACCTTCGAACCTCGGTCGGTCGGATTCCCGAGTCGGGGTCGGGCGGCTCGAACCCCCGAGCCCCGTTGGGCTCGGTAGGGGTCGGCCGAGTTTTATGCGTCGCCCCGTCCGCGGTTTCCGCAACCGGAGGGGTTGAGCTAACGTCATTTGCCTCGATGACTCGAGTGTCGCGCTCGGTAAGCTCGCTAACGGGCATGTTCGAGTGGAATCCGGGTCCATCGTTTGTGACAGGGTCGGCATAGCCCTCATGTGGCATTCCACTGCTCGTTAACCCGCCTCCCGGCAGATGCCCGAGTCGTTCCGGAGATCGACTCAGGTGGCCCGCTGGCCTCCCCTCGATAGAGATTCTATGGGCTTAACTCGAGGTTAGGATCGAACGAGAAGGTCGAGATGACCCTGTCCGCTTCTGAGCGGGTCGGGCAAAGGCCGTTGGGGCTCATCTACGTTTTCTCCCCTGGCTCTGTTCGACGCGAGGCGGCCTCGAGCCCTTCGCAGGCCGGCCTTCAAACCTCGGTCGGTCGCCGCTCATATCGAATGAGACGACTACCGCTTCGTGACGCGACGCGAAGCGTTGTGATGCAATAATTGCATAAAAGGACCGACCTTCGAACCTCGGTCGGTCACCGCTCATATCGAATGAGACTGACTACCGCTTCGTGACGCGACGCGAAGCGTTGTGATGCAATAATTGCATATGCGATGCTTGGATGTATGAGAATGGATGAATGAATGCTCATGCACTGGAAAAGTAAAGTGAGGTTTGGTAAAGTTACCTCGATGGCTCGAGTGACGGGTTCGGGGAGCTCTTACCGGATATGTTCGAGTGGGATCCGGGTCCATCGTTCGTGACGGAGTCGGCATAACCCGCATGGGGCATCCTGTTGCTCCTTACCCGTCTCTCGGCAGCGGCCGGAGCCGTCCGATCGACTTGGGCAACCTGCTGGCCTCTCCTCGATGGAGATTCCGCAGGTGGGCCTCTCCAAACCCTTCCTTGGAAGGCGGAGGCTAAAGCTCGGGGTGCGGGTAACAAACTCTGATTACGCTGGTGAGCAAAAACGCCGTAGCCGCTAGGGCGTAGATTTCTTGCGGTCCGACCAGTTTTACTCAGCATTTGTTTCCACAAACCTTGACTCTAGGTTTTAAGCGTGAGAAAAGGTCGGGCATAGAGAATGTCTACCGAATAGACACTCTTGCCAACCCCCGAGGCCCAACCCCTTGCCGATGCTAGGGTCGGGTGTCACTTAAAGATCGAGGGGTCAATAGCGAAACTAATAAGAGAAAACGTGCGTAAATTAAGGGTGACTTGTCTCTCGGCAGCGGCCCGAGCCGTCCGATGGACTTGGGTGACCCGCTGACACAGGACTTAACTTGATGGCTCGAGTGACGGGTTCGAGGAGCTCTTACCGGATATGTCTGCGTGGAATCTGGGTCCGTCGCGACGAGGGTGGTAGCCGCGGCTGGCCCCCTCCCTCGTATCGCCGCGGGCACGCCTGCGGGCATCGAGGGTGTCGCGCGCGTCACGATTGCGGCCGAGACGCTCATGCACCGGGACCGCGGTGCGTGACCTGCCGCCTTGCTGCGCCTGGTGGACTGACACGTCCATGTTTGGTCGCTCTGAGGGCGCGCGCTGGCTGACGTCGAGCTCGCGTCGTCGGGACAGCGAGCTCTCGGCCTGTTGCGCCACCGCACGCTCGAGTAGTGTGCGAATCTCGCGATGGGCCCGACGATCCTCGGGCGTCGCGGACCCCGGAAGCCCCCGAAGCAAGGCCGCTACGGCGGCGATGTTCTGGCTCACCCGGGTGAAGTGTGGGAGGGCTTCATCGTCCTCGATGATCCTCCGGTTCACGTCGCGGGCCACGGCGCGCGCACGCCCGCCGTCTCCGTGGCGCTCGATCTCTCGCTCGAGCTCTGCGCGTTCTTGCTCGAGCTGGAGTCGTGCTTCCTCGAGCTCTTGGTGCTAGGCCTTGGTCGCTCCACCCGCAAGCGAGGTGGGGCCCCTACATCCCTCTCGACCTCGTCGTCGAAGTCGTTCACTGGGGTAGCCTCTCCCTCGTGGATGCTTTCGACGTGTCCCTCGGGAGTACCTGCCATGAAACATTCACGAAAGGGGTGATGGCTCCCCTGCTAGAGTCAGAGCTGGAGGGCGACTCCGATTCTCCTGCGAGGAGGTCGTGAAAAGATTCCGCGACATATTTGGTCATCCCCACGAACTCGTCGTCCGTAGGGGATGGGGGCGTGCGCTACGCCACAAGGTGGCCAGCGATTTCTGCGGCGTTGCGCAGACTGAACGAGAGCGCTGCCGGGGCGCTCCCGACGAGGTATTCCGGGGAGAGCGGCTCTCCTCCGACAAGTTGTGTCATGACGTTGGCGAACGAGAAGGTGAAGCGGCCCAGGTCCTCCCGGGACGGTCGGGGTCCCAGGAAGGCGCCGAGCTGGCGCTCTAACCTCCCGTAGTCGAAGCCGAGGAACTGGTCGCTCCCGGGGGCGCGGGCCTCCGGAGCGTGCAGCTGCAGCTCCTCAAGCGCCTCGGCGATCGCGTCGAGGTCGACGGAGTGGAGAGGTTGGGCAGCGGCGGGAACCTGCGCCAACTCCCCCTCCGTTGTGACTATGAAGTCCAGATTCCTAAAGCGCACGTGTGAAAGGTCCCTGTGTGGTGTTGGTAATTAAGTGACAACCTAGGGGGACTAATTGTGTTTATGTGAGATACACAGGTGATTAGTCCACAGGTACATGTGTGTGAGCAACATATGCCATGAAGGTGGAAATGGCTCGGAGATGTTGCAAAGCTCACACATGTGATGATGAAAGAGCTCATTGCACATGAGACATGACATTGAGTCATGTGATCAAGGTAGAGAAGATCAAGACAAGACTTGGCTTGATGGACCGGTTGCAAGCATGAAGGGCAAGTCGAAGGCTTTGGAGCGATGAACCACGTGGCGGTGAAGCTTAAGCAAGACTTGACGCCGATGGACGAAGGCAACAGTGAAAAGCAAGTAAAGTCAAGATCGATGAAACAATAAGGTCACGTGATGATATGAAGTGGATCATATCATTTGGTGATTGGTTGGTGCATGTGTTGCATCAACATTGGAGGACAGTCCAACGGTGCCACCGGCGCCCTGTACAGAAATGACAGGGTTTCATAGAGTGCATCGGACGCTGGGGTCCTGCGTCCGGTCAGTGGCGCGCAGTGAAGGCCGCCCTCGGTCTCTTGACCGGACGCAGGCGATCGGACTCTGGCAGAATACTGTTCAGCGTCCGATCGTGCTGATGTGGCGACGCACAAAGGAGACAGTGAGTGACCGGACGCTGGATGAATCCGGTCGGGCATGACCGGACGCGTCTGGTCGCGAGTGGAACCTTACTGGAAGTGACCGGACGCTGGGGTCCTGCGTCTAGTCGTGATCAAACTGACGTGTCCGATCGTGGATGGAACCTATCTGGAAACGACCGGACTCAGAAGAGGTGCGTCCGGTCTTGGCACTGTGCTGCGTCCAGTCATCACTTGACCGTTGAGATCAAGCGACTGAGGTTGAATGGAGGCGACACGTGGCGTGCATCCGTTGACCGGAAGCTGGCAGGGTGCATCCGATCGATCTAACCGGAGTGTCCGGTCGCCCCGAGCTGTGCCCAGTGAAGGGGTACAACGGCTCTATTTTCGTGGGGACTATAAATAGAAGGTGGTTTCGGCCATGACTAAGGTGGAGCACCTTGGGGACTTTGTGTCCATGCTTGAGAGTGCTTGAGAGCCCTCTAACTCACATATGCTTGATAGTGATCATCCGATTGTGTGAGTGATTCTAGTACGATTGCATCGTGAGGTTGCATCGAGTGGCATTAGGTGATCGAATTGCAAGCCGGTGGTGCTTGCTACTCTTGGAGGTTGCCACCTCCTAGACGGCTTGGTGGTGGTCTCCGTCGAAGCCCGTAAGAAGCTTGTGTGGTGCTCCAGAGAAGAGCTTTGTGAGGGGCATTGTACTCGCCCCGCGAGAGCCGCGAAGAGCAACTGTAGTAAAGCGAGACGTGAAGGGCGACAAGTGGTCCCACCGGGTCAAGTGCTAGAGCTTGTGGTAAGCACTCCACGTGGGAGAGTGTGACTTATGGGTCACCACTAGCAAGAGGATCGGCGGCAACCTTGGAGCTTGTCTCAACGGGGACTAACGTGTTGGCAAACACGTGAACCTCGGGAAAAAAATCGTGTCATCCTTGTATTCCCGTTGGTTTACATCCTCGTTACACAAGCTTGTAATTACTTTATATACATTGTGCTTGTGTAGTTGCTTTTGTAATTAGTTAGCTTGTGTATCTTGCTAGTTACCTTCTAGCTTGTGTAGCATAGAAGTAACTCCCTTACGTGGCTAATTTGGTTTGTGTAACCTTGTTAGTCATATTGCTTAGTATGTGTAGCTAAGTATTTGCGCTCTCTAATTTGGCATTGGTTGCCTTGTTATCAAGCATTACTAGTGAGCTTAGGTGGCTTTGTGCTTTTTTCTTACTAGCATGTGTAGGAGCTCCCTCATTGCTTAAAGTACTAGTGGCAGGTTTGTGTGACCTTACTTCTAAAATTTGTTAGGTGAGCTCTAGCTAGCCCGGCACCTTAATTGCTTAATTAGGATCTTTGCAAGGTGCTAGAGAACATAGATAGAGGGGTATAGTCTTGGCTAGACCGATAGATTTAATTCCGCACTTGTTTCGGTTAGTCGACGCGATTAAGTTTTAGAAACGACTATTCACCCCCCCCTCTAGTCGCCATCTCGACCCTACAACGTGCGCGCCCGGGACCCGGCTGAACACTGTGACTAGCCATCCGAGATCTGTTATGGACGTCGAGACGCGCAAAAGGCCCCTACCTGGCACGCCAACTGTTGGTGTTTCGAGTTACCGACGAGTAAATTTATATTTGCGCGTCTGGCTTGGATGGTGTGCTCGGAAGACACAAGGGTTTACACTGGTTCGGGCAGAACGTCCCTACGTTCAGTTTGTTGTAGCTCGTGTTACCGGCACTTAAAGTTTGTAGTAGGGGTACAAACAGGCGAGAGAAGAAAAGGATCTCAAGTCTCTGATGGAAGGAGTGAACGGTGCTGAGAGCTCGATCGCTGCTCAGCCATTTGTTCGTGTGGTGTTCTTGTGTTTTTCTGGATCTGGATCGATCGGCCGATCTGATCTCCTCCCCTTCATGGGACGCCCTGCTTTCCCTTTTATAGGCCAAATGAAAGCACGGGTTACAACGGATGAAAAGAGAAGAACGAGAGAGAGAAGACCTTCAGGATCGTCGGGTCCTTCTTCTCCTTCATGTGGATCCCGCCGATCCTGTACATGTCAACAGGGACAGCTCCACGTCGCGGCCTTGTCCGTCACAGGTGCCATGCGCAGGCGTCGTCTGCCGGTCATGGCGTTCCATCCTGGCCCTCATGGACGTCGTGGTGAATCGACGCTACCACATCGTCGTCAGAGGTTAAGCGAATAAAGACCGCAGATGCCCAACGCTGTTCTTGATGTGAATCCTCAGGTATGGCCCGTCATGGCCACGGGTTACATCGAGTCGTGCCAGTCTCTTCCCTGGTGTCAGAGTTTTGACCCAGGCCCATACGCTTGGACCTGGAGTGGTTGGCGGCGGTATGGGTCTCTGTCGGGCGAGACGGAGCACAAACCTAAGGGTCGGGCGAGACGGAGCCCACAGCCTCGGGGTCGGGCGAGGCGGAGCTCGCGGCCTCGGGGTCGGGCGAGTCAAAGCCCGCCCCCAGAGGTCGGGTGAGGCGGAGCCCACGGCCTCGCCTCGGGCAGCAGCAGAGCCTCGACCTCGGCGGGCGAGAGCTCATGCACTGGGGTCGGTCAAGATGGAGCACAAACCCAAGGGTTTCAAGCGAGGCGAGCCCATGTGGGGGGGGTCAGGCGAGGCGGAGCCCGTGGCCTCGGGGTCGGACGAGATGGAGCCCCTGACACGAGGGTCAAGGCGGCGAGCCCGCCTGGAGGCTCAGGCGAGAGTGAGTCCCCCGACCTAGAGGTCGGTCGAGGCGAGCCCGCCCCCAGAGGTCGGGCGAGGCGGAGTCCGCGCACCTAAGGATCGGTTGGAGCTGTAGTCGTGCTCTTGACTGCTCGGATGAATCAATGTTAATGACCATTAGCTCCTCTTCGGGTACCCTAAAATTGGTCCCCGACAATATGGGGCCCCCTAGGCGATTAGAAGGTGGCCTATCGCCATGCCTCACTTTACTGCCTTAAGAACCATGGTTATGGTTTAATGAACATGTGCATTATATGTACAATTAATGAGGATGCTATGTTAGAGAACAAAAAGAATATGCGTAACTATCAAGAGAAAATGAATCCCAACAATAAGCCCTAGTCAAATAAGCCATTGATTTAGGGCTCCCTCTATCTTTTCTCCCTCCACTGTACAGGACAAACAAAGCATGTGCAAGACAATTCATAACCCATAACTCCTGTCGAGACTACCAACATAGAAACAAAATTTAGCTTAGCGAGTGAAGAGGAAAATCAGGATAGTGGAACAATTAATGTGGTATCATGATACAAATATAATAATTGAATTGCATATTCTACTGCATACGGTGCAAAATGACACTCACTCCCAAAGCTCTCCCTATATCACCCTTTGTCCACAAATAAAACCTATCAACTCAATTGTTTTTAACTACTTACTGGTTTCAAGATGCCTTAATAATATGTTTCCTCTTTGTAATTTGACCAGCTTTTCATGTAATAGAAGGCCTTTTTCCTCTCTCAAACCTTCCTTATCACCAAGCACTACTAACTAAATGCCAATCTACTACGTAAAAATAGTACTACAAAATGGCCTCAAGGTTCATGCTATATTAAGGCCTTAAGGGCCACTTCCTTTGTTACTCCCTCCATTTATTTTGCTAAGGCATATTAGGATTTTAGGAAGTCTATAATTTCACCATTAATATCTCTTATACTATATTGTCAATTACCACAAAACCAATATCCTACTAAAAGACATATGAAAAATACAAATCTATTGATGCATCATTTGTGCATTAAACATACATATATTTCAACAAATTGATGGTAAAATACAATGTTTGACTTTTCTGAATCCTAACGTGCCCTACATCTTGAAATGGAGATACATTGCAAGCTATTCGAATTCTGGATAGAAGAAATCAAAATGAATGGTAAAAATTGTCAAACTACTAGAATTAAGATGCCATGTTATAGAAGCACCATTAGCTACAATTGCAGTGTTGCAATTAAATAGAACTTATGGAGGAACTTAGTGTAAAAAAAGGAAAGATGCATGATACTGAAGGAGATTCATGGAACATACTCATATGTCATGAATCCAATGTGTTTAAAGTTTTTTTTTCAATTTTAGACGGGGAGGTTGGGGGGTTAAGTTTAATCTTCAAAGAGACAATGAATCACTGTTAAACACTCTACTAGTTATTACTCTTCCCCAGAAATGAAATTCTCACTTTCCAAAATTTGACATAATATTTATGATGTGTAATAAGTATCATTAAATTAATCATGGAATATATTTTCATAAACCTATTTGGAGATCCAAATGTTGATACTATTTTCTATAAACCTAGTCAAACTTAAATCAAATTTGGCTTCGTTCAAATCTAGGATTACATTCTTTTTTGGATGGAGGTAGTAATTAGTAGTAGAAGAGAAGAAATACATTGCCTCACCACTTCCATGGTCATAACAATTAACTATGAGACACATATTACATGGAAGTTTTGGGCTTTTGGCATCTGAGGGAGAAGAGATCACCTGTTGTGACGCGCTGGTGAGCTGCTGCTCCCACTCTTGCAGCTTATATTTCTTCTCCAGGAACTCCCTATCCTCCTCTAACAGGGGTGGCTTGACACCGGCCCAGTCAGTTACCACCGACTGCTTGAGCTCCTTGAATATCCTCAGCAGGTCCCTGCCGCCCCTGGCAGGCTGCACGACTTCCTGCGGCGCGGCGACGGCATCCTCCCCAGCAATGAGCTGCCGCGGCAGCCTTGCCGCACCATCGAGCATCCGTGACGCCATATCAGTGCTCCCGGGCAGTGGCATCTTTCCCTCGGCCTGCAGAAAGACACGCAGCTCGTCGCTGGGGCCGATGGCCGGGTGCTCGGCGAGTCGCCAGAGGTACCGCTCGAGCGCGGCACGGCGCTGCGCCACAAACTCGTCCCTCTGCATGACCTGGCTCTCGACGGTGTTCTTGTCCGGGCGCGGCGGCACGAAGTGGCCCCGGAAGGCCTCGGCGAGGCGGTCGGCGAGCGTGACGAAGTCGCGGAAGCGGCGGCGCACCGAATGGCGGCGCTGGTCGGGGTCCCGGCGGTGGACGCTGGTGACGAGGTAGGAGACGTAGGTGGGTGCGGATCCGGGGACGAGCGAGGTGGCGGCAGGCTCGGCCTCGGTCTCCGGGTCGGAGACGGCGAGGAGGGAGTACTCGGAGGCCGCCAAGCGCGCGGATCTCGGCGACGCGGAGGAGGGCGAGGAGGCGGAGCGCGGGGAGGAGGAGCCGGCGCCGCCGCCGGTGGCGTCGGCGTAGGAGGGCGGGTCAACGAAGGAGGAGGAGAAGGTCGGGGAGAGGGTGAAGGCGGCGGCGCGCGTGGGAGGGGAGCGGGGCGAGGCGGCGGTGGCGGAGGTGGAGGAGAGGAGGGGGTCGAAGGTGGAGGCGACGGAGGCGTAGTCGGAGGCGGCGGCAAGGGGGAGGGACTCCATATCGTCGTCGCCGCCGGCGGTGGCCGGCTCCGACGGCGGCGCCGAGGACATCATGACGCGGAGGAGTGGGGGGAAGGGAAACCAGGAGAGCAGACGGGTGTGGTGAGCGGAGACTACGGGTGTGGTACTGAGCGGAGAATAGTACGAGCGCAAGGGTCCGGCGGTTTGTTCCAGTGCGGTCACCGCGCGGTTGCCGGTTGGCATTAAGGACACGCTCACGTGGCGCCACGTGGGACGGTGGGAGCCTAGGATATATCGTGTATTTTCTCCCTAGACTAGAATACCGTGGAGCTTCCGCCCAGAACAACCAGCCATGTCACCCCAATTTTTCTCCTCCGTCAGATCTTCCGTCGTGGCCCAGATCTCTAGAAGTGGATTTCTCTAGGAGCGGCTTCCCGGTCATCTCATTCACTTCTCCGGATTCTCTTCTGCTTCTCTTTCGCTTCGCCAGCTTCTCCTCCGAATCTGAGCAAACAAATATATACCGCCGCTTCCGCTTCTCCTTCCTGAAACTTCTGCTTCCCACCCTTCTCCTCGTCGCTCTCTCTCGGTCTCTCCCCGACACGGGCAGCGGCGACGGCGCCCTCGGCACGCGGCGCCCCGCCGGTGGCCGTCCCCGGCTACGGAGCGGCGCGGCTGGCCCCGCCGGTGGCCCCCGCCGTGGCTCCCCCCTGCGCTGCCTCCTCCCGGCCATCCGCAAGCGCTTGACGAAACCCTAGCTGCGTCTTCCTCGTCGTCGTCGGCGGCGGCTCAGCTCAGCGGCTGTATCTGCCGGTACGTCGCCATCTTCTTCCCCTAATTCCTCTCATGGCTCCTCTCCCAGATCATCTCCATTACAATTTTCAATAACCTGTGTGTCACTTGTCCTCCATGTGCAAGTGATCTGTTCAAAACGAATACCTATTCATAGTGTATGTTCTCTACAAATAAGATAGATTTAGATTACATTGGTTCTGAAGACTTAGATGGTACCGTACGAATGCAGCTGCAGCAACAGTTCTACCATATTGCCACTATGCAGCTACCGAAATCTCAATCGGCTTTATATCTTACTGATGATGTTGTTGCCATTAGTTTTACCTCCTATAATTATTAATTTTGCCTACAGCTTCATCCACAAAATTTAGTATTTCATGTTTGTGATTTGCGGATGAAGCTGTAGGCAATAATTTATTAATTCATCTCTGTATCTGCCGGTTCTAGCATAATTATTAATGCCTACAGCTTCATATCTGCTGAGTCCATGTACATCCAGAGCAAATATTTATTTGAGAATTTTCATTTAAATATAGAAACTTAAGCTTTCAAAAAGGGAACTTTAGACTTTGACTTAGTTCAATAGCTCAAATTCACATTACAAGGTCAGTGCTTCACATTGTTTGCTTTTTTTAATTAGTGTTCAATAGCTCCATATAGTGCTGCTTGTTGTTAGATTTTGGAAGAACTAATTCATGGATACTTTTCCTAATGTGTCTGTCATGTTTCTCAGTGGCATATTATTCTTCAAGATTCAGACATATATATACTATGGAGCGACCCTCAAATTAGTGTAGCCTCGGTGCAGCTACAACCTATGTGTGTCCACAGTTTCAAATTTGGATCTTGTCTAAATATTTTTCTGTTTTGCAGCTCATCCAATGCCTACAATGACTGCGTCCCCCAACATGGCTTGCAACGGCCCATCGCTCCTCACTACCCTCTCCACCAGCATGTTGTGCTAACCAGCTCCAGAATTGCAAGTAAGCAATGGTTCAGTCCAATATTGATGGAATATATTTCATGAGTTTACATTTATATTTAGGTACATAACAATTTAAAATGCTCTGAGCCGGGTAATGATTACCTTTTACTCTAATTATATGTTTTTCTCTTCCTTCTTTTGGTCAATTTCGATTTGGCGGTTTGCCTTGTGTCTGATAGTTTACTCAGTGTGTTACTAAAGTCCCAAAAGATCCGCTCTACACTTTAGTAACCTGCCCTGATCTTATTAGTCAGCTGTTTTCTACGACTGCTAGCTTGGCAGCCTGCATTCCTACATTGCAATTTTATTTTCAGTTCTCACTATTCACAAATTGCCTACCTGGTTTACCGATGTACGTGCTTAGTGTTTTAAAACAAGCATTTATAGGCATACATGAATGGTGATGGTTTCCTACTTAGAGTTCTTGCTTGGCAGCTTCTATTCCTTGAATGCGACTTTATTTTCGTTGCTCACCATTCATAAATTGCCTTGTTGGTTTGCCAATTAGGTGCTCAGCGTTTCAAAAAAAAAAAAAATTGTAGGCATACATGGATGGCAAGCAACACAACAAAATAATTTTTTTGTAGGCACTCATGGATGACAAGCAACACGAACAAAAAAAAGTGATTTAGGATTTCAACCAGGTTGAACTAAGAGTTAACCTTCGCTTGCTTCTGCAGAGATTAGATAACCGTAATGTCACCTATTTGCTTTTCTTTGGATTTTGCAGGCTACGAGATAAGGCAAAAACTTTCTCCCAATGTGATTACTCGAATTTAAATGATCGGTTCATTGCTATATCATCCTGAACTTGACACAGCAATGGTGAAATTTTATAATCAATGGTCCAATGGTCCACTAATTCTCAGGCAACAGATGATGTGAGACCCCCTCCCTCCCTCTTTCTCTCTCTCTCTGCACACAGTACCAAAAGTTTCTTCTATCCAGGTCGAAAAAATGGAGTTGTTATGCTGCCAGCTATTCTTTTAGATTCCTATTACCTTTTGCCGTCCACAACTTTTACAGAATTTTCCGTAATTGGATTGTCTTATACTCATTCCTATCGTCATTCTACCACAAGCTGAAGCTGTTGGGGAGCAGCATAATAACAGTGGGGATCCCAAGAAAAACCAGATGGGATTCACACACCAACAACTGCCAAAACAAAAGAAAATTTCACCGCAAAGTTTTGTGGGTCCCGTACTATAGATCGATACTTGCTTTTACAAACCATGAATTGTTTATTTGTTTTTCTGTAATGTTAAGATGCCTGCACCGGATGCGCGGAATGGTGCGATGATGTACGATAAATAGTTTCGTTGTGTAAATAGTTGTTCGTCTTACTTCATTGATCTACTTCCATATAGGCTATTATTCCCGTGCTCTACTGTTTAAAGAACGTTCTACAAGCATCTGTACTTGATTAGATTGTTTATTTGTTCCATGTCACAGATTTCATGGTACGACCAAATGCCTTGTTCAGGGGACGTGAGCAGCATCCAAAGGTGCAGATTTAATATCATGTAAAATAGACATACCTCTTTGTTCCAAGGGAGTGCCTTCTTTTGTTACATTGTTTCAGATGGGAAAGCTGAGGTGACACATTAAAAAATATTTCAGCTTTAGGGAAATGAAATTGGGGGTGCATCCTGGAGCTCGGGTTCCCTGTGTTTTTAGCTGTATGCTGATTCTGAGAAATCTACTGCATGCAGCCCTTGTTTTTACCGATCCCCTTTATAGGCTTAAGCAGCAGTAGTCCAACTCAATGTAAGCAAGCCTCTTCCTGATCTGGTCTCTGCATTCTGATGTTTTTCCAATCTCATTTCATCTTACTGATTTTTTACAGCTATGTTGCTTGGGCTTCATCAATTGAGCAGGATTAATCGTTCCACTATTTTTTCCTTTTGATAACCCAGTCAATACCTACTACTTTTAGGTACTTCTTTGGATTAATCTCCTCACCCTCTTCTTCAAGGTACATTAGGTTGCTCCTCTCATTTAAGTTGATTTTTTTCCCATGGAAGTTGTTTTTGCCATAGATGCAATTGACAGCTGGCTAGCCACAGGACCAAGGTATGTTCATCCATTTTTTCCTTGTTTCTTTCTGGTATCTATTTATGGGGTATAAATATGACCTGTTTCTTTTTCTTCACCTTCCATTGATCAGTGATGTTTCAGAGGTTACATATCTTTCTATTACAACAATTATTTCTTAGCTTACAAAATAATGGCCTTCATATCATGTGTGTGTTTGATTCTGAGAATAGAACAAAGCCCGATGAAACTTAATAGTTTGGTTTGTTCATACACGGTTGGCCCTGAGCAGTGCTTGCTAGAATAGTGTCAATGCCAAAATAGGACTATACATATTTTTGGTAATACAGATATCAGGATATTGCATTACCAAGGATAGAACATTTGAGTGCATACGAATTACACAATGCGTATTTGCAGAAGTAATAATAATCAATAGCAGCTCTATGAATAAAAACAGTTGCCTTTGTTTTCTCTGCTACCTTATATTTATATTTCAAATGAAGAAGTATGCCAGTGCTTAGGACCAAGCCTTCCATCAGGAGGCTTCAGCTTGACTGCCTAAGCAATTTAGCCTACTAAATCAGGAAGTAACTACCTCATGGTTTTAAAAAAAACGTTCATAAAACAGACTTTCCCTGTCATGATTCCACTGCTCCAGGTTAGTAATAGGGTACTTAAATTTGTTCTCTGAAAAGCAACTACGCCATGCTATTATTTTCCACCGCAAACATCTAAATTCACTGGCAAGTTAGCATTTGTAATTGTAACTTTTGCTTCTGCGAAATTGTACTGCCAAACCCATAGCAAAAATATATTTGTCCACATAGCAAAATTCTAAGTTTTTCTGGTTATGCTTCAGTACCAAATTGTAGAATGTATTAGGCTCCTATATTCTTCATAGCCACAGAATATATCAGGCTCCAATATTTTAGACTTATGATTTGTTCTTCTTCACTGGTGATTTGTTCCCGGTTACTTTCCTCAAAGTAGCCTACCTAGAAACTAAATTCAATTCATTATTTCTGCTAATGCAGTCATGTCACTGGTGAGTCACTGTAAAGTAATTCAGCTTTGAATACCAAAATGTCTGAAACCATTTAGAGCTCCACTTATATACACTGGCCTTCTATATTGCCTTCCATGCTGCCCACACATCTATAAGGCAATTTTCAGATTTCCTTGTTCACTGCAGCATTTTCAGCGAGAGCCCATACTATATCAATCCGAAATTATTTGCCAATTATTTACCGTTTACATGTACTTTGCCAACCATAGCTCTGGAGTTGGTAATTCATGTCCCATTGCTATATTACATTAACTGAATGTGGGGCTACACAGCTTATTACCTTTGAAGCCCCATTGTTATATTGCTAATTCAACAGCTATCTTCATTCACGCACCATCTGACAGCTGTTTCTCAATATCTCATTCCATGATTTGTTTTAATACAAGGTTATCCCACACTTTCTTATATTGATTTAAACTACTATTTCTGATGGGAAAATAGTTTCAGTGTGGCCTCACTGTTCTGCATTTTGCCGCAGGTTCATGGGAAATGCTCTTTTAATTCCAGTGACTGAGCTATGCATGAGTTTGAGCTCTAGCTCTGATAACCTGTCTATGGCAATTAATAGCTCCACCTTCCTCCTATTTCTCTTCTGGTAAACAAGATGCGGGTTGTTACACACCTTCATCACCCTTTTAAGCGGTTGGTGTTCATGCTGGATACTTGATGATCAAACGATTTGAAAATCAACCTTTTAGCCATAAATCTTCAGCTTCTACTATCTACTTTGCGTCTGAAGTCACACAGCGCAGTTCATACCTGCCAGCATTTCTTGTGAACTATAGTGTGTGTTGATAAGCCATTAAAATTCCTTGTTGCACATAAGCGATTTTATTGTTCAGAACAGTAGTCCTTTCAACATTATATCACAATACTCATAGATAGGGATATTGTCGTAAATGGTATGATATAAAATATGTTTCCTCTTCTTTTGCTTTACATAGTCTTTGATTCTAAGATGCCAATAAGCTTAAATTCTTGGCTCCAATTGCTGCATTTTTATACATTTTTTAAGATTATTATTGATATGTCAGATAGTCCTAGGGAAGAAGAGATTAGGAAAGTTTTAAACTTATTTATATGGAACGCTAAAAGATACAGCAACCTCATGAATAGGTATGGCATCATATAGTAAGAAAAGATTGGTGATATGTGTCTACAGGATTCGGTCACAGAACTACGTATTCTTTTACTCTATTTCCCAATAGAACCCATAATTATTCGTTATTGTTGCTAGGATACCTATCTGTTGTATGTGTGCCCCCAAATTTACCTCATGTCTGCATTGTATCAGACTTGTGTGCTGTATGAGTTTATCCTCCTCTGCTTCCATTCTGCAGGTTGACTCCCTCTTCTTTCTGCCATTGGATTACCTCTCTCTTTTGATTTGGATTTCCATGGATTAGTTCCTGTCTGCTGCACGATCCCATCTAATGTACCATACAAACTATGTGCACATGTAATATATCTCTATGCATGTAATGTATATGTATGCTTCATCCTCGACTCTTTGCAGACTTCAACATGTGTAATATATACATTCTATATATATATCTATATACTTTGTTAGTCACCGCACTTCTCCACATTCAATATTTTACGTGTGGCTACTCCGCATTCAAAATTTTTAAATGACACATTTTTGTTTATTGTGTGTATATTCAGTCTGCTCCTTCAATTGGCATCCTGCATGTTCCAACTTATTACATCCCCGAAGACAGCATATCATATACGGCATGAGAATTGTACATTCAAAAACCTGAGCTTATCCCCTTATCGGCCGGCGCACGCAAAGGCGCGTGGCCTTCACTGGTTCAAGCAACAACGATGGGAGACCTCACGCAGATCAGATCCACACGTTTGGTAGAAGTTCGTTCAATTGTGACAAACAGTTCGTGGCTTTTATAGTAGAGTGGAGGAAAAAAATATTCGGTAAAGCAGTTTATTCTCTAGGTGAGATTTACCCGCGTTTTAGATGGCATTGCCCATCCTAAGACACCCCGTTGTGCGTCTCCCCGACGAGTCTTTCTGGGGGGCGTTATTGGGTTTTTTGAACGAAGAACGAGCGTCTTATCGCCCTCGTTGACCTGTTGGCTGACCTCGCCATTTAGACCTCCTTGCACTACTTACCTAGAAAGTGTTGCGATCTCTGACGATCTAGCCTCTTACCGGTGTGTTGGCCGAATTTGGTATCAACAAACCTCTTTTCATACTTTGCATGTCATCTCAAATCCTTTATATTGTCAAACGTCTTAGGATCAAATGCTTCATAAAGAAATCATATAAATCTCTTTCACACTTTGTGTGCCATCTCAAAATCCATCTAGCTCTTTAGTGGGTTTTGTTAAATTTAATGATAACACAATTAAAGATCTAACAAGTTGAGTGTTGACAGAAAATTGAGTTATTGCATACACTTGTGGATTGTGTAATGAGAAGTGTATCCAAGGTTCAACAAGAAGACAAACTTAATGGTATTCCACATAGTGTTGAAATGAAGGCCAAATTATGTATTGTTGTGTTGGAAGATTATGAAAACAATTTAGTTCAAGCAGAAGACAACAATGCAAATGGAATCGACGAAATGGCCTCTATATTGTAGGATATCATAGCATCATTTGAAAGCAAACATATTTGGCAAATGACAAATGAGACATGAGATGATTTTGGTTGGTCTCAATAATGGCTTGCTTTGTATGAACAAGAAGAAATTAATAGGTGACTTATATTGATCAAGCGGGAAGCATGAAGATGCAAACTATCCAGAATAATGGTACTGAAGGGGACCGTGACGTCTAAGAGAGGGATAAATTAGGCAACTTAAAATTCTACTTCTCCAAACTCTAAACTATGGCCTCTTTTTCTAACCTTAGCAAAACCTATGCAAAAGATAAACTATCTAATGTACAATTACGGTTTTGCTAGTGTGTTGCTATCTCAACCACAAAAGGGGTAATGTATACAATGTAAATGCGGAAGCTAAAGAGCAAGGTAGAGATATGCAAACTCCCGTCGACGACTCTGGTATTTTTATCGAGGAATCGAGAAGCGCGCAAGCTTCTCTCTAGTCCTCGTTGGAGCCCCTCACAAAGAATCCCTCACAAGGGCCAAGCTCCCGGTCGGGTAACTCCGTGGATAGCTCCGGGCCTTCCCCACGCGCAAGTGGGTCTCCGGTTAAGCCACTCGTGGCAAAGCCTCTCCCGGACCGCTCTCTGTCGTCTTCACTGTCCAGCCTCCGGCCAAACCGCCGCGGGCTTTGTTCCCTTCGGTACACGGTGGCGGCCACACCACAAACGCGGTTGGTGTGATCTCGCGAGACTACAAGCCCCTTCGATGTACAACAATGGTGCGCGTAAGCACCTAGTGGTAAGAGGTATGCAAACCTCACTAAACACTAGGCCTAAACCTAGAGCAAGCACATAAGCAGTGGTCTAATCAACCTAAGCACTTCACAAAGCACCTACGCTAATCACCTAATAAATCACTAAGCACTATGCATGTGGAGATCACTAAAATGGTGTACTAGCACCCTTGATATGTTTCCTCAGCTCCACTCTACTCAAATAGCCGGTTGGAGAGTCTATTTATAAGCCCCATTGAGAAAGTAGCCGTTAGGGACGAAATTCCGCTTTTCTGCTGCTGACCAGACGCTGCTTTCGTCCTGACTGGACGCGTCCGGTCATCCCGACCGTTAGAGCGCGATCAACTGATCGGACGTTGATGGCGTCCGATCGCAATTTCGCCGCTCGGGAACCTCTCTGTACTCGATCGGACGCTGCAGTTCCTGCGTCCGGTCGATTAGCCACCAGCGTCCGGTCAGTGCTGAGTCTGTTGCGGGGATGATGAACAGTGCCATCGGTGCGTTCGGTCACTGCTGCTAACGCCTGCTGCTGCCGAGCCTCTTGATCGGAGCGTCTGATCGCTGTAAGAGCTGCGTCCGATCATCTCTATGAGCTCGTTTCTTCGCGATCTTACGTCCAGCTTGGTTCCTATCTTTATGTTTGGACTTTTGTGGCAGAACCGCCTAACCTAATGCCTCCCAGGAGTGCTCGTCTTCCATTAGACACTAAGCACTCGAAGGAGGATACTAAATTACGCGGTCCCATCGGGCACACCCCAGGGGAGAACCCGAAAATCCACATTTTTCCATCAGGATCACAAATGAGAGAATAAAGCTTACATCATTATTAACCATTTCTTACATCACTTTTAATACAACATCAGAGTATAATAGTTATTGTAAACAACGGAATGTAAACATGTGATCAGAATTACAGCGGAAATGAACATTTATTCATGGCATGATGAAGCATTGATAAATAAACTAGGACAACAGGTTATAAAACTTTCACTTATAAAAACATTAGGTGAGAGTTATAAATAAAAACTATGATCGCAGCGTAAAAGAAATCATCTCTGAGTCCACCAGGGGGAATCCACACACAAGAGTCAGCTCTAGCATCCACCTATCACCTGCAACAGGGGGGGAAATAAAACCCTGAGTACTCAATTGTACTCACCAAGACTTACCCGACAGGAGGAAAGAAAAGACTATAAGGATATGCAAGGCTATCTGGCTTGTGAGTTTATTGCATCTGTAGGAAGCATTACTAAATGTGCATCCTTATATTCGTTTTTTATTAGCAGTGCATTAGTTCATTAACTAACCATTCTATGTAAGCATCTGTACTACTTTCAAGCAGGTGGTAAGCAATTAGATTTCCTTTTTTCCATCCTTCATCTTTCAGTTCTTACTATGGTGCTAGAGTTAAGACAAGTCGTACCAGAACACCGGCGATTCACAAATCAATGCCCCCAGCTGGGTACCCCGAAAACACACGTCCCGCTTGTACCCTAGGCACAAGCAGGACCAACCCACTACCCTCTTGTCACGGGGTCTAGGTCCCCGTCCAAACTGGGACTCCAAGCCCCCGCCCCTGAGTCTCGGACTCAGTGCGGTGCAAGAACCTCCTAACCAAAAAACCACCAAGACAGTCGGTCCGGAAAGAGCCGGAACCCATGACAAGAGAGTAATAAGTCTTCTAAGCACCCATACCCAAGTATGTGCTCGGGATAATAAGTATGTGACTTGCCTAGCGTCTTATGCAACGGTCGGTCCTTAACCGACATAGACAGGGAAAACAGTGTAACCAAGCTATACCCTATGGCCGCAGGACACAACCTCTTACACCCACCAATACCCAAACCATATCCCTACCCGGTCACCATTTTCCTTTCCACCATTTATATTTTCTAAGTGATAATAATACAGTAATATATTTCCTATATCTCGCGAGTGACAGGCAATCACTCGACTTCTACCGAAATCCTGTAGCATAGCAATCTACTCGGACATGTCATACTAGTAAGACTCATAGGATAAAGATATATATGCAAGTGGGATTCATTCAACTCCTTAAAACTTAATGCACAAATATAATTTAAAGTGCAGAAAAGTAGGGGTTATGCACCGGGGCTTGCCTGGGTAAAATATAACCAAAAGTTAGTATTTGCATCTTCAGATCATCCACCATCATCTGAATAGAAAGCCCATTGCATCATCTTTTGGAAAGAACACCATTATGCCATCTTCGGATCCCCAATGATTCTTCAATTGATCCGTTGACCCATCTTCGTACCTATATGATATGCATTGATGCAAATGCATAGATGTAAATAATCAACGACAGCCGAAATGCTTAGAAATCCGATCACGCCTCACAAGCTAACGAGATAACTCTAACGCTGGTCTACATATCCATGTTGTCAAATAAGGCGTTACTTCCCAACCAATGTTTTAGTTATACAAACCCAAATTGTTTCTTTATTTCATTCTATCGATTTAATCATTATACGAAATAGGGCATCATTATCTATCTAGCAAACTAATTATTCTGGATCTACAACAATTACAACAAGTACCTAATATTACTAGGAACCTACTGTAGAAATTTTTAGAGTTAACACTATCACCGATTTATCACGGAAATTCCTACAAGTTCATATTTTAACAATACTAAACATTTTAAAATAATTAGAGCAACCCTAAAACAACACCAACTAGATGAACCAATTACGCTAATAGATAAATCATGATTTTAGAAACTTAACAAAATTGGTTTCACAATTTTTGGATTCCTCTACTATTTTATATTGATTTTACAAGTTAACTAGAAACCTATATTAGAAAATCATTTAAAAAAATGGAAAGACCGGCGGCAACCAAATCGGCCCAGTGGCCCATGATAATGGTGCGGCCAGCCCGGCACAGCGTGCACACGCGGCCCAGCGTAGGCGGATCCATTCGGCCTAGGCGGGCGTGGCGCGCGAGGCCCAGCACGGCGCGAACGGTGGCTCAGGCGCACAGACACAAGCCGGTCCAGGCGGGCGCGCGGTCGATGGCCTAGGCCATGGCCCACAGCGCGGCGAGCCTAGGCAGGGCACGCGAGCGGCCCACCAGCCAGCCCACGCAGCCAAGGCAGGCCAGCCCAGCGCGGGCAGGTGGTGCGGCACATTTGCGAATCGACCCCTGTATTTTCCTTAAACTTACCTGCGGTACTCTAGACACTATTCAACCCTATTAATATGAGTCACATATTGTGCAATGAGGACCCCGTATTAGTTTCTATTCGCATTAAGGTCCTTCTTCTACCTTTTCATGAGCAGAGCAGAGGAACGCGTGTTGGTCCTCACCGACGGCCGGTCCGGCAGGGAAGGGCGCCACGGCGACGACGGAATAGCTGGCTCCCAGCGCAGGTCCCTCCGTGACCCCAAGGCGGCCGCAGCATGGCCAGATGCGGTGCCAGGCATCGGGACCATGCACCACGACGGCCGTAGAGCAGAGGAGCGCTGGGGCGAGATCGATTCTTGTGGGGTTGGCCACCGACGGCGTCGGCCCCACCCATACCTGGCCCTAGCCCAGCAGCGGTGGCTTGCGACGGCTCAGCCATGGCCGCTGGTGGCGCCCAGCACCTACGCGTCGCGCAGCAGGCAGTGGTAGCCAGCCAGCTCGACGCGGCCATGGCCAGCGGATAGGGCGGCGAGTCGATTGACTGGACAGCTAGGGCAGGCACGAGCAAGGTGCAGAGGTACGCAAGGCGGCTGTGGTGGTGGTGGGCTTGCGATGGATGACAGGGGCGCCTAGAAGGGGCAGCGCCATGGAGCAACCATACCAGCGCGGAGCGTGGAGCGACGCGGATGCTAGGGTACCGAGCGGGCACGGCACGGCGGGGAAAAGCCACGAGGTGCGAGGAGGAGGCCGTGGTCACTGCGCTGAGCTTCAGACACGGTGAGTAGCTACGGTTTAGCGCGTGAAACCGGGCGATGGCGGACTGGAGCTGGGACGCCACGACGGCAGCGGACCACGGCGACGGCGCAGACTGGGCGCGGTAGTTGTGGGAGTGCCGAGCATGGGACGCAGAAAGCAGGCCAAGGTGACGTGGATGAGGGCCAGTGGGGAGGGCGGGCAGGAACTAGGCGTCATCCCATCGGCAGCAGAGAAAGAAAAAGGAAGGAGGAAACAGTGTGAAAGCTTGGCCTGCACGGAAGTGGGAATGCAGGGACAGCGCGGGCCAGCGTGGCGTGGCTGGCAGCGGCGCACATGCGCGTGCATAGGGAAGCGAAAGGACACAGCGTGGGCAGAGTAGGGCCACGTGCTCTCCTGGGGGAATTTCAAGCGAAGCATTACACAGCAGCAACAGCCTGGCCAACTTTCTTAAGACGCTCTCAGAGAAAGGACACGAGGGAGAGGGAGCAGCGACACAGCGACGGGAGTCAGACAGAAACAAGCAAAGCAGGCAGAGATGATGCGACGAAGCAGACAAATGGATGGTGGCGCTTAGTGGGGACGTGGGCACGACAGATCCATGTGCTCCCATTAAAATTCAGACAAGACGCTAGCGAGGGAGAGAAAACAATGGCACAGGCAAACAAACACGCCGGGGTGTAGAGCCACGTCGGAAGATGAGACGGTGCAAAATGCAAAGCAAGGCGAGTACGTTGAAGCCACGCTAGGAAAGTAAATGAAGACTGCTAAGCTGTTGCGCTATCTCACGTCTGTAACGTGTTTTCACACCCATCACATTAAATTAATGAGCGGCCAGACGGGCAGCTGTCGCGGGTACGTTACCAACTTATCATAGGGACTAAAATGAGTCTATACTTACACATGTCACTAGACCAAGGCTATAAACATATATCGTTCTATTTATTAATGGATTTTATTTTATTTATAAAAGTTGCTTTTCATGCTTAATCTGATAGAACAAACCGTTCGATATCTATTGGCTAGAATTATTGCCCGACATTTCTAAATATCTTTACGCACTGAATAACTTCACCTGGGCATTTAGGTGAGTCCACTAAACTGAGTCACACAGGATTCGCTTATCGCCTCAAGTACATTTCAAATAAAAAATCCGAGAACCCGTTTTTGGAAATTTTACTTAGGCCTAAATCGTGGTGCTAAGCAAGAGGTGTTACAACTTTGCTTGATATCTTGGGTCTTATTTTATGCTTCTAGGGTCTTGCTTATAGTGTTGATCATTGGATCATCACGTCGCCTTCGTCTAAGTCACGTCTTGCACCCTATTGGACTACAAAACAATCACTTGCAAATTCATTAGTCCAATTTGGTTGTGTTGGTCATCAAACACCAAAATCCAAAGTAAATGGGTCTAGGGTCCATTTTCCTTACATGTACTATGAAGTAATGGCAATCCAAGATGCAAAGGTATAAAGAGATATAGTCTTATGCATATCTATGGTATCATTGTTTTGGATTGAGCTCACATCATAAAGATAGACATTGCGACGAATATTATAGGCGTCAAGCCAAAATGAAGAGAATATAAAGAATCATGAATTGGCTTGATCATATTGATGTTGATTCATATGTGTCAATCTAAGTGAATCAAACTGAAGCTTGATTGATCTCAACATTCATACTTAGAAGATAATCAAGCAAGGATCACAATATTAAATAAATTGTTTTTCAATGGATGCTTGATATGATGTGACTTTAGTATGGCTCAATAGGGTGAAGATAGCAAGAAAAGGGTTTTGAGGGACTAAGCGATGGTAAAGGGCAAGCGATGACTTGAGGACTGAGGTACCATGGCTAAGGTGAAGAAGAGAGTACTTGTATTGAGTCGAGGAACTAATCGAGCCATGATGAGTCATATTGTGTTGATGATTAAATCATCAATAGAAGTGACTTGAAGCCATGAGGTGAACTCATATGTGTGAAAATGGTTCAAGTCACATGCTCAAGGTGTGTTTGCTCGAAGGGATGAGACAAAGATGATTGCAACCTCTTATGAAGTGATATTAAGAAGAAACAACATATGAAGACATTGAAGACTCAAGTGGTTGAAATGGTTATATTATCTCGATCTTGAGTATAGGTATGTTGTACTATCAAGAGGAATGCAATACGAATCACATACAAGTCTCAAGTGCTCAAACTAACAGAATCTCGAGTCAAGTGCTAACATGAGAGAAACACATAACACAACACTCGCACGTGTTGATCTTTGGGCTCATTCTTGGTTGGGCTGGATAGCCCTTGAACAACCTTTCTGGAAAGTCCAAGACTACTAAATCGGAGTTCAGAGTAAAAAGTTATGGCGTTATCTGTAAGGTGACCTATGTCGCGTTTCTGAGAGCTATGTCAGTGCCGCACCTATATAGACCATAACGACTAGTTTTTGAGCTCTAATGGCTAGTTTTGGGTGTGGGGGTATATATACCCACCCCACGGCCCCTGGAGCTGCTGCTGGTGCCTTGAACATTCCAAACCCTCCCCAAGCCTTGTTTGAGCTCTCTCTAACCCCTCTCTTTGTGAGAGTGAGTAATTAGTGTGTAATTAAGAGTTAGAGAGCAAAAGAGAGCAAACCAAACCTTGAGCACTTGTCGAACTTCGTCAATCTTCATTGTGCATTTGTTAGTCTTGGAGGTGAAGCCTCCTAAATGGCTAGACATCGCCCAATGAGCTCCCGTGCTTGTGGTGAGCCACGAGAAAGTTTGTATTACCTAGAGATCCTAGTGGAACCCTCAAGCTCAACCTTGGTGTTGAACTTGAGAAGATGATAGGGTTGGAAGAGACCCAAAGCCTTTGTGGCTTCCTCAACAACGTAGACATAGGCAAGCCTTGGTGGTGGCTGAACCACGGGATAACTCGTGTGTTCTCTCTTATGCTTTGAATTGCATTATTTGTGTTGCTGAAAGCTCTAGTTTGGTTTTGGTGAATTGATGAAACCCTAAGTGCTAACCTAATTTATTAAAGTGATTATGAGATAGGTAGCACTACTCCAAGTGATGAAGCAATGGTGAAGATCATGATGATGGTGATGCCATGGTAATGATCAAGTGCTTGGACTTGGAAAAGAAGAAAGAGAAAAACAAAAGGCTCAAGGCAAAGATGAAACTTGATAGGAGTTTTTTGTTTTGGTGATCGATACACTTAGTGAGTGTGATCACATTTAGGATCAATAATCGTACTATTAAGAGGGGTGAAACTCGTATAGAAATATGGTTATCAAAGTGCCACTAGATGCTCTAACTTATTACATATGCATTTAGGATCTAGTGGAGTGCTAACACCCTTGAAAACATTTGTGAAAATATGCTAAAACATGTGCACAAGGTGATACACTTGGTGGTTGGAAAATTTGAGCAAGGGTTAGAAACTTCACCGGTGGAGTGTCCACCCGTAGAGTGCGGACAGTCCGATAGTGCCACCGGCGCCCTGTACAGAAAAGACAGGGTTTCATAGAGTGCACTAGACGTAGGCCTCAACTAGACTGGTGTGTCCGGTTAGTGGAAGCAGTGAAGACGCTGGCATCGGTCTTCAACCGGACGCTAGCAGGGTGCGTCCGATCCTGCTGACGTGGTAGCGCACAGAGGAGACAGTGAGTGCCCGGACGCTGGGTGAGTCCGGTCGGGCATGACTGGACGCGTCCGGTCGTGAGTGGAGGCTTACTAGAAATGACTGGATGCTGGGGTCCTGCGTCCGGTCACAGCTGGAACCTTACTAAAAGTGACCGGACGCTGGAGTCCTATGTCCGGTCATGGCACTGTGCTGTGTCCGGTCATCACTTGACCATTGGGATCGGGCTCTCAGTATTTGAAGAGAGGGATGACGTGGCAGCCATCGGTTGACCGAACACTGGCTCTATTTCGTGGGTGCTTCTATTTAAGCCCCATTGCTGGCTTTACCTCACTCTCTTGGCCATTTCATTTACATAGTAACCTTATAAGCTTAGCCAAAGCCCTCTCACTCATCTCCATCATTGATTCATCATCTTTGTGAGATTGACAGAGAATCCAAGTGCATTGCTTGAGTGTTTGCATCTAGAGGCACTTGGTGTTCATGTTTCGCTACAGGATTCGCTTGTTACTCTTGGTGGTTACCGCCACCTAGATGGCTTGGAGCAGCGAAGATCGTCGAGCGGAGGTTGGTGATTGTCTCCGGCTCCGATCATGGTGATTGTGAGGGGCTCTTGACCTTTCCCCGGTGGAGAGCCAAAAGGTACTCTAATAAATTACTCGTGACTTGTGTGATCCTCATCTTGTGTTGGTTGTGTGGCACCCTATTGAGGGTTTGGCGTGTGATGCCAATTAGCGCGTGAACCTCCAAGTGAGTGAATCACCACAACGAGGACTAGCTTGCCGGCAAGCAAGTGAACCTCGAT
This sequence comes from Miscanthus lutarioriparius, assembly GCA_904845875.1. NCBI lineage: Eukaryota > Viridiplantae > Streptophyta > Magnoliopsida > Poales > Poaceae > Miscanthus > Miscanthus lutarioriparius. The sequence continues at coordinate 39,883,548 of CAJGYO010000017.1, forward strand.
AAAAAATTATTGTGTCATCATTTGATTCTGAGGTGATTGGTATTCATTCTTGTGATTGATTAGTTCGCTCCTCGACTCAGCGGTATAACCATCTTGCTCTCTCTCTCTCTTTACATTACCGCAAACTAGTTGTCAAGCTCTTTAGTGTAGCTAGTTATGAGAGCTTGTTAGTTTGGTTAGTGTGGCTCTTTAGTTAGCCTTTGAGATCACACTAACTTAGTGTAGTGACATAGCCATTATGTGGATAGAGACTATATAAACTAGAATTGTGGTAGGTGGCTTGCATTTTTAGTAGGCTAGCGCAACACTCGCTTCGTCTTATATTTATCTAACCGATTTGCTAAGTGTTGTTATAGAAATTTTTATAGGCTATTCACCCCACCTCTAGCCATTAGGACCTTTCAGCTGCACTCGATCTACTTGGTTGTGCATGTTTGTGAGTGCAGATACTTAGCGGACTTGATACTGGACATCTCCAAGCACTTCTACAAGTTTGGTTTAAGTTTGTCTCATAGACGTAGCTATTGCTGAACTCTTTGTGCTGAGTGGCAGTGTTGCTTAGGTTTCTAATAGTAGTTTGAGTTTTATTTTAAGCAGGCCTATTCACCCCCTCTAGGCGACATCAAGGTCCTTTCAATTCATATCAGAGCTAGGCTCTCAATTTCAGGCTTAAGTGCCTTGAGAGATGATGTCAACAAGTGAGGAGGTAACTCTAGAGCTTCTCCTTTTAGATGGTTCAAATTATGCATCTTGATCCGCTAGTGTGCTTAATATTTTTAGGGACATGGGTCCTCAAATCGAGCAGATTGTAGATGTAAGCATTTCACCTCCTAGTGTTGATTTGGCTAAAAAGGAAGTGAAATGCTTACAACACAATGCTCAAGTTACTAATGTCTTATTTAGTGGTTTGAGTGAAGATGTTTTTGATATCATCATATTTGGAGATGGTGAACCGCTTGAGGATGCTCATCTCATTTGGACCACACTCAAATAAAGATATGACAAGTCCAAATGTGATGAGAAGTTGCTCTTATTGGAGGAACCACTTGAGGAGTGCTCAGCTTCACCAACAAATGAAGAGCCTCAAGTGATTCTCTTAAAAGGTCAAAGTGATCATGCCACATCCACTCCCTCAACAACATATGTGGAAGGTAATGAAATGGTGATTGGGATCAATGCTTTTACATGTGGTACTTCTACTTCTTCTAGCTCTTGTGAGACTAACATTTTGAAGGAACAAGAAGCTTGTGATATGTGGAGGCCAAATAATGAATCCACCTCACCAAGAACTCATGAAAGGATCTAAACAATGCCTAGAGGGGGGTGAATAGGCGTATCTAAAAGATTTCTACACAAACTCAAAGTCAAATATCAGCAACTATCGAAAGTCCCGATAGTTTAAGAAGTTCCGACGCAAACAGCCAGAAGTTCTGACTCCTACGTGGATTTTATGCTAAAATGAACTTTGAGTGCAAGATTTCTTATGACCCCACTTCCAAGTGGTTAGATAGACACGTAGAGTCACTCCCTTGACGCCAAAATGCTTCCACTCCATAGATCGGGTCCAAACCCTAAGAGGTGCTTTGGGGGAGAAGAGAAACAACCAAGAATAAATATGATAGCACAAATCACAACAACAAGAAGCACGCGGGACACAAGGATTTATCCCGAGGTTCGGCAACCCCACAAAGGAGCTCCTACATCTTCGTTGTTGAGGTGACCACAATGGTCGGAGTCTCTTCCACCTCCTTGCCTCTCTCAAGGAAACCACAAAGGTGACTTGAGCTTTCCACTAAGAAATCAAGGGTAATATAAACTTCCCAAGGCTCTTCCATAAGATGGAAGCTCTAGGGCGACGCCTAGCCAACTAGGGACAAAGCCTCAAGAGTAATAGACACAAATCCAACCGGCTTGATGAGGAAATCAAGTGCTCAAGCTTGCCATGATGATTCTCTCACTCAATCCAACCTCCTTTCACTCAAATCCCTAAGGGAATCGAAGTTGGGAGCAAAGGGGAGAGGAGAGGGGAGCCTTGAATGCTTGGAAGGAGTTTTGGATAGAGTTAGGTCGCAATGAATGAATGGGTCGGAAGTTATTTATACTCATAGGCAAATCTAACCGTTCAGATCTGCGTCGGAAGTTCCGACATAGATCGCCGAAACTTCCGGCTCTAAGTAAAAACATTTTTCACTAGCGCAGACTGCTAGGCTGGCTCGGTGGGAGTCAGAACTCCCGGCGGCTGCCGGACTTCCGGCAGTCGAGACTTCCGGCTCGTGTCGAGACTTCCGATGGTCAGCCGAGCCTAGCGACTAAGTCCAAGAGCGCCGGGACTTCTGACTCACACTAGGACTTCTGACTATCAAAAGTCCACAACTAGAATCTAGGTGTTCGTGAGGTGATTTAGTGTCACTCTTTTGATTTTATTTTTATGCTTGAGCACTCTATCTTCCTCAGACCACCTAAACTTGCATCCCTTTTTATAGTACGGTGAAACCTAAACTCAAAACAAGAGATAAAAACTTTGGAGAGCGCTTTGAGTTCGTCCGCCTTTTCAACTTCAAGAATTGAGGGATACCATTTCATCTTAGATCAACTCTTTAAAACTTTCATAGGACTAAAGTTGCAATATATCTCATTAAGATCTCATTAGTCTCTAATTTAGATGTCATCAATATACCAAAACCCACATAGAGGGCAAATGCACTTTCAACTCAACTCTCTATGCCACATATCATGTGGGTCTTATGGCAAAGAAAGAGAAGAATGTGACAAGTGAGAGTGAATGTGAAAGAGAGTGAGAGTGAAGGTGAAAGCGATGATGATGAGTTCAATAAACACTTTGCACATCTAAGCAAGGAAGACAAGTTGGTCATGCTTAAGTTCATAGAGAAAATTGATGAGCAAGAAGAAACTCTTTACAAGCAGGAAGATCTTCTCATCAAAAACATCAAATGCTTGGAGAAGTTGACCAAAAAGCATGAAAAGCTTAGGTGCTCTCATGCTAGTTTGGTCGACAGGTATGAAAACTTGTCAATTGAGCAAACTCATACTATTAATTCTCTATCTTGTGTTGCTCAATTAGAAGATGAGAACTATGTGCTCAAGGACAAAGTGAAAAGGTTTACTAGCAAGAATGAGACTTTGTAAGAAAGTCATGATGTGTTCTTGTGCTCTCATGAGAAGCTTATGGATTTTCATCTCATGCAAAAAAAATAGTCATGAGGTTGTAGTAACAACATTAAAATCATACCAACCTCACACTCACAAGTACACATATACACAAGTTCTATGTATTCTATCACGTGCTAACAATTGTTGCTCTCAAGCAAGCCAACCTTCCGTTGAGCATGTACTTGTAGAAACTTATGATGATTCCATTACAAAAGAAAATGAAGAGCTCAAGGAAGAAGTTGACAGGCTAAAAAGGGACATGATTCAATTGAAGGAAAAGTGCAATGCTCAACCTTCTCAAGATAACCATGAATTTATAGTTTTGAGTTTTATCATTTAAAGTTGTTAATATGCTCAAGAAAATAATATAAAGTTTAGTAGCATATTAATCATGTATCAGGGCTTGTCGTTTTAGAAAAATAAGTCTTTCTTGTATCGTGTCGAAAAAAGATACTTTGTATGTGGAATTTTATATTTTGTATTATCTTAACAATTTCAAATGAAAAACTCAAAACTAGAAAGTTATATGTCCCATTGAGAGCTAAAATTTTCATATAAAAACCATCTCTATTCTAGGTCATATAAAAAAACTATTTTTTTAAAGTAGAGTCTTGCCGCTGACATGTGGATCCCATTTGTCACATCCATGACACTAAGATAGTGAGTGGGGTAAACTCTCATTTAAGGTCTTGTTTGGATGTATGTGTATTCATTTCAATCCACATGTGTTGGAGTGGATTGGAATGTTCAACACATGTGGATTGAGACGAATACATGCGCATCCAAACAAGGCCTAAATCTAGATGAGACCCGTTATAATATCAGAAAGCCAAAAATACATTTTGGAACTCTAAAGACATCTTAAAACGACTTTGAGCACCGCTGATAAACTTTAGATCATATTGAGAGCTTGATGATGGAGTTATACAACTCCTCTCTCCCTCGAACGTCTTTGTGTGCACATGACATGCCACGACCCTCCGTCTCAACCCAGCTTCAGATGCCGTTAATCTAGGCCGCTCGTCCGACACTCAGGTGGCGTTTGGATATTTGGAAACAGGGGGTGGGAAAGGGAAATAGCAGAAGAAATTAATCCAAACCCACGTTTGGGTACATGGTTTGGGAAGAGACACGGTATGGGTATGGGTTTCACGCTTCATCATTCAAAACCCACCGGCGTGGGTGGGTTTGGGCGGGATACGGTGAAGTGGCATACGAAATTACCTTTTTGCCATCGAAAAAGTGACTCTGCATAAAGCTCGGTGCTCTGTTTGTCTCCCTCATCCCGGATCCTCTGGCCTCCAGCACGCACGCCTACCTGGATGCCGCCGCCGTCCACAACCTCCACTATGCGCACCGGTGGCCGCGCGCCCCCGCGCCCCCGTGCCTCCACACGCTCGCGTCCCAGTGCCCCAGCAGCCGCGCACCTGAGTGCCTCGACGAACCTTCGCCTGTCGCCTCGATGGCAGTGTCATCGCCACTCGGCCTCGTGTCCGCAAGCACGGTTGGCCCTCGCTAAATCTCCCGCCTGAATCCTACTTGGCACCAGCAACGCGGCCGCCGACCAGCTTGAGCAGGTGATTTTTCTAATTCTTCCATCCCGTCTCAGTTCCTGCCCTCCATTTTACTTCTTTCGTTGATAGATGGCTGCTTTCTCCCCATGCTTGATGATTGGTTGTGCATCCTGTCCAACAAATCTAAAGTTTCATGTATAGAAAAATTAGGTGGGAAAGAATCACTGTTGGTCGGTTTGTTCCCTGATGCGTTCTAGATTAACTAATAATAAGTACTAGTGCTCTCTTACTTACTTTATTTGCCTAGTGCGTTGATCTTATATAGGATATATGCATGCTTTTGGTCTTGCCTACCAATGTCACTAGTATGTACATTACGCCACTTTATTTGAGTGGTAATTTTCACTAATGTATCCTCACATGTGTAATTAGCCTGCATCCATAGGGATATGCCATTTTATGCATGAATTAATTTTTTTTACCTAACATTGACTTCACAAATACAGAGAGATAATGGCTCCAGGGTGTATCAATATCTTGATGCATCATGGGGGTGCTTTTTCAAAGCATGGTGAACTAACTTATGATGGAGGCGATATCACACTTTTTTCAAAAATTGAGATGGACAAAATGTAGGCTTCAAGGAAGGCGATACTCTCTACTATGTCATTCCTGGCCGTAGCCTTGATGCCACTAGTATTGACCACCTCAAAGATGATGCTTCTGTTTGTGACATGATGAAGTATTCGAATCAGGCCAAGTTTATAGAGGTTTACATTAAGCATAATGAAAGTGTTGTTAGCGCCTATCCAACTTGTGATGACGCGGCCCAACAAGTCAACACTGACGAGGTATTATTTATGCTTCAGTGTACCTAATCTTGCCATGCATATTTTAATTAATTGTGGTTTGCGCACTATTTAATTGTGTGTGTATGTTTGCCAGTGGATGCCTTGTTTTGCTCCTATGTGTTTTAAGTGTAGTGAACCCAAACTTGAAGCTATTATTAATTTCAAATTTTATTTCACAGAAATGGTCCGTCCTCTAGCAAAGAGAGACATCCTAGTCTTATGCCAACAAATGGGACGTCGTAGAATAAGGCTTCTGATGGCATTACATGTGCTAGTACTGCATTGCCTCTTATTGATTAGAAAGCGTCAGATTAGGCTAATTAGGGAACCTTGTAGGTTTGACCCAGAAAGTCGATCAAAGAATTTGAATGATATCATCTATAAAAGTGACATCCTGTGTGTTGAGCAACTGCAGATGGATAGGCGGTGTTTTTGGACTGTAATTTGGTCACATATATTGGGGGATTAAGGGATACTAGAAATGTCAAGGTGGAGGAGATGGTTGCAATGTTTCTACATATACTAGCTTACGACCAGAAAAGTCGCTCCATGATGACAGATTATCAACGGTCTCAAGAGACGATAAGTCGGCACTTTAATAATGTGCTAGGAGCAGTGCTAAAGCTTTGGATGGTGCTGCTTAAGAGCCCACAACCAATCACAGACAACTGTAAGGACGAAAGATGGAAATGGTTTAAGGTAAAACTAAATTAAATAATAAACATTCCTATAATTTTATTTTTAGACTAACAAGATATTTGTTTTTGTTTTCATAGAATTGTTTAGGTGCTTTAGATGGTACATATATAAAAGTTATTCCGTGTAGTTGATAAACCAAGGTATCGATCCAGAAAGAATGAAATTGCCACAAATGTTCTAGGTGCTTGTGCACCTAACATGCAATTCACATATGTATTAGCTGGTTGGGAAGGGTCTGCTGCCAATGCAAGGGTTCTCCGAGATGCTTTGGCTAGGCCAAATGGTCTCAACGTTCCTCGTGGTGAGCAATATTAGTTAAGTACACACTACTGCCCATATACACCTACTAGAGCTTAGAAAATAAATTGTGCTTTATGCAACGTAGGCTCCTATTATCTTGTGGATGTCGGGTATAAGAATTGTGATGGATTTCTCGCTCCATATAGAGGACAACGTTACCACCTAAAAGAATGGAGCAGCCCACCTAAAAAAAAGGAGGAATTGTTTAATATGAGGCACTCTTCAGCAAGGAATGTGATAGAAAGAACCTTTGGTTTACTGAAGCTACGTTGGGGTATAATTAGAAATGGTTCTTATTACCCAATAGATACCCGAATTGGTATAATCCTAGCCTGTTGCTATCTGCACAATCTCATCCGACAACAAATGAGTACTGATCCTTTTGAGCCACAAGTTGATGCTTTCTTGGAGCATGAAGACAACACCTTAGGTGTGATTGACCGTACTGAATCGTCAACTAAGTAGACGGAATTTAGAGATGTTTAGCAAGTATGATGTGGGATGCATGGAAAGCAAAATGTCACCGATAACTTGGCATTGTAATGCTTCACATGGATTTTGTAGCTCACTCTATTGTTCTGTAATTCTGAACATTGTGAAAAATGGTGGTGTGGACTGAACTTGATGCTTGGTTAATGAACCGATGACTATGGCTTGTGTATCGACACATCTCATTTTTTAATGTTTTACTTAGTACCATGTGTCTGTATTCAATGCAATTTTCGTTTCATGCACTAATCATTTGTATACATCTTCATATTTTTTTTATGAAATAGACGTACAAGGGAGACAAAACTATAAAGCTAAGGCTGTCTCCAACAGGAGACCCATTGCGGAACCTAAATCTAAAATGAGTCTCTAACATAATACCTATAACATACAACAGAGTACCTGTATGGAAGACCCATTTTAGATGTAAGGAGAGGCACAATCCAAATCTGAGTATCCTCTCTCGTGTCTTGTGGAGACCTATTTACAAAAATGATTGTTTTTTAAGTCTTATTGTTGGGAAAGACCAATATATATTAAACCCTTTACCTGTACCAAATGATGAATGAACCTTGTATTTTGGTATTTTAGATCGCGGGTGTTGATGACAGTCTAATCAATAGGAGAGACGAGAGACAGTGGACTGCAGGAGAGGAGAAGGTACTTATAGATCTCTGTGACGTCCCCACGATAGGGTTACGGCAGCAGTGCTGCTGCAATTTCCTCTGGTTGCCCTTCAATCCTCGGACCGTGCCCGTGCCAGCCCCATCCTCTACGTCCCCACGCGCGCGACGCGCCGTCACATCCCCGACTCGATAAACCCTTCTCTCGTCCGCCTCCGCGCCTCCCTCCCTCCCTCCCTCTCCTCTCCCGCTTCGTCTTCCCCACCCGCGGCACGCCGCACCCCCAAAACCCTAACCCTAGATTGCGAGAGGACATGGCCAGCAAGTTTGGGCTCGCCGGCGGCATCCCGGAGCGGCGGGTGAGGCCGATCTGGGACGCAGTCGACTCGCGTCAGTACAAGGCCGCGCTCAAGCTCTGCACAGCGCTCCTCGCCAAGCACCCCACATCCCCCTACGCGCTAGTGAGCACTTCATCTCTCTCAGTTGAAACTCGTTTTCGTTTTGGCTCTTTTGGTGTACTTTTGGCGAATCTGGCGTGGAAACGGGTGGTTGGGCAATCAGCAGTCCAGTTCGGCGTCCTTTTGTTATTTTTTCCATTCTCAGCGAAATGTTTGATCAAATGGATGGATAACTAGTGCAGTGATGGTCTGATGGATAACGAGACGATTACCTTTGATTTTATTTTACGTCCTTTCTTTTTAGCTATAGTTGGATTTATACTAGTTGGCTTTAAGCTTTAGTGGTGATGATGTTTAAGGGCTTCGGACATGTTACCTGCTGCTCCAGTTTCAGGCAACAGTGCAACACTCAGCTCGCATGCCTAGTTGGAACAACATATAGAAAAAATCATTAGGAAGCTTTCCACCGGGTGGGGGGAGCCTCGTGCTCAGTTAAGGGAGTTGGCTTAGGCTCGGCCCCATTCCCTTCTTCAGCGAAGAAATGAGGATAGCATCCTAATTTCTTTTAAACCTGCTTTTTCCTTGCTGGGAATCAATGGTATTGGAGCAATTTATGGTATGTGCTGTACACCAGTGCTACATAGACTCGCGTGTCTTTTCTTGTTTTGTTTTGTCATGTCGATGCATATCCCTGTTCGGCACACTCCAGATTTGACTCCAGAGTCTGGACAGAGAGCCAAGGGGGCGGCCTTCTTTGGAGAAGGGCACTGAGTAGTGAGGTAGTCATGGGGTACCTATTTTGCTTCTATTCATAGGTGCAAGCTGGTGTCCGGCAGCAGCAATATATGGCAGCATGGAGGCTGCATTCTGGAAGAAGAAATGACAGTGAAGGGGTGTGTGTGTGTCAGTGTGTGTGTGTGGTGGTGGTGGTGGTGGTGGGCGGGGGATGAGAAAGCGGCAGTGGTGGTTGCTGCGGCATGTGTGAGCCACCTGCAGAAGAGTGGTTAGGGTACTTAATTGAGCTGGATGAACCAGCATGTGGAGACTCCTTGTCTTCTCTCTTATATGTTTCTCTTCCCATATTTTGTATTTGGCTGGATCTCAATTCAAGGTTAGTGTTTGAATAAGTTAATTGTTTTTGCACTTCAGCCTGTTTCTTGCCAACATACTTAGTGAAACCATCTGTTAAAGATATATAATGAAACTCCTCTTTGTTGTTTTTATGCTGTCTGTCAACGCACTGAACTGTTGAAGCCTTACCATAAATTATCTCATTCCAGGCCCTCAAGGCTCTTATTCTGGAAAGGATGGGAAAGCCTGATGAAGCATTGAGCATGTCCCTGAATGCCAAGGAGCTATTGTATTCTGACAACATTTTTCATTTTGATGATCTTACACTTAGCACTCTACAGATAGTATTTCAAAGGCTTGACCGATGTGCGTTTGTACTTGTTCATTTATTTTATCCATTTAACATTATTACTGTAGTATATATCTCTAAATTTTCTCATGACCATGCTAATGCAGTGGATCTAGCTACTTCATGCTATGAGTATGCCTGTACAAAGTATCCAAGTAACTTGGAATTGATGATGGGACTTTTTAATTGCTATGTTAGAGAGTACTCATACGTGAAACAGCAGCAGGTATAATGGTACTTTCATTGCTACTTAATTTACATTCCTTTTGGTATCTTATTTCTATGCTTGCCCTCCTTGCCTGGTATCTTTTGCAGACAGCTCTCAAAATGTACAAAACTGTAGGAGAAGAAAGGTTTTTGCTTTGGGCAGTTTGCAGCATTCAGCTGCAGGTGAGAATATTTCTCATTTCTCATATTTGCATGGTTTGTAGTATATGCATTTGCCATTCCAAATTCGTTACTGGAGAAGGGCTGTTTTGTTCACTAAAGGACTAAGGTAGTTGTAAGTAGAAACATTTGTGTTTGTCATGGACCAATGGGCAGAATTATGGTTAACTATGCGTGTTTCATGGTCCAGTGGGTACAATAATAGTATTACCACTGTAGACTGAACATGACAAGAAGATGATGCATTAGATGTCTAAGAGCGGAGTCACTGGGGTGGGTGAGTGTGCAGAGGAAAAATGTGAGAGACCATCATATAGGAGTGGAAAGAGAATGATATAAAACATCAAAACTGTCAGGTCTCCTTTGTGCTGGTGTAGTGTGTGTTTGCTTTGGTTGCGTTGTTTCATCGTTTGTCACAGGTGAGTTGGATTGTTAGTAGCATGGTTTTTTGTGGTGTTGGTGTGTGCGTTTGTAGGGCTCTTCCCTTTTTTCTTCTTCTTAATATAATGATACACACCTCCACTGCATGTTTGAGAAAAAAATGTTATTGGTTCCATTGGTTTGATGTAGGGCTGACCCCGACAGTTGTCAGGGCGCTGATATCCTTACAGACCTAGAAATATTATTTGTATCATTTTTTGAAATTATTCATAAAAAAACTCGACCGGAGGGGTATGACTGCCCCCACGGCATTCCAATAAGAAGACCTTCTCACCAGGCCGAGAAAACCCCCTGAACCCCCGCCCCACCCTTACACAGCGGAATCCTTACAAGTGAGAATTTGGCCGGGCCTTAGACCTGTGCTTTGGTTTATGGGCGGACGAGGGGATTTTTTTTTACCTCAGCCTAAAATTCGCTCCCATGGGGAGTCAAATCCTGGACCTGAGGCATGCTACTTAGACGTCCTAACCACTAGGCTAGGCGCCCTTTCGCTTTGAAATTATTCATAGGCATCTGCATGTGATGTACGGTTGACTTTTAAACATTTAACTACCCAATTAAGTATTTGTTATGTGTGTCGTTTGCTACTTCTATAAATATTTACCTATCCACTTTTGATTTAATGCACAACATATTATTTGTAATGTGTATCAAATGTTACTTTTTATTCTTTGGGTTGTTAGGTGAATATATGTATTATATTGCTGAGTTGAGCATGAATCCATCTGATTCGATGCAATATTTGAATGCACTATTTTCTGCTGCACATTACATGATTTTTTTGTCACTGCAGGTGCATTTTACCAGTGGTGGTGTGAAATTATTGGCACTAGCTGAAGCATTGCTGAAGAAGCACATAAATTCTCATAGTTTACATGAGCCAGAAGGTATTTCTGTTTTTTAAATGCCCTTTGTGATATTAGTTATCCTTTTGTTTTTCCATACACTGATGTGGTTCTTTCCTGACATGTTTGGACTATGTGGCAGCACTTTCTCTCTATGTTTCAATCTTGGAGCAACAGGAAAAATATGATGCTGCTTTGGAAGTTCTTTCTGGAGACTTGGGGTCTCTTCTGGGAAGGGAGGAGGACAAGCTTCGTTTGCAGGTAACTTAAATCAGTTTTCTTGGACAATATCTTGTTGCATTTGGTTGATCCAGGCTACAAGTTTCAATTAACCACATTTACCTTTCCACGTTCCGTTTCACTGTAACAAACAATATTTGGCAACATCTATTCGTTGCTGCATTTTTGTGTCACAGTAGTTTACAAGTTGATTATTTACCATCATTACTGTACTATCTAGAGTGAATCGATATGGCAGCTCCTGACAAATAAAGGGTTTGGAATTTTTCTATTAACTATATTAAGTACTCCCTCCTTATACCAAGAAATTTGGGTAGGGCAGTCATTTTATCAGTGGGTACTAATGTCGACAAATGTATTTAGATTGACTAAGTAAAGGTATAACTCGTCATGCAAATATTTTTCCATTATACAAAATATTTCAAGTTGCAGCCAACGTATTACCATGTATACCATGGACATTTTGGGTAAGGCAGTCATTTTTAGAAGTGACTGCTAATGCCAACAAATGTATTTAGATTAAGTGAAGGTAGTTGTCATGCAATTTTTTTCCTGTTATATACTATATATTCCATTATACAAAATATTTCTAGTTGCAGCCAGCATATTACCATATATATACCGTGGACATTTTGGGTAAGGCAGTCATTTTTAGAAGTGACTGCTAATGCCAACAAATGTATTTAGATTAAGTAAAGGTAGTTGTCATGCAATTTTTTTCCTGTTATATTCTATATGTTTGTAGTTGCTACAATCATATATATGTTATCAGGTATAGTTACCTATTGTATGATGTGTGCTGTGTCCAAACCAACGGAGCACGTTGCACAGAGGGAGTACTATTTTGTAAAGCATGTTGCACAGCACATGCGATCTACTCTTTACGTGCTTATAGATGGCTTCTTTGACCTTCGATGCTCTATGTTTTCCTCCTTTGGTTAATTTGCCTCTTAAGTATCATTCACTTACTTGGTTGTCTAACTTCAAGTTGACAGGGACGTCTTCTTGCTCAAGCAAGTAGCTATCCGGCTGCTTCGGAAATATATCAGAAGGTTCTGGAGTCTTGGTAATGGTTCTCATCTTTAATTTGTATAAATTTCAGTTATCCTGTGGAGTTGGTCATTAACCACGCTCACATTAATCATGTTTCAAAAGTCATGGCCTGTTTTCAAAAAATGTCCCTGTGTATTGATTTATCCTACTTTAGTCATATATAACCTGGTTCTTTTTCACTACAATACATATTTAAGTTTTATTTGTGACATTATCCGAACAGACACTGCAATACTTTGCTTTGTTTTATCCTCTTTCTTGTTGCATAATATTTTTATATACACCATTTGTAAATTTTCTTATTTTAACTTTTTAGTTTTTGATGTTTGTCATCTCCTTTTGACTGGGCAGTCCTGATGACTGGGAGTCCTTTCTCCATTATATAGGATGTTTGCTGGAGCATGACGTGAATCTCCCTAAACCATCCACTAGCGAGCACACTTGTCCTTCTTGCTCTGTTGATTCAGCATTATCCAACAAGACTTCTCTTAGCAAGGAGCTTGTACTTCCTGCAACTCTTCTAGTTTGGTGTTTGTGATGTGAATATAGTTTACTGAAATTATGTCTTTGTAGGTTGAATCTCGCCTTACAAGTGCGTTATCATTTGTGCAAAGTCTACAAGAAAATAACTCAAGCGATTGTGTCAGAGGACCTCATTTAGCTAATATTGAAATTGAACGGCAGCGGTGCCTCAATGGAAACCCAGATAATATCAAGCTTATGGAAGCTTTGGTGAAGTACCTCCACAGGTAATATCAAGCTCTTGTGCATTCCTATTTGTGCTGTGGTCTATTTTTACTTGTGGAATCCCAATATGCCATAATACTGGATGTACAGAACTCCCAAACGCCTAAGAAATCCGGACTGGAGGGAGTAATATTTTTCCATTTTACTTAACTAATCTTTTAGAATTGTTAGTTATTTTAGATGGAGGGAGCAATTTATTAGGTTTCACCCCCTCTTTCTATCTTTTTTTCTTTTTTCATAGTACCCTAGCAGTCTGTTGGTTTCTAATAGTTTAGTGACCTGGTTGCTACGAGACAGTAATTATATCTCTAGCTAGTTTCTTCACTGTTATTACGTTTATACTATAATAACATTGCTTTTGCTGAGTAGTTGGTATAAACCAACTTTGTACACATATAACTATATAAATGCTATATACGTGTTTTTCATATTCAGTCTTAAGGTGATCCCTCAAGGACATCTCACCGCAAAAGGGAGTTTAGGATTTGCCACCCTGTCTATTACCTTTTTCATAGAGTGTCCAATTATGGCAAATTGCGGAGGGCTCAAATCCTATAATCTCCCTTATTTATGTTTAGGGGTTGATATCGAGCTGGCTCGGCTTGGTATAGCTCGAGCTGGCTTGTTTGGATAACGAGCTGGCTGGACTCGGCTCATTATCCCACCGAGCCCCAGTCCTGGCTCAGCTCGGCTTGTTTGGCTCGCGAGCTAGTTGTAAATACATGAGCCCATAGCCCCATATGCAAATACATACAACAATCTTTAAGATGTAATTCAAACAACAGCAGAAGGGGATTTTGCATAAGCTAAAACTCAGACCAACAGCAGTTCGCATAAGCCAAATCAAACCAAGTATTTTTGAGCCAATATGACATAAACCATTAGCACAAAAAGCACACGCATGATCCAATTCAAAAGTTCACAGGCCAGTAATTCAGTGCAACACACCCCTTGGCTTTGTACACGGATATGGAGACCAATTTGCAGATTCCCGAGCCAAAAGGCCATGCTTCCATGTACAGGGTCAGGTTCCTCCCTCCTTGGCTCCTCCGTGTCTTTGTTCTCCATGGCCGGCACACACTCAGCAGTATGAGAGCTGCAAGCGGTGGGCCACGAAGACAAAAGCAGGATTCCAGGAGGAGGCACTTAGTGTTCGGCTCGAGATGGAAGTTGGGCTGGGCCACCCACTGATCGCCTGCTGGCCTGCTATGACCTCAGCACGTTATTGCTCTCGAGCCAGCTCGAGCTGGCTCGTTATAGGTATACTGAGCTAAAGCGTTGGCTCAGCTCGTTAAAAAATTTCTAACGAGCTGAGTCGAGCCGAACCACTAACGAGCCGAGTCGATCCGAACCACTAACGAGCCGAGCCGAGGCGAGCTAGCGAGCCACGAGTTTTTGTCCAGCCCTATTTATGTTGATCTTGGTGCCCTCTGTGGCATTAACCTCATTACTTGAGTGCAGTCGTGGCAAAATGAAGTTTAGATTTGAGGCTAGAGGCTGTAGCACTTAACTAGAGGGAAGATAGAATAGCAACATAAGTCCAAGCACAAGCAGGATAGAGTTTTGCCGAATAAGGGTCATCTATGGGCTATGGCAAAACAATTCTAAGGACTGTCTGACCGAAGGGATTCATCAGATATTAAATGGATAACCTGTGTCCAAATTCGGACATTCAATATCCGTACTGTATCTGAATCTGAATATATATGATGTCAACATCCAGCATATCTTATCCAAACAACTCACATTATCTGTACCCAAATCTAAATCCGAGAAAGAAATAACTATATCTGTATTCATAACTGTAGGGTATCTGTCCTTATCCGATCCGTTTTACACCCCTAGTGGAGGGTATCTGGAATGGCAATATAACTCCAGCATGCGATGGATAGAGTTCGACCTGGTCTTATATGGTAGCTGTGTTTAGAGAATGAAAGAACGAAGAGAGGACAAAATTCACTTTGTTCTCATCGCAACAGATGTTGATGAGTGTCATTTTCCATAATTATAGGTTCTGTATGATAGTACTAGCATTGTGATGGTATATTCAAGAATAACCATATTTACCTTTTTTTTTCACTTTCAATACTAGTCTACTTAAATTGTTAAATGTTGTTTTGGCACTTGCAGATTTGGTCATTTGTCTTGCTCAGCATCGGATGTTGAAATTTACCTTCACATGCTATCCAACAATGAGATGTCTGAGCTGCTAGATGAAATCACTAGATCTTTTGATGCATCATCAATTTCAGTTAACACACTGGGTTCAACAATTACTCTTTTCAAGGTCCAAGAACTTTTGGGAACTTTATTCACAAAATCAACTTCAGGTGTGCAGGGCTACCTTTGTTGAAGTGTTACATGTTTGTTGAATGTTTTTCTGGGGGTCCCAATTATCATTTGTTTATTATAAAATGTACCTGAAATTTTATGTGCAAATCCAGAACTTCAGGGCATTGCAAAAAGAATGGTTGATACCTTTTACAAAAACCTGCCTCTCTCAAATGACTTGGATCCTCAGGAAAGCATGTATGGTGAAGAACTTCTGTCAATGGCCAGCAGTATCCTTGTGCAGGTTTGTAGCTTTATTTGATTACTACTAGCACGAGAGAAAAAGGGAACATATTAAGCTTTTTTCATGTCTCTAAAAATCTATAAAAAAATAAGATCTCTAGAGGTTTCTCTGATGCTTATTTCTGTTGTGTAGTTTGATTCCCAATTTATTAACTATTACTCCCTCTGTCCCATAATAGAAGACCTAATAGGTCTGGGCACGGGAATTAAGAAGAGGAGAAAAAGTATGATGCACAGAAAATGAGAAGGTGAGAGATAGAGAGAAATAGAGATAGAGGTGTATTGGAAAAAGAGAGGTGCATTGTGAAGTGAGAAGGTCAAGTATTTTGGGACAAAATTTGAATTCTATAAGGTCTTCTATTATGGGACAGAGGGAGTAGGTCACAATTCGTTGTCCCTCTATTGTGTCATCCAATGAGTTACCCTTTACTCTGATGTTTGAAGATGTATCTGGATTTTCCCCTTTGTTTTCTGGAAAAATGGAAGCAGGATGCTGTCATTTCTTATTCATTTGCTGCACTGCAATTTATTACTTACCCAATCACTAAAATAACTCCATCTAGGTTTGTTCTTAGTAAAAAAATTTATACTTTGACTAGCAATATTTATAAAAGTAGGTCTTAGATGAAAAGAATTTTTTTATTGAACTAAATGTAAAAGAGTTATATGCTACAAAATTAGTTTTCCTAATGAATTTAGTAATATCAATCTTGCGTTGTCAATCGCTATGAAATTTCGTAAATGAATGGTCAAAGTTAAAAAGTTTTGCTTAAGACAAACCTAGATGGACTTATATTTCTGATAGGGGGAAGTAGCTTTTTGTTTGTGTACTCTGACTCTGAGTCATGATACCAAGATCGTGATATATTATAGATAGTTAAGACTCCTGGACCTGATATAGTATATTCTGTTGTCTTTGCTGTCACTGAACTCCAGTAAAACTTCTTATTCCTCCACTTTTTAAGATTACAAATTTGTCTTGGACTTCTCACCATCTAAAGTTCATGATTAATTGCGCTCTTTAATACCTTGAAGCAGCTATACTGGCGCACCAGGGACTTAGGATACCTACTTGAAGCAGTTTTGATACTGGAGTTTGGATTGACTGTTCGCAAGTAAGTTCATAATCATAATAATCCGGTCTTAAAATTACCATTTTATAACTAATATTTTATTCTTCAGCTGTGTCATTGAATATCTAGTAACATGAGGACTGAGGTGTTATCGAATTACTCAGTTCCATTGATTTAAGAGTGGATAGTTTTGATGCGGTTAACAGCATCTCTTTTAGGAATTAGATGTGCTCCTGTTCCTGGATTCAGTATGAGCATATCTTAGACAAGCTCTGTTATTCCATCAATTGCTTTTGATGTTTGCTATATTACTAGGATATCTATTTTCAGTTTCTCGTGTGTTCTGTTTCACAAATCCTGCTGGTGGAACTTGCATGTGCCTTGAAGGCAAAATTATATGCAAAAAGTGATTGTGATATATGATAGTTCCCATGAACTATTGAAAATTTAAAATATGTGGGCATTAATGGTTGATTTATTATATTTTATTTACCAAAGTAAGCATTTGTTTGTTTGCAATATAATCAAGTAGACTGGTTCTACTGGATCCTGTTGCTTCATCTATGCTGGCCTTTATTCATGGGTATCACAGTCAACTTCCCATCACATGCATTGTCCTGCTCTTGTTACATGCACAAACCCATCTTATGTCTGGTAGACTGGTTGCAACCTGTTCTGCCAACCTGGTGCAGTGGTGAGAGCTGTCTCACTGAGTCACCAGGTCATGGGTTTGAAGCAGCCTCTCCACAGATTTTGCAGGGGAAAGGCTTGCCTCGGTTTTTCCCTTCCTCACCATGTTTGCAGCTAATATCTCTCATGAATATCAATTATCAATAATCTCTTAGAACTATTAAGTCTTTTTGCTGTAGAGCCTTCTAGGAATATTATAAAAATGTAACGTTGTGTTTACATGTCTGTTGTGAATTTAGCTATGCCCCGCCAGTGTGATTTGTATCAGCATATATTGCGTGAGTAATATAAATGCTCACTAATCTTTAATAAGGAAAAAGAACTATTGAATCTCTTGGATAGAGGAAGCTACAACAAATCTGTAACTAATCAATCTTTTTTCTTTTATATTGCATTCGTGTGTGACTGTGTCTTAATTGAAGTGGTCTGATGCACATCCCAATGTGCAGTACCTTGCACCTGGCAACCTAATGTATTTCTCTGACTGGATGTTGAATGGAAATCTTTAATTTGGTTTTGTGCTCAGGCATGTCTGGCAATACAAGATTACTCTGGTGCATCTTTACTCTTACCTGGGGGCACTTCCTTTAGCACATAAATGGTAATTTCTCCTTTTAATATGTTATTTCCTTTTATCTTCTCACATTTGTATTCCACATGAATTTTCGCCCTACAGTGCAATCCAGTGTGGTTCGCCTAGAGGTTGCTTCTACAAAGAACAACCCTTTATTAGCTGCATCCGATGTGGTTCGCTTATAGAATGCTTGTTTTTGTGTTGCTTTGGACTTATGTTCCAAGTCCTGCCCCCACCCCCCCCTCTTATTCAGTGAAATCATTTTCTTATCCGTACACTGAGCGATGTTTTTATATGCAGGTACACAACCTTGGAAGTGAAAAACATTCTTCTAGAGTCTGTTTTGCACCACATCTTGCCACAAATGTTAAATTCTCCCTTCTTGCAACATGCTGCTGATCTTGTTAAGGATTATTTGAAATTTATGGATGATCATTTGAAAGAATCTGCTGATCTTACGTGTCTCGCATATAGACACCGTACATACTCAAAGGTAGGCATATTCCTCTCTATTGCTCACAAATAGTGTCTGCATGGAACCATGTAAGGAAATACATAGTACAACCGATATGATGCTCCTATCATTATGAAAATGCCAATGCGCCATGTCAAGAACAGACTATTACATGATTTACTTAAGAAGGAAATACTTCAGTCATCCAATCTTGATCTAACACATTTGACTTTTTTTTATTCAGGTAATTGAGTTTGTTCAATTTAAAGATCGCTTGCATCGCTCCATGCAATATCTTTCTGTAAAATCAGATTCTGTTATGCTACATCTGAAGCAGAAGGCAGACTCTCTTGATGAAGTGGAGGTGAGGCCACCCTTGCCAATTTGAAAGCATTGCTCCGGCCCAAATTTGTGCTAAAATATGGATGCATGTGTCCTTTTTTGTCTTCTGCTTCTAACCATTTTGAACATGTAATTTTGGATCTGAAGTTATGTATTAGTGCGGCATGGTAATTTTGGATCTTAAGTTATTGATGCTTGACAATGCTTATATTTGTTGCTAATCTGAAGATTGTTATTTTATTTCTGATTGCAGTCTATTCTTGAAAGTGTTAGCCATGGAACAAAGCTGGTTCAGCTATCTAATGAGGATAGCATCAAAGATTTAACCTTCAACGAAGATCTTGATGCACGGCCTTGGTGGACGCCAACAAGCAGCGTTAATTTTCTTTCAGGTATGTGGTTCTTGTGATGTGAGTTTCAGTTATTTTCTCCATTTTGGGTCTCTATATTCTCTCATGTACAAAAGTGCTTACTATTATTGTCATGACTTTACAGAACCATTTGATGAAAGTTCAACACCTGCAAGCTATAGCGCCAAAATGGTATGCCATTTTTAATCGGACCTTATCTAAGCTAAGTTAGACAATAGTTAGGTTTCACAATCGTGTGTTGTTATAAAAGGACTGCGTTTTGTCCATTGGCATTAAATGACTTATACATGAAGAGATTATATTGGTAAATGTCACTCCTTAATAGACATCAATGCTATCTCTTACTGGGCGCATCAATGCATATATTTGTTTCTCATGTCAACCATTCGTGCCCTCAAAAGAACTATATCTTTGCAGTGCAAGCACAAATCTAATGAGAAGGATGGTTCAAGGTGAAAGATGTAGAGAAAAATCTCTTGTTCCTCGACTTGTTTATCTTTCCACACATGGTTGCGCCGCCTTTTCTTAGGGAGAGTGAATCAAATGGTCGCGTCCTCTGATGTAACTGCTTCTGGGGAGATGAAAATTTTGCTTGAGAAATATGCTAGGAGTATTGGTTACTCTTTTGACGATGCTCTAAGTGTTGTTCTGGGTATCTCATCTGGCAAGAAGGCTGTCAAGGTAACACCTTTCTATCCTGGTTGTATTTTCACACTTTTTTCGGTTTATATGCTTGCTATATTATTGTGTTTCTGAAAATCATTATCTGCATTTTTTTCAGTATAAACTCATGTTGATCACATTTTGTAGAATTTGTTATCCAGTAATTATAGTTGCTTTTCTATATTCGTTATTAAAAGTTTTTATTATAGTTATTTTTATTTGAAATAAGAAGGGCGGGCCTGGTGCAAGCGGTAGTCTTACCACTGTGACCGGAAGGTCCTGGTTCGAGTCATGTCTCCTCCTCGCATTGCATGCAGCCGCAGTAAGGCTTGCCACTAACACCTTCTCCCAGTTCCCCGCACAGAGCGGGAGCTCTCGCACCGGTATGCCCTTTTTTTATTTGAAATAACATAATGCAGTAGAAATCACTAAAGTGCTGCCATATCCTTGCGGGATGTAATGTCTTTTGTATATTCTCGTAGAAATTATCTTTTTTCCCCTATCTTTTTTAGGAGAATGAGATTTTTCTAATTAGCAGTATGCATTACAATTTCTGGGGAATGGACTTTTGTATGATTATTACTGGAGTGATGTATCATATACTGTTCATAGCGAGAGTATAATGATTGATTTAGCTGGTGCCTTGCTAATGCAGTTTACATTTGCAGGATTTTGCTCCTGATATAGTCAGCTGGATGAGCTTTGCTGTGTTTATCAATGCTTGGAACTTGTGTTCCAATGTGTCAGTGATCCCTGGAACTGACCAAAGCAGCCAAAATTCCTGGTGGATTGTGGATAACCTCGTCAAAACTTGCATAGATCAGCAATTGACTGATACCAATCAAATGCTGACTTCTCCAGGAAGCAATATTCCACTTCTAGCGTGGATGGTGACAGAGCCCATTTCCTGGCACCTTCTTGTAATCCAATCCTGTATGAGATCAATGGCTCCACAAGGGAGGAAGAAGAAGAAAGGCGGTCCATCTGAGCGACCAAACACACCTCACCTGCAGGCAATTCGGAGCTCAGTTCAGTGCATGGCTGACACTCTCCAGAGAGTCCAGAAATGTCTGTCAGACCAGATGAAGCCAGAAGATCAAGCTCTGGACGTACTGGTGTCACATTTGCAAGGAACCAGCGCCGAAGGCCCTGGACAGATCACCCGTGTCTTGGATGAGAGCGCAGCAGCTGCCAACTCCAAAATCGGTGGCCGGATCGCCCATTCTCTAGAACCGTGGAGCTGTGCCTGTGTGATGAGAAGAATAGTTGGGGCTGAGAGTGAGACGATAGCTGAGTTGAGGAAGATATGCACCTCGAAGCTGAAGCTCCTTGCGTCCGCATCAGCTTCCCTGTCCTTAGTGTTGCACTAGGCGTGGAAATTTTGGTGGTGAGATTTTTTCTCCTCATCCCCGACTGGTGTGCCTTCCTCTTGCCCCTTGATGTTGTAAACTAATGTGCGTTTGTGTTTGTTGTTTCTATGCAATTTTGATTTGGAGTGACATCCAAGTTTCCGCGTTATTTGCATGCTTGCTATCTTCGATCTTGGTGAACTGTTGCTAGAATTCATAGTTGTATTTGTCTACCAGTTGAGGGCCCGTCTAGAACAAAAGATTTTTACAAGATTCAGTTTGATTTCATAGGGGAAAAATGCAGGATTTAGGAAAAAAAAAATCCTTGGTTATAAACATGCAGTTTGATACTGTGGTTGAAATAGACGCTCGTCTTCAGGTGTCTACGCTGTGTCACATGCAAATACGCAGCTTGGGTCGGCAGAGTCGCATAGGTGGAGCGAAAAGGCACTCTGTTCTTTGCTTGGGTC
Source organism: Miscanthus lutarioriparius (assembly GCA_904845875.1). Classification (NCBI taxonomy): domain Eukaryota; kingdom Viridiplantae; phylum Streptophyta; class Magnoliopsida; order Poales; family Poaceae; genus Miscanthus; species Miscanthus lutarioriparius. The sequence goes on from CAJGYO010000017.1 coordinate 39,905,286, forward strand.
GACACTCTGTTCTTTGCTTGAGTCGGCACGGACCCGGAACGAACAAGAGCCAGGAGGATAGGTCAAAGGTGGTGAACGAATTTGTTAAGGGCATGTGTGGAAGAGATTCTAAAATCTGGATTAAAATAATCTCTGATGTCTTAGATTCTGTGGCTGCTGAAATTCTAGACGTTTGGATGAATCCTTTAGAATCCTAAGGGCCTTTCTGGCATCGGTCCTAGCCTTAGCTTCGTGCGTAGGTGGTGTTTGGATGTCTGTGGTCGCTGTTCTATTAAATGTTTATATATATATATATATATATAGAGTATTAAATATAGACTAATTATAAAAGTAATTGCATAGTTTGTAATTAATTTGTGAGACGAATTTTTAAGCCTAATTAGTCTTAATTTGACAATGTAGCGCTACAGTAAATATGTGTTAATGACGGATTAGTTAGGCTTAAAAAATTGGTCTCGTGGAGTACTAATGGATTATGTAATTTGTTTTTTTATTAGTAACCGAGCACCTATGCAATATTCTTTCGACATATCTCCTAAATTTTAGTTATTGAATCTAAACACCACTTTAGTTTTCGAGTAGCCCTGCCAAGCACTTAAAGTACAACTAGATTTTAGTGGAGATTTATGAGAATCACTTCTTTATTTACACAGTGAGAGCTAGGCAAAAACCCTACCCTCCACTTCTCACTGCTTCTCGTTCATTTGACGCAGGAATCACTTAATTGATCCTCACATGTTCCTCCCACTGGAATAATTTCTTCGGAGAATCAGGAGCGAAGCTCAAGAACCAGGAACGAAAGCTCTATCAAAGTGGCGCTAAGTTGTTTGGATGAGATTCCATGATTTTTGAGATTTTTTTTTTCTATCCAGATTCTCAGAATCGCTGTGGATCCAAACACCGGCTGTAAAAGAGATGAGATAGACGTGACTGGTGAGTCGTGATGGGCATGGAGATGGAGGGCCATGGGCGGTCGTTTTCGCTGTCAGCCGTGCAGGTTGCGAAGGGAAGAGTGGTGCTCCTCGTCGTCGTCGTTGGTGTTAGGTCATGCTCTGTCTGCCGAGGCCGCTGCGGTCTTGACCGCTGAGACCCTGACCCTTGTTTTTGTAGCATACCACAGTAGCAACCGTCCACTCTCCCTATCCCTGTTCACTGTGCAAGCAACGCAACTCTGATCCTGCACGCTGCGTCTGCGTCTGCGTGCACACGCGTACGAGTATGATATGATAATTAGGGGTGTGCTATTTTATACTATATAAGGCTATCTCCAACAACAACATTCAAAATACAGGATCTATTCATTCTCTGGGTAGCGCTACAGACAAAAGTTTCGATACCTAATCGGCATCTTCTCAACAACAAGGTCTAAAAGAGAATTCTTTCTGCAAATGGGTTTCAGAAGAGAGGATGTCCATATTTGGATTGTGCCTGTCAGACAACTCAAAATAGGTCTCTCATATAGATACTTTGAGAAAACTGATTTTAGATCTCTAGATACTTTGAAAAAATTAATTTTAGATCTCTCGCTATCTATTTTAAGTCTGATACCTGTACGCTAGTCTAACAGTGCCGTTTCATGGCCCGCGTGTTCCTTCTCGGTCCTCCCCCCCTTTGTTTTTTCTTTGCCTTGTTCCTTTTGGTTCTTCTCGGGTCCAAAGCAAAGGCGTGATACGAAGCGCAAACAAAATGGTAGCCGTACGAAGCGCAAACAAAATGGTGGAGCGGGTGTTGTGAATGCGTCACCTACAAGTACGTGAATACGTCGACAGTCTCATCTTGTCGTATGGTACAGGAGAAATAACATTGGGCCTGACTGTATTAAAGTCGGCTGATAACCAAAGCTATTTTATTACGAGAGAAAAATACTGTAGATTCTAGTTAATAAGTTGGTTAATAAATTTAATAACATTGAGCCTGACTAGTATTAAAGTCGATTAATAAGCTGACTGAAGCTATTTTATTGTGAAAGAAAAATATTTTAGATTCTAGTTAATAAGTCGGCTGATAAATTCAAACGAACAAACCGAAATCTCGTGAAAGCATATGGTTGGAGTCAATCGATTAATAAAATCATCAAAAAGCTAGCTCAACAGTTTCGGTGTTGTACATGCCAGTCTCTTACGACCATAACCGGGCTAAAAATTGTACATTGTGATCCTTAGGTTCATACGAACTATTAGCCCTTGTTAATAGCTTGGTAAAAACTAGCACTCCTATTTAGGGGTGTGTGGTTTATACATATCCTCCTAAAATTTCTGTCACATCGAATATTTAGACATATGTATGGAGTATTAAATATAGACTAATTACGAAACTAATTACACAACTTGCGACTAATTTACGAGACGAATCTTTTAAGCCTAATTAGTTCATGATTTGACAACGTGGTGCTACAGTAAACATGTGCTAATGACATATTAATTAGGCTTAAAAAATCGTCTCGTAAATTGGCCTCTATCTATGTAATTGATTTTATAATTAATTTATATTTAATGCTCTTTATTAGTATCTAAACATTCGATGTAACATAAATTTTAGGGAACCAAACACCCCTTAAACAGACTACTGCTAGTTTTAGCTGCTACTCGTTAGACCATAACATCAAAAAGACTCTTACTGCACGCATGATTAATGAAAGCACGCAGGATTGTAGTAGTACAAAGAAAAAGGAAAAGAAAAGGACAAAGAAAGAAAAAGAGAAAGGGAGAGTGAGAGTGGGCCATGTTTAGTTGCCCTAAATTCTAAAATTTGGCACTATGCAAAAAGAAGATTCCTCGTCACATCAAACTTGCGGTACATGCATGGAGTACTAAATATTAATGAAATAAAAAACTAATTGCACAGTTTGGTTGTACTTTGCGAGACGAACGTTTTGAGCCTAATTAGTCAACGATTGAACAATTATTACCAAATAAAAACAAAATGCTACAGTGTAGCTACAGTGTCCATTTTCAGACGGCGCCGAATCAGGCAACGAACTAAACGCGGCCTGAGCTATCCATCAATTAATTCCATCAGGCCCTGCACGCCGGAGCGACGCGCCGTGCCACCGTACATTTGCTGTGCTCGCTACAGACAGATTCGGCGCCGTCCTCCATGACTTGCTTGTAACAGCAACAGACGACCACCTCGTGATACAGACAGATTCGGCGCCCCTCTGTTGACTCCCACGCCACGCGTCTCCAATCAACTCATCCACGGACGACGTCCCACTGTCTCTTCCTCTTCTCTCAGCTGAATGATCACCATATAGTATTGTATCACGCTTCATGCAGTGGGTAAAAGCTTTACCTTTGTGTGCTACATCCCGTCAATTGAACCCAGCTAACTGAATCACTCGGGGATACATTAAGCGTGTTACATTCCTCTTTTCCATCCTAAAATAAATTGATTCGTAGCGAAATGTTTTATCCCACAAAGCCTTGACCTTCTCCCTCCTCACTTATAGGTGCCGTTTGGATTTAGGGGATTTCGAGAATCCGGATAAAAAATCTCTTGGATTTTGAGATTTAAAAAATCTGAGTTAAAATCTCTATAACTAGACCATTTGGATGAGAATCTAGGATTTTTGGATTTTTCTATCCGGATTCTCAAAATCCAAAGGACCTATGTGGGTCACACGTTTGTCACCACCAATCCTCAAGTCAGGTGGAACAAAAAATTAAATTGGTCTTGGGCACGTCAGGTCACCACCGCAACACACAATTGTCGCCTGCTCCAACCCTCTCCCAACCAGCGCCGCCGCCGCCCTATCCCACAAACCTGCTTGATTCCCCTCCTCTCTCCTAACCGACGATCTCATCGGTGGACAGAGGAGTGGGGACCCGATCTTTTTTTCCTTCGTAGTTTTAGATTAGGTTTGTAGATCCTTATTGATCTAGTTTGGTTCCGATGTCACTGACGAGGTGGCGGCGACAATGGTACTTTAGAATAAGGTCTCTCCGGTCTCTACCTACCTTGATGACGTTCGATCTAGCGTCGGCGAAGGACAAATGGGAGTTTGGTCTGTCAGATCTGTTAATCTTCTTCAGATCTTAGCAGTTGGCGTGCTTATCAGAGGAAGCAGTTGTGTCGGGTTCATAAACCCGGGGTCCCTCACGGACCTGCTTCCTAGCAAAACCTCGGTCCAGCAGGCGACGTTGCGAACGACGCGCAACTCCTGGGCTGGCCCAAAAACCTAATGACAGGCCAGAAAGGCCTGGCCGACTCCGACCCGGTTCTCCGACTATAAGAAAACACCAAACTTCTGCTTACAGCTCTTCTCCGACCGGGAGGCCGGAGCCGACTGGGGAACAACCGACTGGGGACGCCCGCTCGATGAAGACCCAGGAGACGGACAGAGCAAGTAAGACAGGGCGCTCCCGTCAAACCGCAAAATAAAGGACTATACCCTACACACCTGCAGGACAGTAATGTCAGGTCATGTCAGAAGGGTACTTTATAACCTTCCAGACATGTCAGAGTACCAGCAGTGTTGTGCACGCCGATATTTATCCTACAATATGGTAGGCGTCGACATTTGCCATACCAGAAGAAGACGATGGAGCCTACAACATGCATCTGAGCGTCAACAGTGTTGTGGGCGCCGACAAACCGCCTTATACCCGACGGCGTGGGCAACAAGACTAGGTAGCACACACACTCTATTTCTCTCACACTCTCTCTTGTAAAGCCGTTTCCTTCATCTATAAAAGGGGATGCGCTCTCTCTAAATAGAGGACGATTCGAACAACCAACGATTCGCCTAGACGATTCATACAGTTCTCTCTGCTTGGCTCTAGAACTCTAAAGCCAGACAGAGCAAACGTTCGAACACCTAGCGCACGTCCGAGCTCCCGTCACTCTTGGCCCTTCGGTCCAGAGTCCGACCAGACCTCTAATACCCCCCATCTTACTCCCTCTCGTTTGTAACCCCACAGTAAACTTTGAGCACCTGGGCTCAGGAATAAAGTCTCCGACCGACTCAAACTGGACATAGGGCACATTGCCTGAACCAGTATAAACCCTGTGTCATTGAGTGCTAGGCCATATCCGATCACAATGTACGGTAAAACTACAAATATTTACGTGTTGGTCACTTTTCGCACTGACAGTTGGTGCCGTTCGTGGGGAGGACGCCGTACGTTCGCGCTTTTGGTCATCGAATGGCCCACCTTTCCGCCACTTTCGCCATGGCGGGCTCAAGCCATACGACTTGCTTCGGCTCGCTGGAGTTTCCCGCGCTCCCACCTATTGGGATGTGGGCTCCTCCCATCTTCGAGCCGTCCCAGGCCTTCCTCTTCAGAAGCCTAGACTTCATCGCTGACCGGCTCGGCATGCTTCACCTCCGTGAGGAGGCACTTGTCCCGACGCCCATCGGAGGAGGAGCGCCCTCCGTTGACTTCGGGCCACCCGGCAACCTCTCTAACGAGGCACCTGCGCTTCTCTCTGAGCCCACGCTGGGCTCAAACCCCACTGTGACTAACGTACATACTGTTCTTTACTCGCTTTTCATATTTCCTGCCGACTCTCCATAGGGACCCCGTTGTCCCTGCCACGATCGCCATACGACCGGTTTCCCTATGGCCTCGCGTCCCCTGCGGACACGTACGCTCGGGGGCTCCAAAAAATGCTAGAGCCGCCCCCTCTCACATCCAAATTCGTGGGGATGGTGGACCACGCTCCCGCCTCTTTTCACGACCTCATGGATGATGATGTTGAGAGCGACGGCTCCAGCGTCGACGACGTCGTGGCACCTAGCCACCCTCCGTCCCTAGAGTGCGCTATGGCGGATGCTTCGGGACAGCCGCCAATGGTGGTGGAGTCTCTACAGACACACACCCCTCCGGACCCTCGCGCGGAGGTCCTCGCATGTGCGAAGGAGCACGGCGAGGAGCTACGACAAAGGCGGCAGAACCAGCCACCACCTGCGCCGGCGCGCTCGGCGCAGCACGCTACGCCCCGTGCATGTGACCCAGCGAGCGGCGCCCAGGGTCGCGCCCGCCAGGTCCAGCGCAACATCGTGGATGGAGGGAACGATCCCCCATAGTTCGCTCGGGCTGGCCAGAACATCACCGCTGCGGTGATGCTTCTGCGCGGCCTTCCAGAGCCCGTCGACCCCAGGAACAGGCAATCCACCGGAACCTCCGGGCACTAGTGGAAACCGCCGCCGTTCAACAGGCAGAGAGCTTCACGTCGCGACACCGACTCGTGGCCTCTCTCCCCACCAGGGGAGTGGGGACGCACTAGATGAATCGCTCCATCCGCTCACCGCCACAGCCGTCGGGTGTGGAACAGGAGGCCACAGCCGTGCCATGATCTGACCCAGCGCCCGCTCCACACCGGCCACCTGTGCGCGAACGCCTCGGGCCGAACCAAGATGCTCGCAGCGTCATCAACAAACGGCGTCAGGCAAGGCATGAGGATGACGTCCATCGGGCGGTGGTGAGACTAGGCAGCTCGACCTTTGGCTGGACCATCGTGGGGACCGGTGAGACACACCCCAGGCGTGGTCGTCGATCCGACGACCAGAGTCCCAGCCCGGATGGCCCGAGACCACGGGCCTTTGGTCGACGCATCTAGAGAGTGCCGTTTCCACAATGCTTCCGACCGCCTACCAACATCGCCAAGTATACTAGGGAGACGAACCCCGGTATATGGCTCGAAGACTTCTGGCTCGCCTGCCGAGCCAGAGGAGTGGATGATGACCACTTCATCATTCAGTACCTCCCCATCTACGTGGGGGAACATGTTCGAGCATGGCTTGAATTCCTCCCGCACGACAGCATCCGTGACTAGGCGGACCTCAAGAGGATCTTCGTCAGGAATTTCTAGGGGACGTATGTTCGCCCGAGGAACTCCTGGGACCTCTAGAGCTGCCAGCAGGAGCCCAACGAGTCCTTACGGGACTACATCCGTAGGTTCTCAAAGCGGTGCAACTCCCTTCCTAATGTCATTGACGTGGACGTCATCAGCGCATTCCTCTCTAGAACAACTTGTGAGTCTTTGATTCACAAGCTTGGCTGTCTGAAGCCCTGGACCACCTGCGACCTGCTCGACGTCGCCATGAACCATGCCTCTGGAGAGGAGGCGGTCGGAGCAGTCTTTAACAGAGGCCGGGACAAGGGCAAGTCCAAGTGCGAGGATCAAGATGAGGGTCCCTCCACACAGAGGGGCAAAAAGAACAAGAAGGATCGACGCTGACTGGCCAACTCTGCGTTGGTCACCGTGGCCGATCGCGCGGGCAAGCAGCCCTAGCAGGGCTAGCTCGGCCACTTCGACAAGCTCATGGATAGTCCATGCACCAACCACGCCTATCTTATCAAGCACCTCTACAAGGACTGCGAGCTCCTCAAGCGCTTCCTACAACAGGTCGGCGGGCCGAAAGAAGGAAAGGGCAAGGAGACATGACGGGCAAGGATGGGAATGACTTTCCCGACCCCGAGGAATGCATCATGATCTTTGGGGGATCCGATGCCATCTACTCTAAGCGTCAGCACAAAGTGCGCTATAGAGAGGCATGCGTCGCTGAGACGGCTGTCGCCACCTTCCTTCGCTGGTCGGAATCTCTGATCACCTTTGATCATAGGGACCACCCTTCTCATGTCGCCAGACTGGGTCGCTACCCGCTCATCGTCGACCCCATCATCCGCAAGAAGCGCCTCACCAAGGTGCTGATGGACGGAGGCAGCAGCCTCAATATTCTCTACGTTGACACCCTTGGCGCCATGCGCATCCCCCGGTCAGAGCTCCACCAAGTGAGCTCTCTCTTCCATGGCGTGATCCTAGGGACGCAGGCGTACCCGCTCGGGCCGATCAATCTACCCATCACATTTGGCGACCGAGCCAACTTCTGCTCGGAGGTGCTTACCTTCGAGGTGGTGGACTTCTCGGGTTCTTACCATGCCATCTTGGGGTGGCCGTGCTATGCCAAGTTCATGGCGGTCCCCAACTACACCTACCTAAAGTTGAAGATGCTGGGACCGAACGACGCCATCACTGTGGGTAGCACCTTTTCACATGCCTACACGTGCGACCGCGAGCATTACGAGCTTACCACTGCCGTCATCAACTCATCCGAGCTCTCGCGGCTCGGGGAGTTATCGACCCCAGTAGTCTCGAATTGCAACAAGCCAACCTCCTCGAGTGCCTTCCGCCCACTCGAGGAAACTAAGGCGATAGGGATCGACTACACTAACCCAACCAAGACGGTGCGGATCGGGACCCAGCTCCCGGCCAAATAGGAATACGAGCTCGCCGACTTTCTACGTGCCAATCATGATGTCTTTGCATGAAAACCTTCTGACATGCCGGACCTACCACGGGAGGTCACTGAGCATGCACTACGCCTCGTCCCAGGCTCAGAGTCCGCCAAGCAACACCTACGTCGCTTTGACGACGAGAGGCGCAGGGCCATAGGCGAGGAGGTCGCCAAACTCCTGGCAACCGGATTCATCAAGGAGGTATACCACTCCATCTGGCTCGCCAATCCTGTTCTTGTCAAAAAGAAGACCGAGAAATAGAGAACGTGCGTTGATTATACTGGCCTCAACAAGGCGTCTCCAAAGGACCATTTTCCTTTACCACGCATAGACCGAATAGTCGACTCTACCATAGGATGCGAAATCCTCTCCTTTCTAGATGCCTACTCAGGCTATCACCAGATCGCGATGAAAGAGTCCGACCAGCTCGTGACTTCATTCATCACTCCGTATGGTTCGTACTGTTACGTAACCATGCCTTTTAGTTTGAAGAATGCTGGCGCCACCTATCAATAGTGCACGTAGCAATGCTTCGCCGATCAAATCGACCTGCTCGATCAGCCTGATCAAGTCGAGCGGCCAAAACCAACAATCGCCGTCTATGTTGATGACATAGTTGTCGAAACGGCTCAAGCTTGTGACTTGATCACAAACTTGGCCGCGACATTCACGAACCTCCGAAGGTTCAACATCAAATTGAATCCCAAAAAGTGTGTTTTTGGGGTTTCGAAGGGGAAGTTGCTAGGATACATCGTGTCTGAACGTGACATCGAGGCCGACCCCAAAAAAATCATGGCCATCTCCAACATGGGCTCTATATGCAACGTCAAGGGCGTAGGGAGGCTCATCGGCTATTTGGCTGCCCTGAGCCGATTCATCTCCCGGCTCGGTGAACGGGGGATGCCTCTCTACAAGCTTCTCAAAAAGACGAACGCTTTTGTCTGGACTGAGGAAGCACAATAGGCTTTGGAGAGCCTCAAAGCGTCACTGACGTTGGCCCCAATCCTCATCGCTCCCAAATGGGGAGAGCCCCTCCTCTATGTCGTGGCAAGCAACCACGTGGTGAGCGCTACCCTAGTCATCGAAAGGGAGGAGCCGGGACACCACCTTAAGGTCCAATGACCCATATACTTCATCAGGGAGGTACTCACCGACCCCAAGGTCCAGTACCCCTAGGTGCAAAAACTCCTATACGCCATGCTGATGGCGACCCAGAAGCTCCTGCACTACTTCACCGACCATGAAGTCTCGGTTGTCACTTCATACCTGCTCGGAGACATCATCCGCAACCATGACCCGCGGGATGAATCTCCAAGTGGGCACTCGAGCATTGAGCCACGACATCAGGTACATCCCCCACACCGCTATTAAGTCTCATGCTCTTATGGATTTTGTTGCTGAATGGACAGAGGTCCAGCACCCGACCCCAGACGTCACCCACGAGTACTGGACGATGTACTTCGACAGGTCCATAATGGCGCTGGCTCAAGGGCTAGAGTGGTTCTGATCTCCCCGGATTAGAGTAGGCTCCTCTATGCAATCTGCCTCCACTTTTTAGTCTCAAATAATGCCATGGAATACGAGGCCCTCATCAATAGACTGCGCATCGCCATCGAGCTCGACGCTATGCGGCTCTACGTCCGCGGCGACTCAGAGCTGGTCGTCGACTAGGTCATGAAGGAGTCCTCTTGCAAAAGCCCCCTCATGGCAGCATACTGCTAGGAGGTGCGCAAGCTTGAGGACAAATTCTAGGGGATCGAGCTACACCATGTCCCCTGAAAGGACAACGATGCCGCTGATTTTCTCGCAAAATTAGCTGCCAGGCGGGTTCCATCTCTAGACAGGGTGTTCATCAATGACCTTCATGAACCATCTGCCCACATCCTGGAAGGTATGATCTAGACACACCCCGATGTCGACCCGGCGCTTGGGGGGCTACGACCTGAGTACCTCCGTGACGATGTCGCCCGCTGACATCGCCGTGGTTGCACTCGATTAGGCTGACTGGCGAGCGCCACTGCTCGCCTACCTCCTTGAGGAGGTTCTCCCACCAGAAAGGACTGAAGCATGATGAATCGCTCGACGTGCCAAGACATTCGTCATGATCGATAACGAGCTCTACAAATGGAGTCTGTCGGGAGTACTCATGAAGTGCATCCCTACCGACCAAGGCAAGCAGCTCCTCCTTGAGGTCCATGCCGGAATCTACGGACATCATGCGGCCCCTAGATTGCTGGTAGCAAAAGCCTTTCACCAAGGTTTTTACTGGCCCACCGTGCTACGAGATATAGAGGAGGTTGTCCGCAGGTGCGAAGGATGCCAGTTCTACGCTCGGCAAACTCATTTGCCAGCACAGGAGCTCCAAACCATCCCCATCACCTGGCCGTTCGTGGTCTGGGGCCTCGACATGGTAGGACCCCTCAAAAAGGGCCTGTGCGGCTTCACTCACCTACTCGTAGCGGTCGACAAGTTCACCAAGTGGATAGAGGCGAAGCCCATCACCAACATCCGCTCGGAAGAGGCAGTCAAGTTCTTCCTCGATATCATCTACCGGTTCAGCATTCCTAACTATATCATCACTGACCATAGAACTAACTTCATCGAAAAGAAGTTCCTGGACTTCAGTGATGGATACGACATCAGGATCGACTGGGCCTCAGTCGGACATCCACATACTAACGGTCTGGTCGAGCGTGCCAATGGCATTGTCCTCCAAAAACTTAAGCCACGCATCTTCGACCGACTCAACAAGTACGCTGAGCGATGGGTTGTAGTGGTCCCAGCGATCCTCTAGAGCCTGAGAATGACCCCAAACTGATCCATAGGGTTCACACCCTTCTTCTTGGCCTATGAAGCTGAAGCAGTGCTGCCCTTGGACCTCGACCACGGTGCCCCAAGAGTGACGGCCTTTGACCATGACCGAGCCACGGAGGCTCAGCAAGACGTAGTCAACTTGTTCGAAGAGGCCCGCGAGATGATCGTCATCCGCTCCGCTCGCTACCAGCAGACTCTCCGCAGGTACCATGAGAGAAAAATCAGGGGAAGGATCCTCGAGGTCGGAGACCTCGTGCTTTCAAGGACTCAATCAACCAAGGAGAAACACAAACTCTCTCCACCATGGGAAGGACCCTATAAGGTGACTGAGGTGATCCAACTAGGCGCCTATCGACTGAAGGATGACAACGACGACGTTCTCACTAACACTTGGAACATCGAATAGCTACGTCGTTTCTTCCCTTAAAAATTTGGTCTTACCGCTTTCTTTCACTTAACGGTTGCTCCTACAAGCACCCCGGCTCGAACATTCTCAGCCCGGGTTGCTTTAGGGCTCCACGGGGGTGCGATACCACCTCTCTTTTTTACTATCATATGGTAAATACCTTTTTACCTGAATGAAAGGGTAGTCCGTTCCTTTATTTACCTTACGTAACTTTGCTTTAAACATTACAACCGATCTCACCCTGCCACGACCTACGGTTACGAGCAGCTGAGCCTTGCGGGCCATGCCCGGGTTCTTAAGGTTGCAGCCTACGGTTCAAATGGCAGGTGCGAAAAAGAAAGAATAAAAAAAGGTATGCTAGGGTAAAAATAAAGAACGGATGAGACAAGCTACCCTCGTGAAGTGATTCCATCACAAAATGAAGTCAATGTATTCATGGATACAAAAATGTCTACACGGGGACTGCCCCATGAACTTATCCCTTATACATATCGACTGTTTCTACTTTGCATACTACTGTGGCCGCCCGACGGCATCGGCTGACGGCGCGACCGGCGAAGGTAGGGGCTGCTCGCTCTCTGGCTAGATGACGTTCGACTCAGTCGGAGGTGGGAGGATGTTCGCTTCCGACCTAGGCTCCACCCCATCCATAGGCTGGACGACATCTTCTTGAGGCACGCCTTGAGCCGCACCCACACGACGAGCCTCCATCACCCATTGCGCGGAGACTTGCTCTGCCACCAACTGTGCGTGTGGCAGCAAGCTTTCCCCGAGCACATGGATGGCCTCCGGGCTCCAACCGTCGGCGTACCCACTGTAGATGGCGGCAAAGTCCAGGTCTAGGTGGTGCCTCACCACCGAAGTCAGCACCACCGACATCCTGTAGAACATCCCATCAGAGATAAGCGCCCGAACTTTGTCCGGGACCTCCGCAAGTCGGATGGCAGGCATGCTGGTGCTTGGCGCCAACCCAAACACCTCTGAGATGATGACCTGGGTGACATTGCGGAGCTGATCAAGCTCCCCCTCGAGAGCACATCGCTCCTCAAGGGACTTGGCCAGCACCTCCGTGCTCTGACCGATCGTCGCCTTGGCCATCTCTAGGTCCTGCTCCAGAGAACAAACCTTTTCACCCAGTTCTGGAAGAAGGATGACAGCTCAGAAGCAAGGAAAAGAAAAAAAACAAGACATCAACCAAAAGCGGAACAGGTACATACCGAGGTGGGTGTTCTCGAGGATGGAGAGTCCTTCCTCCTGCCGAGTCACCTACTCATGCAGCCGAGTGTTCACCTCCTCTGTCCCAAGCACATGGCCCCAGAGCGTGAGCACTTCCTGGTCGACCTCCGACTGGGCCTTCCGCTTCGACTCTAGGGCCTCCAGGGAACTTTGGAGCACCGCCTCGATCTCCACCAGGGACTTCTAGAGCACCGCCTTGGTCTCTGCAGGGTGGACCTTTGCCGCGTCAAGTCCCTGCTCAGCGGCGGCCACCCATTCCACCGCGAGCAGTTCCGCCACCCGTGCCTCCGTCGCCCCGGCCGCCCAGTCTTGAGACTCACAGTGGGCGGACTCTAGCTAGCGCTAGAGCTCGGTGACCCACCACGACGCCGTGGCCTCCCGCTCCATCCAAGCATGCTCCTCCTGGAGAAAACATGACTTGTGGCTCGACATCTCCTCTAAGCCCTGCAAAGCAAGTGACAGGCGTGCTGAGACAACCGGTGAAAGACCAAGGAGTCAAGGACGAACGCAGAAGACTTGCCTCTATGACATGAAGCAGGTCGATCGTAATTGCCTGGTGGATGGACTTGACCCACTCCAAGGCCTCCTAGAGCTTCACCCTGGTTTGGGCGAGATCGGACTCCATGGCGAGTCCTCTCCCCCCAAGAACGTCCCAGAGCTGCACCTCCTGCTCATCCCAAAGGATGAACTACACCTTCCTCGGGTCACCAGGGTAGGGCCACACTAGGTTGGTGGTCGCCCTCGACCCGCTGGAAGGCCCAGCCAATGATCGGACCACCGCTAGCTCCTACGATTGTGGGGTGGCCGGCGGCTCCACCCTGGTGCCTACCTCATCTAGGGAGGGGATCTCCACCTCCTCGACCTTGCGGCCCGCTGGTGGTTGTTCTGCCTCTGGTCTGGCCGTGTCTCCTCTTGACCCCGTTAGCTCCGACCAGGAGGGCGAGCCGCGTGTCCCTCCACCGAGCAAGGCAGGGAGCCTAGTCTCCCTCCTCTTTTCCACCATGACTTTTGGGGGAGGGGTCGCAAGGGTCACCTCTGACCCGGCCTCCACCGTCGCCACCGGGATTGTCACCAACACCGTCGCCGCCGTAAACGCGACCGACCCGGGGGGCGCAGCCCCCGGAGGGGAAGGTCGCACTGCCACCACCCTGCTCTCCCTACTGCTCATCGTGACACACTGCAAGGTGGGCCTCCACTCCTCCCACACAGGACGCGGGGTGATGCTCAACCCCGTCAGTATCTGGCCACTATCGAAAAAGTACAGGTCAGTCGCACAGCAAAAACTCAACTATGAGATCAAAAAAGAAACAGAGAAAACATACCGGGATGCAAGCGGTAGGGCTCTGAAGCCCTGACCTGCTGGCAATGGGCCCGCCGAATGAGGGCCACTCATAGGTCATGAGCCGGGCCCTCACCTCGATCGGGGAGTCGACCCATTTGTCTCCCGATTGGCCCATGAGTCACCACGACCGCACGGCTCGGGCGGCGCCGACGACCGGCAATTGGGCGGCGTCCCCAATGTGGGTCGTCAAGGTCGGTGCTAGCCCTAAAGATACGCAGGTGTGAGCCCGCTCCTCTAACCGCCTGGCCTACCCCGCCGCACCTAGAGCAGGTGGGGACAAGGCTGGTGAAGCCTCCAAAGGGCGTGGTGATCGCGACCAAGCTCGCAGCGCGCTTCCTTAGCGCGAGAACATTGCCGTGCCTCTCTGCCACCCGCCCACCACCGGCGGACGCAGCCATAGGCTTGCGACGCTCCACCGAGGTCGCGATGACCTCCTGGCCCTCGTCCTCAGAGGAGACCACGTCGTCACCCATCTCTATGGGATCCTCTAACTCGAGCTCCGCCTTGACGTCGCTCCTATTTTCCCTGGCCCACACGCGCTGGGCGATATCCTGCTCCTTCTGGTGCCTCCTCCGAGCCTTCTTAGCTCTCTTCTTCTTCTTGCCGTCCGTCGCCTCCTTCAGGGCAGCTTGTCGAGCCATGCCCTCTGGTCCCTTCGAAAGATGCGGCCAGGATTTATAGCCGGTCAGTCCCTGCAAAACGGTCGGCTTAAAGTCAAATTATAGGAGGGCAAGATCGAAAGGGACATGAAATAAGGAGAGGAGAATGTACCAGATTGGGTAGCTTCTCGGTGTGGAGAGGTCTGGGCTTTCCTTCAAGGGTCTCCTGGGCCTTCAGTTGCAGCACCCGGTCGAGTCGGCTCCAGACTTCGTCCTTCGCTAGCTCCATCGGCAACGCGCGGTCGGGGTCCATCGGGCCGGAGTACAGCCACATCGGCCATGTCCTTCCGCCAGTGGGGCGACCCGATGGTGGAAGAAGGTGTGGAACACCCGCACCCCATCGAGGCTATGCTACAACAGCTTCTAGAGCTCTGCCTCAATGATCTCTATCTTGTTCTACCAGCTAGAAGGGCCCCACGACTAGCTCTCCCGCCTCTTCGGCCTTCTACTGGTGAACGACAGGAATGGCACCTCCATCGGGTTCCTGATGTAGAACCATTCCCCGTGCCAGCCCCAATTGGAGTCATAGGCGGTGTACGCGGGGTAGGAGCCCGACGCACTAGGCTTCTTCTGCAGGGCGAAGCCCCCAACCGGCGCGGTCCTAGGCGGCTTCCCCTCCGACAAAGCCCGCCCAGTGAAGATTTGCCAAAAGAAATCCACATGCGGCTCCATTCTGAGGAAGGCCTCGTAGACGGCCACAAAGCCAGCGACGTGCAGCACCCCAGTCGAATTAAGGTGCTACAGCTCTAGGCCCCATTCATTGAGGAGCCCGTGTAGGAACCAATGCGCGAGATACCCCAGCCTGCGCTCATGGAAGACGAGGAAGGAGATGACCTCGCCGGCACGAGGCTACGGAAAAGCCTCCCCCACAGGTGCCCTCTAGTGTGCCACCTCCTTCGGTGGAAGTAGCCCCTTCTCGACGAAAGCGGCCAGCGCCATCTCATCAATGTTGGATTGCCTCTAGCTCAACATTGCGCTCCAGATTCACGAACGGATCTATGAGTCTTCTCCTCTCCCTCGCTCTACCCTTTTTCTCCTAGGAACCACCGCGGCACACAAATGCTCTTGGCGAGAAGGAAGAAGGAGGAGAGGCCGCAGTTGGGGAATAGGCGAAGGAATAGGATGAAAACCCTCTCCCTTCCCTATTTAAGGAGGAGGCGCAACAGTTGGGGAAAGGCAAAGGATTGGGGCGAAAAACCCTCTCCCTTCCACCATTCAATGTGGATGGGATGCGATGGGACGTGTCATGACCGATGGGATGTGCCCTGTCCGACGAGATGGTGCCTAGTTAGACGGGATGTGGCCTAGGCATGGCCCACCACTACCTCACACCGGGCGTGGGAAATAAGGGGCAACCGCGCGTAGGCGCCCCTCTGCCTTCCCAGGCAGGACCTAGAAGGACCCAACGATGAGATCTCCGCCAAGGAAAGACCAACGGGCTTCCTGAGTTAATCGAATAGCTCAGGTGAATACCGAGTGACAGGTAAGGAGCAGAGGGATGCCCCAAGTGGGCCATGCTGACTCCGTCACGAACGATGAGCATGAATCCCATTCGAACATATTCGATAAAAACTCCTCAACCCTGTCACTTGAGTCATTAAGGTAACTCAACCGATCCTTACTTACTTTATTTTTTCTGATACATGATCATTCATTCGTCCATTCTCATATACGCATTCGCACATTCATTCACACATTCATTCATTCATCTCATACATCCAAAGCATCGCATATGTAGTTAAATGCATCACAACGCTCTGTGTTGTGTCACGAAGCGGAAGTTGCCTCATTCGACATGAGCAACGACCGATCGGGGTTCAAAGGCCGGCCTGCGAAGGGCTCGAGGCCGCATCACGTCAAACAGAGCTAGGGCAGAAAATGCAGATGAGCCCCAGCAGCCCTCGCCCAATCTTCTCGGAGGCAGATAGGGTCATCTCAACCTTCTCGTTCGATACTAACCTCGAGCCATGCCCACAGAATCTCCATCGAGGGGAGGCTAGTGGGCCACCTGAGTCAGTCTCCGGAATGACCCGGGCATCTACCTAGACGTGGGTTAAGGAGTAGTGGAATGTCACATGAGGTCTATGCCAACCCCATTATGAACAACGGACCCGGATTCCACTCGAACATGCCTGTTAGCGAGCTCACCGAGCATGTCACTCGAGCCAACAAGGCAAGCGATGTTAGCTCAGCCCCTCTGGTTGTAGAAACCGTGGACGGTGTAACGCACGAAACTAGACCAACCCCTATTGTGCTCAATGGCGATTAGGGGCTTAGGTCGCCCGACACCGACTCAGGAAATCAACCGACCGCGCAGGTCGTGAGCGGGACAAACACGGGCGAACACCCTGAACAACAGTCTAGGCCCCTGGAAAGAGTACCAAGATGCTCAGCCTTCAACCATCTCACTAGTCGGACGTAGGCTCGGGGGCTACACCAGCGGGTGCGCTCGCGCGCACCCGCTGTCAAAGACAAAAAATTCCCCCGCTGACAAAACGAACCCCCCGGACGATTCAACCCGAATCGCCTGGGGGCTTAGGGGCTACACCCGTGGGTGCGCTCGCGCGCACCCGCTGTCAAGACAAAAATCCCCCAGGCGATTCTACCCAAATTACCCGAGGGCTCGGGGGCTCCTATCGGGTTCATAAACCCAGGGTCCCTGATGGACCTGCTTCCCAGCAAAAGCTTGTGTAACACCCCTGATGTTAGGCTTGCATAATTGCACTTGCTTTTCATGAACATGAGCATCATTCATCCATTCATTAGCTTATATCACATGAAACATGTGAAACATGACTATGAAACAAAAGTAGCATTTCAATTGTTTTTCATTATTTCAGTACATTCAGTGCTTGATTCTTGTGTGACCAATGTGTGGTATGGCTAAATATATTTTTAAACAACTTAGCTATACTTAGAAGGTCATTAGAAACAATGTTCATGTTGATCATTTTGCCTAATTAAGTTTTCAAGTCATGGTTTGACTAGTGTTGACCTCTAGAGCTCTTTGGTTTGACTATTTAAAAAGTGCAACTTAGAGTCTATGCATGTCTGAGCAACCTAAAGCAAAGTTGTAGCAAATTTTATAAGGAACAAAAGTTATTTTATGACCAACTCATGAAAATGTGCACAGCATGCTCAAAAAGGTCTCACAAGTCAGTTTTGGGGGCAATTTGGTGACTTAGATTTTTTCTAAGTCTCGGGACTGATTTCCAGTTTCATGTACCAATGTTTGGAGCCCTGTATCTCCCTAACCAGGCCGAACTAGCTCAAGTTCCAATTGGGAAAGTTATAGTCCTCACTTAGATCTCCAACTTTGTCAACTACGCCAGGAGCCAGATTAACACGGTTTAGGAGTTATAGATCGACAAAAATGCGGTGTCAGTCAGCACCTTTGGTAACTGAATCGAAAATTTCAGCCGGCAGTGGCTGACCGGCCTCAGGCCGTCGTTGCCGCGTGGCCACCACGTGCCTGGTTTGGCCTGACTACGCCGCGCACTAGCCAGCTTGAAGTGGAGCACGCCCGGCTGCCCCTCAGCTCACCCACACACGCTCTGCTTTCTCCTTCGCCTCCTCCGCTCATAGCAGCAGCAGCGCGCCGGCTCCTCCATCGACCCCGAGCAAGCGCCGTCGCCCAGCTCACTCGCCACCGCAAAAATGCTGCCTCTAGTTAGCCCGCAGCTCCGCAGTCACCTCACCTAGCTCGTCCATCTCGCCGTTGAGCTGGAGAACCCAAGGTAGTGGCCACATTTGAGTTTCCGCCGCCGCCGCACCTCGTCGGAGTTGGAGCTCACCGTGGCTAGCATAGCACAGCTCCTCTCTTCCTTCCCTAGCTCCCGCCTTGTCTTCTCCGTCGCACGCTAATGCTCAGGTGAAGATGTCACCGTCCCCGCCGGCCCAGTCAGGCCGGAACATGGCCGCACGCCGCCGTAAGCCATGGCCGAGCCGCCGAGCTCCGTGGCTGGGGTGCTTAGGGGTCGGTAGGGAGTGAGGTTAGGGTACCAATCAACGCTGTTTGTCATGTAGATCATGTTGGTTCCGTCATCGTTGCCGGGGATGTCACAGAACCGACCAATTTATAACAGCACAAGTAGAAAAACAATCGCCGAAACGATCAAATTCTCGAACTTGAGCCTATATAAACCCGGTAGTCAACTGAAATCTCGAAGGATTTCAAACCAACTTGCATACAACCAAGATCACAGTAATTCAACATAACATATCGTACGTTACAACATTTCGCAGGCATTCGCAAATAGATTACATCATCACAGAGTCATCGTTATTACAAAACAAGTCTTATAAAACATGCGGAAGCAAATAGTTTAACTTACACACCCGAGTTCAAATACACATACTGGTTTGCTGATCACAACCCGCAAAAGCATTCAGATAAGAGAACATAGATCATGCCCATGATCTAGTCTTCATCACCCGCCGGGTGGAGACAATACTTACAGAATCCCTGAGATAGAAGGTCATCTACAACAAGAGGAAATAAACCCTGAGTACGGGAATGTACTCAGCTAGACTTACCCATCGAAAACCAAAATAAATGACACCAAGGATTATGCATAGCTTAATGTAGTGGATCTGGCTGACACTTTCTTTTTGCAGAAAAGCATAATTAATAATGATCAACTCTTAGCCTAAACTAGAAGTGACTTTTTAGCCATTAACCTGTCATCTATATTAGCACCTGTACTAAGCAATCATTTTATTAGGGTGCAAACATTAATAACCATATCAGGTATTCATTGTGGCAACCTTATCATCATCATTCATTTAACCATATCGTTAAATTAATTGAATCTACGTTGCCGCTGCTCAAGTCAAGTTCTCACTATCGGGGAGAGACGGTGATTCGAATCGATTCCTATCCAGTTGGAGGGGTATTCCTAAACACAAACCCTGCTTCCCCCGTCGGAGTCGCAAACAAGTCACCTTTGGTACGATTCAGGAGTCGTGAGTTCGATCAGATCGACATTCTCAGAGAACCACTCTGCCAAGGTTGTTCGGGACTCTAACCCGCTTTGGACTTATGCCAATGGCTCTCCGCACATCCTTACTACCTCCGAATGCCGCCACTTTCAAGGTCCCCGGCCTCGAGTCGATCTACTAGGCTTCACGGTTAGAACGACTTATCCGGCTAGCTAAGTGGTAGGTCATGCTCAACATGACATGAGGACGTCTGTCAGATCGGTCCTTAAACGACTCGAGACGGAGTCACTATGTTCAAACCTACACAAGACCCTCCCGGTCTTAATTCATTATTCACATGGTTCTTTTCCACGATAGCAAATATAGCCAACCGTGATCCACCTCATCCTAAAGCTCGTAGGTGATAGGAAATCACCGACTTCTACCACACTAAGCAAGGCTAAGCATTTAACCCGCTCTCGAACTTAAATAGGATTGCAAAGGCGATATCCGGACAAGGAAGGATATATAATGCAACAATTGGTTCCAACCAATTCCTATACTTAATGCATCATCAACAATAAAAGATACTCAATGTATTTGTAAAAACATGGGAGGCTTAATATGCTCCGGGCTTGCCTTTTCAGAACGAGGAAGGCTGGGTGGTCGTGGCACTCGGGCAATTCCTCCATGGGCGATCGCTTCATCGGCTTCCCCGCACCTCGGATTCCTCCTCCTGGTTGGCTCCCTCGAACTCCAGCAACGCTACTCCTCCGCACACCTATTGCATGAATGCGCAAGATAAATATCATGGATGCACATGAACGAATGTCAGGGATGCTCGCGGAATGCGCATGTTCGCTGTAGTTTGCATATTCCAACTTAAGCCCTATTCAAATCACTTTACTTATCAAGTTTATACAACCTAATGTATAATTGCTCATCTTTAGTTAATGACCTAGCACCTGCACCTAAGCATATTCTCAAG
Organism: Miscanthus lutarioriparius; assembly: GCA_904845875.1. Classification (NCBI taxonomy): domain Eukaryota; kingdom Viridiplantae; phylum Streptophyta; class Magnoliopsida; order Poales; family Poaceae; genus Miscanthus; species Miscanthus lutarioriparius. The sequence goes on from CAJGYO010000017.1 coordinate 39,925,891, forward strand.
TTAGGCTAACCCCTAAACAATCAACGAAAACATTGCATCAAGCATACACTCAAGCATTTGTATTCCAGCAAAATGAAGACTATGTAGCGGTACAGTAAACTAGCCATAACTGGAGATTTACAAATCCAAATGACTTGAAACAAGATAATATGGAAAGCTTATGAAATTGTCTACAATTCATTTTCAGACCTCAAAGCATGATTCAACACTTTACCAAGTTGAATTCATAAATCAACAGAACTCTGTCCTCACAAGGCAGAGAGTAAGCAAAATTGGAACCTAACTTTAAACAGCTGTAGTTTTTAAACTACGAGGCCAAATGCCCTCAAATTTTGACAGGAGATTGATACATAAATTATCTACAACTTTTGTATTCATCACATTCACAGCAAATCAAAATATCATGGGGAACTTTCCAAAGTCCCCAGATCTGTCCAGAAGGACATAATGCAAACAAATAATTATTAACTTATGATATAAACACTTAATTGGACAAAACCAACTTTACTCACATATCACACATATCACAAGAACACCAGAAAGTAGGGTGTTCATCACAAAAACATTTCTTTTAATACCTTTCTTAATTTATTTAATTAATTAGAAGAAATAGTAAACATATATGAAAACTACACCATTAAATCTACAAAAATTACAGCAGACACTACATGCCCTAAGTAGACTACCATAAAAATTTCGCACCATTTGAGTAAGTATAACAACCTACACAAAAATGGTAAGGAAGAATGGCTTAAAATGGCATAATTAGGAAACCTTAGTGAAAAGTGTCAAGCACCAGATTTAATATTTTTCCTAGCATCCTTAAGGTACTAAGATACTACCTACCAAGTTTCATGGCCATAGGATTCCTAGATAATTTACAAAAATTCACTCAAGTATCCACCAATGATAAAATGAAATTCTATAACTCAAAAACTACACATGCAATGACTCTCAAATTTTAACCAGAGCTTCTACTAAGCAATACTAGCTTACCCACAAAATTTCACAATTTTTGGATCACAGAAACTCAAGATATGATTTAAACAAGTTTGCATGCATTCAAAAACACTTTTCAAGTTCCTATTTAATTCATCCAAATTTTCCACTACAAGTGTTCATGTCATATTTTTATTAAATACTAGACCTCACTGTGAGTCTAACAAAATTGGAAGTACTCAATTTGGATCTACCAATTTGGAGTTACAAAATTTACAAAACAGCACTAAAAATTGGAATTTTTGAACTATCTTCTACTCAACGGTCACTGACGAGCGGGGCCCTCGGGTCAGACGACCCCACATGTCAGCGAAAGAAAACAGGGGACGGCGGCGTTCGATGGCGCTGTGGTGGTCTTGCTCACCGACGGCGAGGACTCCGGCGACACCAAGGCTACCTACGTGCTCTCTGTGACGAGGGGAAATGATTTGTGCAAGTGTCACGGCCTAAGACCTAGCGGAGGTGGCTCATCGCCGGTGATGGCGGCACGGCAGAGCTCTGGCGAGACGTACTAATGACGGCGAGCCCTTGCTGCCTCATCCGAGCTCGGTATGAGCTCCACGAGGTCACTACGGAGCTATCCAAGCCAAGATAGGAGGACGAGGAGGTCTCGGTGGTGGGTGACCACGGTGAGCTTCACTCCGGTGAGACGCGGCCACGGAGACGACGGCGGAAAAACGGCCAATGGCCCTCACCTACGGCACGGATGGCACGGCTAAGTGGTGGAGGACGTAGAGGAGGACACGACGGAGCTTTGGTCGAGCTGTGGTTCGTGTTTTTGCGGCGGCGAGCGGGCTAGGCGACGGCGGAGCTTGCTCGGCAGCAATGGCGGGGCGCTGAGCTCTGTCACTGCTCGCGGAGGAGGCGATGGAAATGAAAATTGAGCTTGCGAACTGGTCGGGTAGGCGCGTGGGAGGGTTCACGTCGTGGCTGGCTACGCCAGGGCGTCTGCGGCGCATGGCTGTGCGGTCAGACAGCTAGCGACGGGTGGCACCACACATCGGGCGTTTTCTAAAAACGGTCGGTACTGTAGCTGTCTGAACTCCGATTCAGTTCCCAATCGAACCGACTGACAAGCAAACTTCAACGCTACATAACCCCTAATTGGCTCGGCCAAATTATAATCCAGTTGGACTACATGATAGAGCTAAGTGAGTACTCCAATTGACTCAACATGAGCTCGAGCTAATTCACCATGGATTTCCATCTACAAGGTTCCAAAGTTGCCTTCATGAAAACTGAAAAGCAGTTCCAATACTTAGAAAATTTCTAAGTGTTGAAACATCACTGATCTTAGGCTTGTGGGCCCTTTTTGAGCATGTTCTGCATATTTTCATGAGATGGTCATAAAATAACTTTTGTTCCTTATATAATTCTCTACAACTTTACTTTAGGTTGCTCAGACATGCAAACATCCTAAGCTACACTTTTTAGACAGTCAAATACAGGAGCTGTAGGGGTCCAAATTGGTCAAACCATGACTTGGAAACCTAATTAGGCAAAATGATCAACATGAACCTTGTTCCTAATGACATTCTAAGTATAACTAAGTTATTTAAGAGAATTATTAGTCACACCACACATTGGTCACACAAGAATCAAGCAAGGTATGTACTGAAACAATGCAAAACACATGAATTGTTACAATGGTTTCATAGTCATGTTTCACATGTTTCATGATCTTGTTGCATAATATTAACTAACCTTGTTTCACTAAGTGAGTGGCACATGTTGCACTTAAGTGTTGCACACTTTACATTTCATAAAAGAAACAACACACATGAAATATACAACATGTTGCAATGTTTCAAAATCATGTTTCATATGATATAAGTTCACGAATGGATGCATGATGCTCATGTTCATGAAATATAGTGCAAATGTGGAAGCCAAACACCTAGGGTGTTACAGGGGAAGTCACCGCCGGCGAGCTATGCCATTTTCCGCGCCATCGCGAGCCGTCCCCTGTTTTTCTTGTCGCTGACGTGTGGGCCCAGCTGACGTGTGGGTCCCGCTTGCCAGTGACTGTTGAGCAATAGGATAGTGCAAATATTCCAGTTTTGATGCTGTTTTGTGAATTTTGTAACTCCTAATGTGTAGATCCAAATGGAGTGATTCTAATTTTTTGTAGAATCACAGAGAAGTCTAGTATTTAAGAAAAATATGATATGAGCACATGATGTAGGAATTTTGGATGAATTAAATAGGAACTTGAAATGTGTTTTTAGATGCATGCAAACTTGTTTGAATTATATCTTGAGTTTCTGTTGTCCAAAAATTATGAAATTTTGTGGGTAAGCTAGTCTTGCTTAGTAGAAGCTCTGGTAAAAATTTGAGAGTCATTGCATGTGTGGTTTTTGAGTTATAGATTTTCCTTTCATCATTGATTGATACTTGTGTAAATTTTTGTAAATTATCTAGAAATCCTATGACCATGAAATTTTGTGGGGACTATCCCAGTACCTTAAGGATGTTAGGAAAAATATGAAATCTGTTGCTTGGCACTTTTAACTTAGATTTTCTATTTATGCCTTTTTAAGCAACTATGCCTTGTCATTTTTGTGTAGGCTATTTTACTTATCCAAATGCCATGAAAATTTTATGGTAGTCTACTTAGAGTAGTACTATGCTACTGTAATTTTATTATATTTTTATAAGCACCAGAAATATATGTTGCTGTTGTAGCCCTAGTTTAAAATAAAATAAAATAATCCTCTTTAATGCAAGTTTAGTTAATAATGTTCGCTTTGGTGTATCTTTGAAGCATCTTAGTTTGCTGTGGTGATTTGTCATGTTAGTACAGTGGTTGTCATAGTAGATAGTAGTACATGTTCTTGGATAATGTTGACTACCTTGTAGAAGAGCTTTGCTACTACTATGTTCAATAAAGTTAAACATGTTCATCTAAATTTCATGCATCGTGATCATTACATGTCATCTCTCCGATGCACCTATGCATTAGCACTTATACATCTGCATCATACAGGATCGCAGGAGGAGTTGCTAGTAGCAGTTCAGGAAGAGCAGACCGGGACAGATCCACAAGAAGTGCAGGCACAGGAGGTGCCAGAGGAAGAGGAGCAAGGAGAGGACTTGCTTGAGTGCGTGGATCATCAAGCTAGTTTGTTCAAACGAGGCAAGCCCCGGAGCATTCTAAGTCTCCTACTTTATAAAAGCAATTCTTCCTATATATGAGTTTATATATATTGTTGCATTAAGTGGTAGGAGTTGATTGAAACCGTTGATGCATTTATTACTATCCTTGCCTACCTTATTACCTTTTACCCTGTTAGGTCAGGATCGAATAACTGCTTAGCCTTACTTAGACCGGTAGCGATCGGTGATTTTCGGTCACCTACTTTTATAGGTGGTTACTGGAAGAAATTAGCTATGGAAAGAATGATATCCTGGAATTAACCATGTGTGATGAAAATTAGAGACCGGACGGAAAAAAAAAGTTGGAGGCAGCCAGACAAGGTTCTGGGGTGCAGTTAGTTTTCCGTCTGCGTCGATTAAGGACCGATCGTTGCTCGTCCCTCTTGTCATGTTGAACGCATGCCTCACATTTAGCTGGCCGAATAAAGTACCTTTCGACCGCGAAACTAGTGACACCTTTTTGAGCCGGGATAAACTCGGATGCGCAAACCGGTGCTGAAGAGGGTATAACGGGGACGCGAAGAGTGAGCCCAAGGTGCGTCCTGGCAGTCGGGCGGTCCCTGGGTAGTGCGGTCCATGACTGTTATCCCGCGGCTACTTGAAAAGTGTTATTAGTGATCTAAGCGACCCTGACGGGGGAAGCATGGTTTGTGTGAGGAATAAATCACCAGCTAGTTAGGAATCGATTCGAATCGTCATCGCTCCTGGATAGTGAGCACTTGACTCGAGCTACGACATCGTAGTAATTATTATGGAACAATGATGGTTATCTGGATGATATGGGATAGGCTAAATCTAAATTGGTAACGGGATGTTATTGGTTAATCAAGTGATTGCTATAGTACAGGTGCTTACCTAGATGAATAGGTTATAATAAAGATGATGCAAAGTACTTAAGATGATGTGTTCAAGATAGCTTATGCTTTTCGCAAACAAGTCAGCTAGCCCACTCAAGAAAGCCTTGCATAATCCTTGGTGTCGCTTTATTTTGGTTTAAGACGGGTAAGTCTAGCTGAGTACCTTCTCATACTCAGGGCGTTGTTCCCGTTGTTGTTGCAGATGGTCAAATGTACTATGGCTATTGCATTAACTGCCTGTACCCGGCGATGGGTGACAACTAGGACCAAGGGCAATGGTCACTCCGTATCTCTCATCTGATGCTTTTGTTGGAGATGACTACCTACTGGCATTGTATCTGAACTAAAAGTGTGTGTGGCTTTAAAACTATTTGCTTCCGCTATTTCAGTTTGAACTTGGATTGTAATAACTTTATGTTTTAAACTCTGATGTACCCAACTGTGATTGCGAACTTTATGTAACGTGTGACGGTACTTGCTAAACTTGTACGATCTTGGTTTGTATGTCGATTGGTTTGAAATCCTTCGTGGTTTCACGGACTACCGGGTTATACGGGCTTAAGTTTGCTAAATTATCTGCTTCGGCGGAAGATTTTCTTACTTAATCTCATATAATTGGTCGGTTCTGTTACAGCTTGGCCCAGCAGACGACGTTGCGAAAGACGCGCAACTCCTGGGCCGGCCCAAAAACCTAATGACAGGCCAGAAAGGCCTGGCCGAGGAGGAACGACGCTCGCTTCCGACTCCGGCCCGCCTCTCTGACCGAAAGGCCTGGCCGAGGAGGAACGACGCTCGCTTCTGACTCTAGCCCGCCTCTTCGACCAGAAGGCCTGGTCGAGGAGGAACTGCGCTCGCTTCTGACTCTGACCTGCCTCTCCGACCGGTGCTCGCTTCTGACTCTAGCCCGCCTCTCCGACCGGAACACCTGGCCGAGGAGGAACGGTGCTCGCTTCCCACTCCGACCTGCCTCTCTGACCGGAAGGCCTGGCCGAGGAGGAACAACGCTCGCTTCTGACTCTAACCCGCCTCTCCGATCGGAAGGCCTGGCCGAAGAGGAATGACGCTCGCTTCTTACTCCGACCCACCTCTCCGACCGGAAGGCCTGGCCGAAGAGGAACAACGCTCGCTTCCGACTCCGACCTGGTTCTACGACCGAAAGGAAACACCGAACCTCTGCTTACAGCTCTTCTTCGACCGGGAGGCTAGAGCCAATTGGGGAACAACCAACCAGGGACGCCTGCTTGGTGAAGACCTAGGAGACAGACAAAGCAAGTAAGGCAGGGCGCTCCAGTCAAACCGCAAAACCAAGGACTATACCCTGCACACTTGTAGGACAGTACTATCAGGTCATGTCAGAAGGGTACTTTATAACCTTCCAGACATGTCAGAGCACCAACAGTGTTGTGGGCGCTGACATTTATCCTACAATATGGTAGGCGTTGACATTTGCCATACCAGAAGAAGACGATAGAGCCTACCACATGCATTTGAGCGTCAACAATGTTGTGGGCGCCGACAAACCACCTTGTACCCGACGGCGTGGGCAACAAGACTAGGTAGCACACACACTCTCTTTCTCTCACACTCTCTCTTGTAAAGCCATTCCCTTCATCTATAAAAGGGGATGCGCTCTCTCTAAATAGAGGACGATTCGAACAACAAATGATTCACCTAGACGATTCATACAATTCTCTCTGCTTGGCTCTAGAACTCTAAAGCCAGACAGAGCATACGTTCGAACACCTAGCGCACGTCCGAGCTCCCATGACTCTTGGCCCTTCGGTCTGGAGTCCGACCGGACCTCTGATACCCCCCATCTTACTCCCTCTCGTTTGTAACCGCACAACAAACTTTGAGCACCTGGGCTCAGGAAAAAAGTCTCTGACCGACTCAAACTGGACATAGGGCACGTTGCCTAAACCAGTGTAAACCCTATGTCATTGAGTGCTAGGCCACATCCGATCACAACATACGATAAAACTACAAATATTTACGTGTTGGTCACTTTTCGCACCAACAAGTTGGTTGGCTTTCAATGCGACAATCTCGACCTCTTCTTTTGGTTTGTTCTATTGCAAGGTTCAGAATCTTCAACACTCTGTTTTAATGGTGAAGGATTGCAAGCCTGTGTTTCTCGGAGGATTTTTTCAGCCGATGTTCTTTCTGTGGTTACTAGATCTCGTTGTCAGCAACGAGTGGATTTAGCGGTCTTCAAAGACATGTTTGGCAAGGGTGTTTGCAGGTGTCCCTTTTCTTTGCTATCTTTGCAGTGCGATCTTCAAACTCCGATAGACAGTGGATGTCCGAAAGAGAAGATGACCGATTTGGTCTTTGATGTACTCTTATATTTTAGAGGTCATTTTGTGTCTTTGTCCATCGATTGTACTAGCCTTAATATATATCAGATCTTTTTATCAAAAAAGGTCACCATTGTTCCAACCTCCCGTGCGACAGTAATTAAGTGGCAATGTCTTAATATGAAGGGCATTCAAGTCTTTTCTCCTCCATACTAATTTATTTGAGATGTCCTGTTGAGAACTTGGTCTGACAAAACACAATCCCGAACGACCTAACGAATTCGTCTTCGTTTCACTTTCAATTTTGCAAGAAACATGACTTTGGCGAAGCTTCGTTGAATGAAGCAAAGCTTCACGAATGAAACGAAGCTTCGTGAATAAATTCAAGATCCGAGAAAAGAATCAACTACGAACAAAGCCAGAGGCTATGAAGCCCGAGCAAACTAAGGCTCTGTTTGGATGTGAGAATCGGTTTTGATAGTCTTCATAATCACTAGAAGCACTTCCAACTAGTCAATACAATACTGATTATAGGTAGAAATGTATCTAGTGATTCTCTCTTTTTGTACTAGAGACCAGAATCACCTCCAGACTAGTTTCTTCGGATTATATTTCTTGCGTTCTTACCTCCCATCAAATCTAAAAATATTTGTAGTGACCCTCTTCAAGTGAAACCAATTAAAATTAGTTGCTTTCATTTGTTCATCGCCCATAAAATAATTACCATTTTTTGTAACACTTATATATTTTTATGATTTTTCATGTAATCAATGATTTTAGCCACCCTTTAAGAATAAGAATCCGACTAACTAGCCGAACAATTTGGGAAAGCAGCTCTGATTCACTGGAAGAAACGTTTCTAAAAAGAAACTGAAGCCAAAACATTTCTAAGAGAATCTGGATCTCTACCAAACACACACTAAGTCTAGTTGACACTCAAATTAGACCCAGACCAGTTTTAGAATAGGCCCATACTAGCTTTGGTCCAATCTAAGGAAAACTCTATAAAAGAACATGAAATAGTACTACATTGGTTTTTCAACGAAATAATACTACCCTTACTCCATATAAAGTTTGGGGTACATGGCAAATAGAGGTATCCAACATTCAATTGTCAAAATTACATTTATTACCCTTTTTCTTTAATCTTTTCCCAACACTATGTTGTTGTTCATCTTTTGATCCGACAACCAAGGATGACGCCCTAGGCTTGTCAGCCGACCTATGGCAAGCTGCCAGCAGCCTTGTGAAAGGTGCTAAATGGCTAGAGGAAGGGGGGGGGGTGAATAGCCTATAAAAATTTTCTACAACAACACTAAGATAAATAGTTAGATCACTAAATGACGAAGCGAGTGTTGCGCTAGTACTACTAAGGTTGCAAGCCACCTAACCACAATTCTAGAATTCTACGATCTCTATGTATCACACAAAGGCTAAGTCACTATTTTACACCCAGTGAGCAAACTAGAGAGCTAATTACAACTAATTAAGCTACACTACTCACTAGCTACAACTATCACTAAACAAGAATGATGGAATGTAAATACAAGTGCTAGAAGTAATGTATCGAGCCGGGCAAGAGATCAATCACAATGAATATCAATGAAATCCTCGGAGACAAGATCACACAAGATTTTTCTTCCGAGGTTCACTTGCTTGCCAGCAAGCTAGTCCCCGTTGTGACGATCCACTCACCTGGATGTTCACGCGCTAATAAGCATAACACCTAACCCACAATTGGGTGCCGCACAACCAATACAAGATGAGGATCCACAAGCCATGAGCAATCCACTAGAGTTGCCTGTGGTGCTCCATCGGGTAAGGCACAAGAACCCATCACAAATCACTGAGAGGTGGCCAAGAATAATCACCATCTCTTGCTAACACTCTTCCGCTGCTCCAAGCCATCTAGGCATCGGCAAACGCCAAGAGTAACAAGAAAACCGCAACAAATCGATCTCCAAGTACCACTAGATACAATCTCTTAAGCAAATGCACTTTGGATCACTCACAACTCACTTAGGATGCACAAACAAGAAAGAAAATGAGTGGGAGAGGTTTGACTTAGCTCAAAGGATGCTATTACATGTATAAATGACTGAGAGAGTGAGCCAAACCGACCAAGTTCTATTTATAGAGTCCCCAAAGAGTTATAGCCATTATGCCCTTGGAGAGGTGTGGACCCAAGCTCCGGACCCAGGCGCCAGACCATCTACAGTGAATGTCTGAAACCCCAGATCGCGCCATGTGTCCATACGTTCAACCGCGTTCGTTAGATCCCAATGGTAACAAAAGAACGCACCACTCAGGTTAGCTCCAGACCCAGGCTCAGGACCAAGGTCCAGACTATCTCAACTCAGGGTCCGGAGAAGTCCAGAGAGCATCCACAGAGCGAAAATCTCTCCGGACCTGGTTTGGACCCGGCCTTCGGACCGACCCCTAGGGTCCGACGCTTCTTCTGCGCCAACCCACAATGGCCACGTCGCCCTTTGCCTCATGCACGACCGATCGAACCCGCGGTGGCCAGGTGCGGACCTGTTCCGCCTCCTCGATCCAGAAAACAACACGCGCAACAGCGCCCGCTCGTGACCACATCGGGCACAACGTAGATGGTCCAAAGGCGCCACACGCCTAGGTCCGAGGACACAGAGCCGCGCGCAGGCAATGGCAGCAGCCGCGAGATCAAGTCTAGCACCGCGCCGCCCCTAGGTCTGAAGACCTCGTGTTCCACGCTGCTTGCTGTCTTGCCCCGATCGGACCCGCATCCGATGCACTGGCGCCCCAGGGTCTAGAGACCCTGGCCGCTGCCCGCTTCCTGGTGCCAAGAACCGGACCCGACTCCCCTGAGTCCGGTCATCCTAAGCTCAGGGTCCGGTAGACACAGATCCTTCTCCAAATATTTTTCTATCACTTCAAATCTTTCCCTCTTGCTTCCATATTGTCAGCCACAAAGTGTCTCGTGCACGTATGTTAGCATTTTCCAAAGGTTAATTGTTAGCATACTAGGTCCTAATGTATATGCATGAATCACTTCACCTAGTGGCACTTAACAACTGCATTAACCAAGATTATCCCCTCTTGATAGTACGGCTATCTATTCTAAACCCACTCACACCCACTTGGTGTCTTGAGTGGTGTCGAGGTTATGATACCTCGGGTATCTCAGGACTCCAATTAGTCCGCCGCTCGGATGGCCCATGGTATATGAGCTGGTATAAGCCCAAATGATCGAGGCCTAGCTAAGCCATGTGGACCTAGGCCAAGCTCTAAGGCAGGGGTTGGCCATGACCTCTTCCCTCTGCCTTCACTGCACGCCGAACTACACCGCGCGATCTCTCCTTCGCCCTGATCCCTAGGAGGGATGGGGAGAGATTGGATTCTACCAGACGCGCCTGCTCTGACAAGAGCAGGCACACCGCATTGACCCCGCAAGGACTGAGGGGACAACAATCCCCTCAGCCCGGTCAGACGCCATCCTTGCGCCACACAGCAAAGACAAGACAACACCACCAAGCGGTGGCGGCCAGTACGGTGACCCACCGTCCAAATACGGCCAGACAAGATGGGTGTACGACCCCATCCACTATGGGATGGGGTTCATGATAGCGGCCTTGACTTTGAGGACATCCAAGCCAATGAAGACCACAAACACGGAGCTGGGGATCGTGGCCTCTAGCTCCACAAGCAACAAGACAACCAACGACCTAGGGGCAGCTACCAACTCCCGTACAACACCCTCAGGAGATCAGGAGGCGATGACGAAGGCCACGGCGAACCACGTCGCATAGGACGGTTGGCGAACCAGCAGCATGCCTACAGTGCTGCCACAACCAGCATAGTAGCACCACACCACCTCATGCCACGACGTGGGCACAAGACCATGATGACAACCATGCCCAGACGTGCGGTACACCAAGTCAAGATGGCATTTCTTGCAAGCCAAGTTAGCTAGGCCCTCTTTCTTAGGCTCACGACCCGTCGATCGGGAGAACCTCCTTCTTTGTATGTGACCTAGCCCCGGACTCTATATGTGGGCAGCCAGGGCACCATTCCAAGGCATCAGGCTCTTGAAACTCTCATTCGAGCAGTCCATCCTCTAGCTCTAGCTCCATTCTCCTGCCTCTTCCACCATTCTTGCACCCCCAATTATAAGAACTTCAGAGCATTTAAGCGAGGAACACACACTCGATCATTTCTAAGACTGGACGTAGGGCTCCGGCCTGAACCAGTATAAATCCTTGTGTCTTTTGGATGCTACCATGGACTTTCTGGAGCAGCGTGACAATCGTATAAATTTACTAGTCGGTCTACAAAACACTGATAGTTGGCGCGCCAGGTAGGGGATAGTCGTGCACTCTCATTGTTGAGAAGGAAGCGTTGGCTCCTCGCATCGTTGATGGATTCACCTACGGAATGGCCCAAGATGGCCGCATTCGTCACGGGAACCCCGAGTTCATCGGCGTCGACATGCTAGCTCCTCAGTCCTGGCCAGGTTCTCCACACTAGAGTCCTAGACCCTGAGACCTATGGCGAATGAACTCTCAAAACAGCCCCCGGCGGCCACATCCCAGAGTTTACCTATATAGGGGGGCCAGTAGCCTCTCTCATCACTGCCCATGGCTAGGTCCTCCGCCTAGGAAACCAAAGGCCTATGGCTCATGGCGAGCTCACCCACGGAATGGCCCTCGGTGGCCACATCCTTTTCGGAAACCATGAGATCATCCGCGCCGACGGGTTAACGCCCGTCACCAGTCTCTACCCTGTCCAGGCTCACCACACGGGAAGCCTAGATCCTATGGGAGAGCCATACCCTAAGCAGCGTCTCTGCCACCAGCGGAACACGACAAGTCAGGGTGCACACGAGTGATGAAACCATCCGTCGCCACGCGACACTATCGTTAGTGATCAAGTGGCCATCTGGCGCCACGCCTCGCAAGGCCAAACCCAGAACCAGGGATGAATCCCTCGTGATGGACTAGCCGTCCATCAAGTTAATACAAACTATCAGCTCCCTTGTGGAGGCATCCGAGGAAACAGGCCCTCTGAGAGCATGACGTGCCACGCTAAGCGGACTGTACCACGTTGCCCTCAGAACCCACTTCTACAGCAATAGGTCACGCCAGCTCGTCATTGAGAATGGCAACCACACCTAGAAGCAAAGACGTGACAACTACGATGTTGTCGTGCCATGAGGACTCGCGCATCAGAATGCATGAGCCCTCCTGGCCAAGGACTTCAACAAGTCAAACGTGAAGAAACCATCCCTATTGGCCCACAAGCCCGCCGAGGATGTCGAGCCGATAAGGATCGACCCAGGGCCGCCCGAGAGGTTGACCCACACCGGCTATGACCGCTCCGAGCGATAGAGAAGCGCCCTCACCAGCTTGTGTCCCAGGGACCGCAACAACTCCACCACGAGCATGCGCTTGAGGGCTCTCCACACGCTGAGCAATGACGACAAGTTCCTCGATGGCTTCCGGTACATCGATCAGTTACGTCAACTATGTCCCTAGCCTCTCTACCTAAGCACGTCCACATACACTTGTAGGCTCACCTGTAGTTCTAGAAACCTAGAGCCAACTTGTAGAGTAGACCAAAGAACATGATACTCATACAGTAAATTCTAGTGCCATTTACCTCCCGAGTGACCCAATCTGACCGAACATGACTCACTCATGGGGGCTACACATATATGCATACACATATGAGTTCTAAAAGCGTAGCACTATTTTTCATCATCCCAGCGACCTGTTCCAAATATTTTCTGATAGCGCCTCGCGCCGCGACAAACCGGCGACTCGTTTTCTGACTTCTCGTTCGTACTAAAGAGGTCGCTCTGGCCAAGCCACGTGGAACAGCTCTAGGCAAGGTCAAGCACCAGCGCATGAGTCTAAAGGGAATGGGGCGGTAATTCGCTCAAGGCAAAGGGATGAGAGGAAACAAAACTCTTGCCGCCCACTCATTTTCTCCTCGCATCCTATGGGATCTGCGACCTGCCCTCGATGTCTTATCGCACCCCTTTTAGCCCCACAGGCCAGCCCTAGGCTAAAACATGCACCCACGAGCGCAAGACTAAGAGGAACAGAGCACATTCCAATTCAAACGAAAAGAAAGTGAAAAGGTAGCAAAATGACAAACGAATACGCCAATCACACATCATATACACACAGAGCGCGAACATGTTCACCGCACTAAGGCCATCCATGTAGCATAGAACCTTTACACTAGAAACCTTCATACACCAAAAGTCTGGTACTAGCGGCGGATGTAGGCGGCTGACATCTTGCCCGCAAGAACTTCCACACCATGAGCGGTGGCACTGCCTATGATGAGGATGTCGCTATCGAACTTCCTCAATGGGTAACCCCGCCCAACGACATCAAAATGAATGCCGCCATAGTGCGAGCCGACTGAAGTCAAGGTGGCATGAACGCCGCAACGAACCCCCTTAGAAATTAGGGGGTCCACTTGGAGGCGGGCCTCGTCAAGACAAAGCGCCAGTTGGGCATCCCCCCAATCGGCGCTGAGCACGACGTCACAAAGAGCCCGACTGAAAGCGGTCAGCGCTGAGGTTGGTATATTTTGAAAGCACACAGATAAATCCGCAAGTGTTTGTATACTATTGTAGATTTCACCCAGGAGTATTCTAGAGTATCATATTTATCCACTTGGAAACAATGGTTAAAGAAGTTAATAGTTCACCATCATGTATCTAGTAACTTGTATACTAACTAAACTAAAGTGGGGGTATGTGTTGTTTATGATAAGAGTTATGAATAATAACACATACATAAGAGAATTCCATAAATGAGAAGTCTAGCTAAATTGAGAGGACAACGGGTGAGTTCAAGATTCCTAAATACTTCTCTATTACTTTGGTTCTATAAGGTATAACTAAATCATGGGTAAAAATTGCAATCATACACAATAACACTTTAGAGCAACAGTACCTTCCCAACTCTTGAGGGGGTGAGAAAGTATAGTTGGGGGAAGGCTGCCTAAAGCTCTACGAACACCAATCCTAACATGGTGGATTACAATGGCCTAACAGAGCTGTCACCCCTGGGGCTATCACAACTAACCATAGGATTGAGCGCAATCTCAGGTAACCTATAGTATAGACACCATGTCTATACTATGGATTACTTCTCTAGTCACATATGATAACTAAAGCACTCGATGCGAGCGAAGATCCCATGCTAAGATATGATAACTATATTAACCATACACATGAAAGGCATAAAAGTAAATAGAGAAGATAACTATATTAAAGCATAAGTCTTGCAAAGGTACAATACAAAGATATACCCAACCTCCAAAGATTTCTCCAGAACTTAAGCATGGCTCAACTCTCCCTAACTCTCAACTAGAGATATTTTACTTCTACATCTTGAAAGCTTTGTGGAGATTTATCTCTTGTGGTGTATCTTGATCTGAATGAGAGATGGCTCTCTATGGGATGATGGCCTCCTAGAGGGGGTAGAGGGCTCCTTATATACGAGAGATGGAGTAGGGGGCAAGGCATTGCCACATCATCGATCCGCATCAACTCCCTCGATCACCATTGGATAAACCAACTTAAAACTGCCTTAAAATTAACGGTGTAGATCTTAGAAATGCATATGAGGCGGCGGAGAGCGAACGGGCTCTAGAGTGGGCTGGCCGGCATCCCCACTAGGCCAGCTGGCCTGCCACTTTGTCAAGTGGGCCTCCCCTTCATGTGGTGGGTGCTAGACTCCGTCTTGAGTAGCCTTTTGCAGTTTTCACGAGTTGAATCACTTGTTATCATCGATTTGCTTGTTTGGGTGTATGACAGTGGTCCTGGGGCTGTTTTTAGATAAATCCTCCAGCATTCACATATTCATCAAAACTTGTGGAATTTATTAGTTTAAAACCCTATATCTATGTTTAATGATGAAATTAAGTATATATGTAGGATATGTTGATGGCTTATGATTGACATTAACAACCGTCAACAAGTTCCCCCAAGCTTACCCTTTGGCAGTCCCTAAGCAAAGTTAAACTTGAACACTAGATCATGAGTTGCTGCAATGCTTTCACACCTTAAAAGTACACATGCGTTCAATAAAAAATTCTCCTCTGAATTAGAATAAACTGATCTAACTTTGAAACTTACCCATATTAACTTCAACCATGTGGCTTCTAAGCCTTTGCTTGGGTCTTGAGCAATTGAAAGACAGAACAATCAAGTCAAGCACTATGTCTCAAGTTCTTTGTTCCACCATTGTTCCAGAGTTTTTATAAGTTTTAAAATAAAACTCAGAGATTCCTTTGTATGACACTCTCAAGTCTCTCAATATATGTGGTATTTGTGGATCCTCACCAAGGTATAATTTGTTGTTGTCTTTTCTCTTCCTACCACTAAGGCTTATGTGGAGTTCATAAGTAGGGAGAAAGCTAGAGCATACTTGTAATACATATATTGTAAAGTCAAACAACGAATCCAAAGAGTGATGAGTCATATGATCAAATCAAGATGCGTATGTGTGTGGATAAATCTGTGGTGGATATATATAGTAGAAATCTAATTCTACTTTGCTCCGTGAAAACATATCTCTCTTTTGAAACTTGGAAACATTTGCTAGAGAATAGGGGCTATCTTATTTATTTTTTTTCTCTTTTTTTCAGGCGGGCATCTAAGTACCCATCGTTTTAAATATCTCGGACACTTTTGTGTCCATTTTTTTTCTCATATAGATTTTTTCTTTTTTTCTCTTTCTTCTTTTTTCTGAATAAGTTTTGCATAGCCCATGCCTCTTTTCGGCAACAAAATTTTTGAGAGATAGTAATGGAGCATTTATTTGGTGGATGGAAAACCTAACAAACATGTTTTTGTTCACTCCTAGTGTAAGAGTAAAATATTTTTGGGTGGATCTAAATGGAAAGCATGTTTTTGCGCCTACCCCCAGTGTCGGAATAGTTCATATTTGGGTGGTGTATACGTGATCTTGATTTTAAGAGCATGATAAATCTCTCATAAGGGTCAGAAAGCTTGACAAAACTCAATGCAAAAGCAAGCAACATATATGTGAAAGTTTTTCTAGCCTAAATAACATGTATAGATCTAGTGGAAATTCAAGCTTTGTCATACAGGAACTCATCATGTAGCATTTTTGTGTTTTTCAAAAAGTAAATCTCTAGAATTTTGGTGTCACTTGGAACAAGATAAATAACAGCTCAGATTTTTTCATATCATTTCCATCAATTACCTAGACTTAGATCAAGCATATGCTACCCACGAATTTCAAGTTCAGAGTAAATCCTTATATCAAAACAATCTTATCCAAAATTCAGGGGAATTTAAGGCTAAAAACTAGGTACTTAAAAGGAATTACAACAGAGCAACTATTCATCATTTCCATTTAAAAGATTATTCAAAGTCCTCTTTATTTGTTAATAGTTCTTAAAGTAAACTATCATACACACTCTTTTTATTTGTTTTCATTCATCATTTTTTAACTATTTAAAGGAAACTAAAAACTAAAACAAAGGAGAAAGAATACTTACCTGAATACACGGGGGTGCTTCTCCCCCAAGCTAGCTTTCAACGTAGTTTGTTTTATCAAAGTTTTTACATATTTTTATTTTGTTTTATATGCAGATTGATTTTTCAATGCAATGCAGAAAATAAACATGCTAAAGGAAATTTATGCAAATGGAATAAATATGGATAACTACTGAGTTACCTTTCGACGAGGGTTCGGTGTTTTAAGTCCTTCGAACTGGACTTCTCCTTGTGAAGTTCATTGATCGAATGCCTCGGTTTGCTCAAAGATGAGGATTCTTGTGGTGGTGCCTCTAATGGTGATGCCACCTTCTTCCACCAGACCCATCTTGGTTCTGAGTTTGATTTTGGTTCGACAGGTTCAAAACTTTCACTTATAGAAATTGGGGAATCGTCTAACTCCCCCACACTTTGCTTGAAGTGTGTCCTGCTCATAAAGACAAGGTAGAGATCAAGTGCATGGGCTCTGTTTGTGAGAAAACACCAATAGAACCAAAACTTTATTTATTTTTCTCTAGCCTTAGGCACATTGACTATGATAAGGTTGATGTTATGTGCTTTGGTTAGTTATAACATGGGTGATAAGATCAGAAGATTGAGCATGAATGCAGCATTTAAAGACATTTGGCTAAAAGGATTGAGTCGCTTAACCTATGGAAGGATTGTCTTTCTTTATATAATGTATCAATCTTTACATGATTATGACTATCATCTTCCAGAGATAAGATATGCAACATTTTAGTTCATTTGGTTGAGATTGTGAGATCAAGAAAAGTGGTGCTATGAAGAAATTTAAAGAACAAGACATGTTGAGTTAGTTAGGTTGAATCAAGTGAAGTTGTAACTCAAACATGTTTGTTTCTTTGTTTATGTGCATACTCAAGATCAAGGAAAAGCTTTTAAATAATGACCACTTACCTTAAGATGTTACCTTTGCCATTGGAGCTTGATGGCACCATGTGACAAAAGGTTGATGTTGTGTGGTGATCCTTTCCTTCTTCTTGAAGCCTTCCTTAGTTGACTAGTATCACATCTTGAGTTGTTCAAGAGCATCTTGTCTCCTATGTTGCACTTTCTTCTTTCTCATCCTTTTGTGATGCCATCTTTTTGTTCTTTCTTTTGTGAATCTTGGCATTTTGTTTGGACCTTCTGCTCCATTCATTGTTTCATTCCTACAAAAGATTAGTGGACAACACATACCTGAAGGGATGTACAAATAATTTGAAACAAGGATAGTGTTGTCATAGAGCTAAAGGTCATCTTATATACTATAGCAGAATTGGTTTTAACATTTTAATTAGCATAGAACATTTATCCCATGTTTTAAATAATGTGCCTCAATTGTTACAAAAACTTCTTCTCGCAAGGATTGATTTTATTTTACATCTTAAGTTTGATTTTCATTTATGAAATTTGTAAACATATTTAAACTTCAAACTTATAGAAACAAAGCGATCTTGAGCAGAGGGATTGCAAACCAGCATGCCAGAGCGATGGGAGCCTGGGAGGAAGAAGAGCAGGATTGTATCTACTATAGAAAAGTCGGCATTCCTCTCCCACATTTGGACTTTTTTATCACTCAACACTATCAGCGAGGACTCATGGTTTTTAGGTCCATTGAGTAGGACCTCTCCCTTGCATCTAGCTTTTCTTTGCACCATCTAATCTAGGAGATGAGGATGTGAACAGTAGCATGTTCTTCTCCCATCAACCTTTCTTGATTTTTGTTGCTTCTCGGTTGATGAATTGGTGTTCATTTGATATGCAGACTCGAGTTCCTCTTTGATTGTCTTTGTCCTCTAGCAGTATGGCAGAGAGTTGTTCTTCTATCTTTGATAGTGATATGCCAGCTATCTTGATGGTCAAGGAAGGAACCTTATTGATACTTGCATGAAAGTTTCATCTCCAATGACTAAGGGATGTCGTCTCACGATCATGGTCATTAACAGCCTTATGAGACATCGTCGACAGACCTCATTGATTATTGATATTTGTTAACATGATGATGCACGTCATGATGTAGTGGCATCTTGTTGTCTTGTCCTTGCTGCCGACATGCGAGATGGTGTCTTCAAAGATGATGAATGTCACAGAACCGACCAATTTATAAGAGCACAAGTACAAAAACAATCGCCGAAACGATCAAATTCTCGAACTTTAGCCCATATAAACCCGGTAGTCAACTGAAATCTCGAAGGATTTCAAACCAACTTGCATACAACCAAGATCACAGTAATTCAACATAACATATCATACATTACAACATTTCGCAGACGTTCGCAAATAGATTACATCATCACAGAGTCATCGTTATTACAAAACAAGTCTTGTAAAACATGCGGAAGTAAATAGTTTAACTCACACACCCGAGTTCAAATACACATACTGGTTCGCTGATCACAGCCCGCAAAAGCATTTAGATAAGATAACAGAGATCATGCCCATGATCTAGTCTTCATCACCCGCCGGGTGGAGACAATACTTATAGAATCCCTGATATAGAAGGTCATCTGCAACGAGAGGGAATAAACCCTGAGTACGGGAATGTACTCAGCTAGACTTACCCGACGAAAACCAAAATAAAAGACACCAAGGATTATGCATAGCTTAATGTAGTTGATCTGGCTGACACTTTCTTTTTGCAGAAAAGCATAAGTAATAATGATTAACTCTTAACCTGAACTAGCAGTGACTTTTTAGCCATTAACCTGTCATCTATATTAGCACCTGTACTAAGCAATCATTTTATTAGGGTGCAAACATTAATAACCATATTAGGTATTCATTGTGGCAACCCTATCATCATCATCCATTTAACCATATCGTTAAATTAATTGAATCTACGTTGCCGCTGCTTAGTCAAGTTCTCACTATCCGGGAGAGACGGCGATTCGAATCGATTCCTATCCAGCTAGAGGGGTATTCATAAACACAAACCCTGCTTCTCCCGTTGGAGTCGCAAACAAGTCACCTTTGGTACGATTCAGGAGTCGCGAGTCCGATCAGATCGACCTTCGCAGAGAACCACTCTGCCAAGGTTGTTCGGGAATCTAACCCGCCTTGGACTTATGCCAATGGCTCTCCGCACATCCTTACTACCTCCAGAATGCCGCCACTGCTCGCGTCCCCGGCCTGAGTCGAGCTACTAGGCTTCGCGGTCGGAACGACTTATCTGGCCAGCTAAGTGTTAGGCTGTGTTCAACATGACATGAGGACGTACAGCGTATCGGTCCTTAAATGACTCAGACGGAGTCACTATGTTCAAACCTACACAAGACCCCGCCCGGTCTTAATTCATTATTCACATAGTTCTTTTCCACGATAGCAAATATAGCCAACCGTGATCCACCTCATCCTAAAGCTCCTAGGTGACAGGAAATCACCTGACTTCTACCGCACTAAGCATGGCTAAGCATTTACCCGCTCCTGAACTTAAATATGAATCCAGTGCGATATCTGGACAAGGAAGGATATATAATGCAGCAATTGGTTCCAACCAATTCCTATACTTAATGCATCATCAACAATAAAAGGTACTCAAAGTATTTGTAAAAACATGGGAGGCTTAATATGCTCCGGGGCTTGCCTTTCAGGAACGAGGAAGGCTGGTGGTCAGGGCACTCGGGCAATTCCTTCGCGGTGACTGCTTCGTCGGCTTCCTGCACCTCGGGTTCCTCCTCCTGGTTGGCTCCCTCGAACTCTAGCAACGTCACTCCCTTCGGCACACCTATTGCATGAATGCGCAAGATAAATATCATGGATGCATATGAACGAATGTCAGGGATGCTCGGGGAATGCACATGTTCGCTGTAGTTTGCATATTCCAACTTAAGCCCTATCCAAATCACTTTACTTACCACGTTTATACAACCTAATGTATAATTGCTCATCTTCAGTCAATGACCTAGCACCTGCACCTAAGCATATCCTCAAGTTAGGCTAACCCCTAAACAATCAACGATAACCTTGCAACAACATACACTCAAGCATTTGTATTTCAGCAAAATGAATACTATTTAGCGGTGCAGTAAACCAGCCATAACTGGAGATTTATAAAACCAAATGACTTTCAACAAGACAATCTGGAAAGCTTATGAAATTGGCAACAATTCATTTTCAGACCTCAAAGCATGATTCAAGCCTTTACCAGCTCGAATTCATAATTCAATAGAACTCTGTCCTCACAAGGCAGAGAGTAAGCAAAACTAGAACCTAACTTTAAAGAGCTGTAGTTTCTAAACTACTAGGCCAAATGCCCTCCAATTTTGATAGGAGCTAGATACATAAATTATCTACAACTTTTGTATTCATCACAATCACATAAAACCAAATTATCATGGGGAACTTTCCAAAGTCCCCCGATCTGTCCAGAGGGACATAATGCAAATAAATAATTATTAACTTATGATATAAACACTTAATTGGACAAAGCCAACTTTACTGACATATCACACATAGCACAAGAACACCAGAAAGTAGGGTGTCCATCACCAAAACATTTCTTTTAATACCTTTCTTAATTTATTTAATTAATTAGTGGTAATAGTAAACATATATGAAAACTACCCCATTAATTCTACAAAAATTATAGTAGACACTACATGCCCTAAGTAGACTACCATAAAAATTTCACACCATTTGAGTAAGTATAACAACCTACACAAAAATGGTAAGGCAGAATGGCTTAAAATGGCATAATTAGGAAACCTTAGTAAAAAGTGTCAAGCAACAGATTTCATATTTTTCCTTGCATCCTTAAGGTACTAGGACACTCTCCAACAAAGTTCATGGTCATTGGATTCATAGATAATTTACAAAAATTCACCCAAGTATCTACCAGTGATAAAAGGAAAATCTATAACTCAAAAACTACACATGTAATGACTCTCAAATTTTAACCAGAGCTTCTACTATACAAGACTAGCTTACGCACAAAATTTCATAATTTTTGGATCACAGAAACTCAAGATATGATTTAAACAAGTTTGCATGCATTCAAAAACACTTTTCAAGTTCCTATTTAATTCATCCAAAATTTCTACATAATGTGCTCAAGACATATTTTTCTTAAATACTAGACCTAACTGTGAATCTAACAAAATTGGAACCACCCAATTTGGATCTACAAAACAGGAGATACAAAAATATCAAATCAGCATTCAAAACTGCATTTTTGAACTAGCCCTATGAACTACAGCCACTGACAAGCGGGACCCGGGTGTCAGCTGACCCCACCGGTCAGTGACCGCGAAAACAGAGGAGCCGACGTGGACCAGCGCGGGAATGGAGGAGCTCGCCGACGGCGACCTTCCCGGCGAGACCAACGACACGACGAGCATCACCATGGCATTGCGCACCTAGAGAACTACCTAACAAGACCTATCATCGGAGCTCAAGACGACGGCGACGACCATGGCGACAAGACAGCGCGTCTTGACGGCGATACGCCGGAGCCGGCTACGATGACTCAATCAAGAGCTACGACGAGCTTCTACCTACGACGGCGGTTCAATAGCACCAACTAGCGTGATCGAAGGTGGTCGGAGGCGGTACGGCCACGATGCCGGAGTGAGGCGGCGTACATCGGTGAGGTCCGTGCGCGGTGTTGCAGCTTACCGAGCGCTCCTAGCTAGCCAACGTGGACACGGTGGTGCGGTGGGACCACGGTGAAGCTATGGCGGAGATAGAGGAGGGACGCGGTGCGCTCCGGCCGGCAATGGCGACGATGGCACTGCGGCGGCTGCTGTGTTGCTTGCTGCGGGCGAGCGCGGAGGCGAGGCAGAAGGCAGGAAACGAAATGTGGCACAGGGGGCTCTCGGTGGCGTGCTGGGGCTTCAATTGCCGAGCTCAGGCCCGACGTGGCCTGGCCGGTCAGGCCGTCGGTGACGCGCGGCGCCACGCGGCGCTTGAAGTCTGAACCGGTCGGACTACTGTAGCTCGCCATCAGTTAAGTCATCAGCGCCGGTGAACAGCCTGACAGCGAAACTTCATCGCGTTGGCACGGCTAACTCGTTGCTCAAAAGTGAAATCCGTAAAGATGAAAGTTGTAGATCTATAGTAGGGCTACAAATTTGATTTAGAAATCAACAGCTAACTCTCGACGGATCACGAGTTAAATCAAGCCAAAGTCGAGTTCATGAAACTGAAATCCAGTATAACACTTAGAAAAATTTTCAATTGTTGAAACAACTTTCAATCCTGACTTGTGGGCCATTTTTGAACATGTTGTGCACATTTTCATGAGATGGTCTTAAAAGAACTTTTGTTCCACATATAATTCTCTACAACTTTGCTTTAGGTTGCTCAGACATGCAAACATCCTAAGCTACACTTTTTAAACAGTCAACACAGGAGCTCTAGGGGTCCAAATTAGTCAACCATGACTTGGAAACCTAATTAGGTAAAATGATCAACATGAACATTGTTCCTAATGACATTCTAAGCATGACTAAGGTTCTTAGGAGAATAATTAGCCACACCATACATTGGTCACACAAGAATCAAGCAAGGTATGTACTGAAACAATGAAAAACACATGAAATGTTACAATTGTTTCATAGTCATGTTTCACATGTTTCATGATCTTGTTGCATAGTACTAACTAACCATGTTTCACTAAAGTGTGTTGTATATGTTGCACTTGAGTGTTGCACCCTATTCATTTCATAAACAAACATACATGATATATGACCATATGTTACAATGTTTCAAGAGCATGTTTCATGCAATATGAACTCATAAATGGATGAATGATGCTCATGTTTATGAAATGCAAGTACAAATGTGGAAGCCAAACACCTGGGGTGTTAAAACCCTCCCCCCTTATAAAAATCTCGTCCCGAGATTTGAAAAGCGTACCATTGTTCATAGAATTCCTTATAACCATCCCTCAAATAATCTTCCCTTTCCCACGTTGCATCGCGTTCACTACCCTGATTACTCCACATGACTTTGTAGAACTTGACCACCCGACTCCGAGTCACTCGCTCACGAGTGTCAATCACTCGAACCGGCTTTTCTTCAAAGGTCAAATCAGATTTTAATTCGATATCCCCCAATGGAACTCTCTCTTCAGGGACGCGAAGACATTTCTTCAATTGGGATACATGAAAGACATTTAAGATAGCACTCATCTCTGGAGGTAATTGAATCTTATACGCCACCTTACCACTTTGTCCAATGATTTCAAACGGACCAACATATCTCGGCGCAAGCTTTCGTTTCACACCGAAGCGTTGGACACTTTTCATAGGTGAGACCTTCAGATAAACGAAGTCTTCAACTTCGAACTCAATAGGTTTTCTACGTTGATCAGCATAACTTTTCTGCCTAGCTTGAGCTGCGGCCATGTGAGTTTGGATAGTATGGACTTGTTCTTCGGCTTCTTGAACAAAATCAATTCCATAATATCTCCTTTCACCGGCTTCTACCCAGTTCAACGGGGTTCTACACTTCCGACCATACAAAGCTTCAAACGGTGCCATCTTTATACTCTCTTGATAACTGTTATTGTACGAGAATTCAGCTAGGGGTAACCATTTTTCCCATGAGCCCTTAGCTGAGATGACACATGCTCTCAACATATCTTCTAAGATTTGATTCACTCGTTTAGTTTGCCCATTGGTTTGCGGATGATAAGCAGAACTTCTTACTAGCTTAATTCCTAATAATCCGTGTAAGTGCTCCCAAAAGTGAGCAGTGAACTGTGGTCCTCTATCCGAGACAATAGTACGAGGAATCCCATGAAGTCGGACTATCTGGTTGAAGTACAACTCCACATAGTCGGTTGGACGAAAGTCTATACGGACAGGAATGAAGTGTGCTGATTTGGTCAGACGGTCTACAATAACCCAAATAGAGTTAAAGTTCCTCTGAGTAGGAGGGAGTCCAACAATAAAATCCATACTTATCTCCTCCCATTTCCAACCTAGAATAGAGAGTGGCTGAAGTAATCCAGCCTTCATGTGCACAGCCTTGACTCGACAACAAGTGTCACACCTAGCCACATAAGCGGCTATCTCTTTCTTCATTTTGGTCCACCAAAACCGAGGCTTCAAATCATGATACATTTTGCTACTACTAGGATGAATAGATAATTTAGAGGAATGAGCTTCGGATATGATTTGATTTCTAAGCTCTCTATCCTTCGGAACTACCAACCTATCCTTGAACCATAACACGCCTTCCTCATCAACTCGAAAATGTTTGGTTTCTTGCTCTTTCATCTTGCGCTTGATGTGAAACACACCTGCATCTGTCTTCTGTAGCTCGATAATTCGACTCTGTAGAGTACAACTGACAGTGATGTTGTGAAGGACTGTAGGATGAAGGAGCTTCGACAAATGGACATCACTCTCAATCAAAGAGTGGCAATGAGACTTCCTGCTTAAGGCATCCGCTACGACATTTGCCTTGCCAGGGTGATAGTGCACTTGGAGGTTATAATCCTTGATCAACTCGAGCCATCTTCTCTGACGCATATTCAACTCAGGTTGAGTGAAGATGTACTTGAGACTTTTATGATCAGTGTAGATGTTGCACACATTGCCAAGTAAATAATGTCTCCAGGCCTTCAAGGCATGAACAACTGCAGCGAGTTCTAAGTCATGCGTTGGATAATTCACTTCATGCTTCCGAAGTTGGCGAGAGGTATAAGCAATGACTCTACCTTCCTGCATAAGAACACCTCCTAACCCAATACCTGATGCATCACAGAACACATCAAAAGGTTTCTCGATATCCGGTTGTGCCAAAACCGGAGCCAAAGTTAGAAGAGTTCGCAGGGTGTTGAAAGCCGCATCACACTCAGGAGTCTAGACAAACTTCATGTCTTTTTGCAGCAATCGAGTCATAGGCTTGGCTATTTTAGAGAAATTCGGGATGAAGCGACGATAATAGCCAGCCAACCCCAGAAAACTCCGAACCTCATGCACCGAGATTGGAGCCTTCCAGTTCAACACTTCTTGCACCTTGGTGGGATCAACCATAATTCCACCATCGGACAACACGTGTCCAAGAAAAGGTACCTCACGAAGCCAGAATTTACATTTGCTGAACTTTGCATACAGCTGGTGTTCCCGCAATCTAGTGAGAACCACCCGCAAATGTTCAACATGATCTTCTTCATTCTCAGAATAGACCAGGATATCATCTATAAATACCACCACAAATTTGTCCAACTCGAGCATAAACACCTGAATTCATCGGATACATAAAATGTGCGGGGCATTGGTCAATCCAAAAGACATAACCGGTACTCATACGCACCATATCTCGTATAGAATGCGGTTTTGGACATCCTCGGGCCGAATCTTGATTTGATGATACCCAGATCTCAAATCAATCTTGGAAAAAGACTTTTGCTTTGGATAACCGATCAAATAAGATATCTATGCGTGGCGTGAGGGTACTTATTCTTGATTGTAACTCGCATTCAAGGGTCTATAATCTACACACATGCGTAGGGATTGATCCTTCTTCTTCACAAAGATAGTTGGGCACCCCACGGAGATGAACTAGGACGAATAAGGCCTTTCTTTAGAAGTTCATTCAACTGGGTCTTAAGTTCGGCTAGTTCATTGGGAGGCATTCTATATGGCCTTCTAGAGATAGGAGGCTGTGCTGGGAAGCAACTCTATCTTGTACTCCACTTCCCGATCCGGAGGTAATCCGGCAAATCATCGGAAAAACATCTGAAAGTCACACACTACGTGGATATCTCTGCAATAGCCTTTGCTTGCACCGCATTAGCCGCACAAGAAAGATTGATGTCCCCGGTAGTTGCACCGTAAAACCCTCCCCGATTACTAGGACCTCGAGCATGACTACTCTAGTTGACGTATGAATAAGCACCCGTGCTGCTCATCCAATTCATTCCCAATATCACATCGATACCCAGCCCCGTAAAACTACCGGATCAACTTTGATAACTTCGCCCCTCTATCTCAAATTGTACGTCCCCAACTACCAAATGGTTAGGATAACGCCAACGGCAGCCCTAATACAATAACCCTCACCCTCAACAAAGATATGTTTTCTCGCATAAACTTGGATGCAAATGTTGGACTAATAAAGGAATGCAAAGCACCTAAATCAAATAGTACAAGCTGCAGGGGTGTTGATCAATCGAAACTTACCAGTGATCACTACCTCTCCTAAAGGTATCTCAGTAATATTAGTGTGGTTCACCTGCCCCTGACGACCACCTTGGTAGTTATTCTTCTTAGGGTAAGGACACTCCCTTGCCTAGTGGCGGTCTTGTTGCGCCTCCAAAGACGGCATGTTGCTTGGAGGAGCCTCGAACTGCCTTACTGACCGGTAGTGCCCTTGGGAAGAGCAATCAGAAATGCCTTGCGAAACCCAGTCTTGGCGGGATTCTTCTTCTGCGGTGGGCGAAACTTAGCGGCTGATGTTGGAGGACGAAATGGAGCCCTCTGTGTGACGGGAGCCTTGGATTGTGAGGCACCCGCCTCATAGGCTCTCTTACGACTTTTTGAAGCAAAGATACACAAAGATTGTTGTTCTCTTGTGATAAAGCATCACTCACAAACTCATTAAAATGAGCACACTTGCAATTTCCATGGTCTTCATAAGTTTGGGGCTAAGTCCCCGCTTGAAACTTCATGCGATATTTTTAGCATCGGTGTCAACAAACTCGGTAGCATACCTTGCAAGGTTATTGAAAGCCTGCAGTATTCATTCAAGCTCTTGCTCCCCGAGTCAACTTCATGAACTCAGATGCTTGATCGCCATGAGACCGGGAGGAATATAATTTCCCTAAAAGCGTAATTGAACCATCCCGGTGATTTGGGCATTAGCGGGCATAGTGGACCGATGATGACTCCACCAAATGCCAGCTGGCCCATGCAGTTGGTGAGATGCATACTCAGTCTTCAGCACCTCAGTCAAGCGGAGCAGACGTAACTTTTGCTCGAGAGTATTCAACCACTCATAAGCTTGTAGAGGCTCCTCAGCCTCCTTGAAGATCGGGGGTTTCGTGTCAAGGAAATCCTTGAAATCACTGTATTGATTTGGTTTTGGTCCTTGGCGTGGACCATGACCATCCCGATTCACAATCGTACGGAGGGCCTCAGCCATAGTGCGCTGTCCTTTCGCAAGCATTGCTATCAATTCCATTGGTGTGGGTGGTGGTGGTGGTGGAAGATCATCATCATCATCACCTGCACCGGCGGAACGAGTACGAGGCATCTGCACAATGTGCAACCAGTAATTATTGATGATGTCAGCACATTGGAGAGGAACAATGTAATTGTGCCAAACTGAATTCACTGACGAGAATGAAAACTTCATACAATAAACAGAGGTAATAATTCATTCTCCAATCACCACATCATCAAGTAGATTACTAGCGCCATACGCAGTGCATTCCAACATGACAAGTTTTAAACTTAACCATTACGATACGTGTCCCGAAGGGAGAGAATTAAAGTACATTACATGCCGAGTTTGAATTAAAAGTACATCCCACATCACCATCGTGACTTAAGTCCATTACATCAATGATCGCAAAAGCTTAAACTAGCGAGACTTGCTAACGAACTACTCATCGAAGTATCGCTGTCCACATCGGAGACACCTTGGACTTCTTCGGGTCTTCCTCTTCTTCTTCTTCTTCTTCTTCGCCAAATTTCAAATGCATTGTCAACCATCTGCACGTCCTCTTCTTCCTCATCGGCCTCAATCACTTGAGGTCCACCCACATTTGGATACCTTGGTATGGGGTGAGGAATAGGAAGCAGATGGTTGTGCGCTTGATGGTGCCCAACCCAAGCTCTTCAAGTCTGTTCTTGTAGTGCTTGCTCCCTTTGAAAGGCGTTGTGGTTGGCCAAAATCCAACCCCGACGTCTTTCTTCTCGCTAACTCTAAAGTCGCATCCCGGTGATGTGTCACACGATCCAACTCTTGTGCAGCCTCATCTCTCTCAATAGTGAGGTTCATCACCGGTTATGAAGCTCGTCTCTCTCAGCGTCTTGGTTTGACCCCACCAAGGCGCATTTATAATTTGCAATACCATGAATCTCATCAACTTCTCGCTGAGCTCTCCCACATGCATTCGCCTTTACGACAATACTTACAAGCACGCAACTTTGAACTTGTGCTGAGCTTCCATTGCCTTGCCGGCTTCATCAAGCACACTCGAAAGGGTGTTTTGCCTGACTCGACAAAGCTTCAGGACTGCCATCATAGCACTCATTCTAGCGTTGTCGCTCTGCACCCGTTCACCACGGCCTCGAACCAAGGTCTGACCAACGTCCTGGGTCCACTCAAATCGATGAGAGACACTCGGGGAATGGATGAAGCAGGTCCACCCACTAACTCATCCTCAAGCTCTGTGCTATATCCATCAAGACATCAAGGGCAAAGAACTCGAAGCGGCTTCCCATGGGCTTTGCCCATCGGTCTCAATGCTCCACCCATGCCACAACGGTCTTGTGGGGTTTTGCGGTACGATGAAGGTCACAACGTACCATGGTACATCTCCCAATGGTACCGCCTGCCTCCACGTGTAGCTGGGTGCCTCCGGGTACCCAACTAAACTGAGCACCCTCTAGAGCAAAGTGGGAGTACCGAACTAGTCCAGAAAGGTGCTGCTACCAGTAGGAAACACGGGCGCGGCCATCTGTATCAAAAAGGGATGCAATTCACGTGAGAGGATTATTTTGCTGAGAGATTGCACTTTACACTTGGGATAAGCAATTATAAGGGAGGGTAATGCAATATGAATGACATGAGTGAATATGATGCATGCGCGTTCCGTACGTCCTCACAAACCTATGAAAATTTAAGCTTTAGCGGGATATACGGTGGCATACATACGTTCTCTCAATTAGCGGTGACTAGTCGATCTACACAGTGCGTTGTTAGCGTACCTGCAGAAAACTTCATTGCAGCCCAACCCAACAAGATATAATGCTAATTACACAAGCAGTAACTAAGATTCTCTCCATATATACATCCCCCGATATATATACTTCGATATCCAAACTACCCGACAAATGTACCCACCATTAAGTACCTTCATATATACATGTATGCAACATGTAAATACTCCAGTAACCACAACTAGCTCTCCCCTAGACCGACGGTTGGACGGTCATGCTCTCACAACTCACACTTACCTTAGCGTAGAGGCAATTGATCCATACATTACCATTCAAATGAATGGCATCCATGCAATATCACGCCGCATGGACGACGAAATAGAAACAATCAATTCCCCCAAGTTAGTAATTATATATAAGCCACCTAGAAGTCCTTAAGTGGGCTATAAAGGATGTGATCACCAAGATACCATAAAAATTTTGATTTTGAACACTTATATATAACTATAAGTTGGAAAACCGTTTTACAACAAAAGCTTTTGTTTTAAATAGCCGTAAAGACATGTTTAATGTTGAATCTAGCTCGATGCCTCCTCATCATCGAACCGACCAATTTATAAGAGCACAAGTACAAAAACAATCGCCAAACGATCAAATTCTCAAACTTTAGCCCATATAAAACACAGGTAGTCAATCAAATCTCAAAGGATTTCAAACCAACTTGCATACAACCAAGATCACAATAATTCAACATAACATATCATACGTTAACATTTCACAAACGTTCGCAAATAGATTACATCATCACGAGTCATCGTTATTACAAAACAAGTCTTGTAAAACATGCGAAGCAAATAGTTTAACTCACACACCCGAGTTCAAATACACATACTTGGTTACACGATCACAACCCATAAAAGCATTCAGATAAGATAACAGAGATCATGCCCATGATCTAGTCTTCATCACCACGGGTGGAGACAATACTTACACGAATCCCCGATATAGAAGGTCATCTGCAACAAGAGGGAATAAACCCTGAGTACGGGAATGTACTCAGCTAGACTTACCCGACGAAAACCAAAATAAAAGACACCAAGGATTATGCATAGCTTAATGTAGTTGATCTGGCTGACAATTTCTTTTTGCGTAAAAGCATAAGTAATAATGATTAACTCTTAACTTTGAACTAGCAAAGACTTTTTAGCCATTAACTTTGTCATCTATATTAGCACCGTATACTAAGCAATCATTTTATTAGGGTGCAAACATTAATAACCATATCTGGTATTCATTGTGGCAACCTTATCATCATCATCCATTTAACCATATCGTTAAATTAATTGAATCTACGTTGCCGCTACTCAGTCAAGTTCTCACTATCCGGGAGAGACGACGATTCGAATCGATTCCTATCTAGCTGGAGGGGTATTCCTAAACACAAACCCTGCTTCTCCTGTTGGAGTCGCAAACAAGTCACCTTTGGTACGATTCAGAGTCGCGAGTCCGATCGGATCGACATTCTCGGAGAACCACTCGCCAAGGTTGTTCGGGACTCTAACCCGCCTTGGACTTATGCCAATGGCTCTCCGCACATCCTTACTACCTCCGAATGCCGCCATCGCTCGCGTCCCGGCTACCGAGTCGAGCTACTAGGCTTCATGGTCGAACGACTTATCCGGCCAGCTAAGTGTTAGGCTACGTTCAACATGACATGAGGACGTCACGACAGATCGGTCCTTAAACGACTCGAGCGGAGTCACTATGTTCAAACCTACACAAGACCCCGCCCGGTCTTAATTCATTATTCACATGGTTCTTTTCCACGATAGCAAATATAGCCAACCGTGATCCACCTCATCCTAAAGCTCGCAGGTGACAGGAAATCACCTGACTTCTACCGCACTAAGCATGGCTAAGCATTTACCCGCTCCTGAACTTAAATAGGATTCCAGTGCGATATCTGGACAAGGAAGGATATATAATGCAGCAATTGGTTCCAACCAATTCCTATACTTAATGCATCATCAACAATAAAAGGTACTCAAAGTATTTGTAAAAACATGGGAGGCTTAATATGCTCCGGGCTTGCCTTTTAGGAACGAGGAAGGGCTGGTGGTCGTGGCACTCGGGCAATTCCTCCATGCATGATCGCTTCGTCGGCTTCCTGCACCTCGGGTTCCTCCTCCTGGATGGCTCCCTCGAACTCCAGTAACGTCACTTCCTCCGGCACACCTATTGCATGAATGCACAAGATAAATATCATGGATGCATATGAACGAATGTCAGGGATGCTCGGGGAATGCACATGTTCGCTGTAGTTTGCATATTCCAACTTAAGCCCTATCCAAATCACTTTACTTACCACGTTTATACAACCTAATGTATAATTGCTCATCTTTAGTTAATTACCTAGCACCTGCACCTAAGCATATCCTCAAGTTAGGCTAACCCCTAAACAATCAACGATAACCTTGCAACAACATACACTCAAGCATTTGAATTTCAGCAAAATGAATACTATGTAGCGGTGCAGTAAACCAGCCATAACTAGAGATTTATAAATCTAAATGACTTGCAACAAGACAATCTGGAAAGCTTATGAAATTGTCAACAATTCATTTTCAGACCTCAAAGCATGATTCAAACCTTTACCAGCTCGAATTCATAATTCAACAGAACTCTATCCTCACAAGGCAGAGATTAAGCAAAACTGGAACCTAACTTTAAAGAGCTGTAGTTTCTAAACTACTCGGCCAAATGCCCTCAAATTTTGACAGGAGCTAGATACATAAGTTATCTACAACTTTTGTATTCATCAAAATCACATAAAACCAAATTATCATGGGGAACTTTCCAAAGTCCTCCGATCTGTCCAGAGGGACATAATGCAAACAAATAATTATTAACTTATGATATAAACACTTAATTGGACAAAGCCAACTTTACTCACATATCACACATAGCACAAGAACACCAGAAAGTAGGGTGTCGATCACCAAAACATTTCTTTTAATACCTTTCTTAATTTATTTAATTAATTAGTGAAAATAGTAAACATATATGAAAACTACCCCATTAATTCTACAAAAATTACAGTAGACACTACATGCCCTAAGTAGACTACCATAAAAATGTCACACCATTTGAGTAGGTATAACAACCTACACAAAAATGGTAAGACATAATGGCTTAAAATGGCATAATTAGGAAACCTTAGTGAAAAGTGTCAAGCAACAGATTTCATATTTTTTCTAGCATCCTTAAGGTACTAGGACACTCTCCAACAAATTTCATGGTCATTGGATTCATAGATAATTTACAAAAATTCACCCAAGTATCTACCAGTGATAAAAGGAAAATCTATAACTAAAAAACTACACATGAAATGACTCTCAAATTTTAACCAGAGCTTCTACTATACAATACTAGCTTACCCACAAAATTTCATAATTTTTGGATCACAGAAACTCAAGATATGATTTAAACAAGTTTGCATGCATTCAAAAACACTTTTCAAGTTCCTATTCAATTCATCCAAAATTTCTACATAATGTGCTCAAGACATATTTTTCTTAAATACTAGACCTAACTGTGAATCTAACAAAATTAGAACCACCTAATTTGGATCTACAAAATAGGAGATACAAAAATATCAAATCAGCATTCAAAACTGCATTTTTGAACTAGCCCTATGAACTACAGCCACTGACAAGCGGGACCCGGGTGTCAGCTGACCCCACCGGTCAGTGACCGCAAAAACAGAGGAGCCAACGCGGACCGGCGCGGGAATGGCGGAGCTCGCCGACGGTGACCTTCCCGGCGAGACCAACGACACGACGAGCATCACCATGGCATTGCACACCTAGAGAACTACCTAACAAGACCTATCGTCGGAGCTCAAGACGACGGCGGCGACCATGGCGGCAAGACAACGTGTCTTGACGGCGATACGCCGGAGCCGGCTATGATGACTCAATCAAGAGCTACGACGAGCTTCTACCTACGACGACGGTTCAATAGCACCAACTAGCGTGACCGGAGGTGGTCGGAGGCGGTACGGCCACGATGCCGGAGTGAGGCGGCGTACACCGGTGAGGTCCGTGCGCGGTGTTGCAGCTTACCAAGCGCTCCTAGCTAGCCAACGTGGACGCGGTGGTGCGGTGGGACCACGGTGAAGCTATGGCGGAGATGGAGGAGGGACGCGGTGCACTCCGGCCGGCAATGGCGACGACGGCACTACGTCGGCTGCTGTGTTGCTTGCTGCGGGTGAGCGCGGAGGCGAGGCAGAAGGCAGGAAACGAAATGTGGCACAGGGGGCTCTCGGTGGCGTGCTGGGGCTTCAATTGCTGAGCTCAGGCCCGACATGGCCTGGCCGGTCAGGCCGTCGGCGACGCGCGGTGCCACGCGGCGCTTGAAGTCTGAACCGGTCGGACTACTGTAGCTCGTCATCAGTTAAGTCATCAGCGCCGGTGAACAGCCTGACAGCGAAACTTCGTTGCGTTGGCACGGCTAACTCGTTGCTCAAAAGTGAAATCCGTAAAGATGAAAGTTGTAGATCTATAGTAGGGCTACAAATTTGATTTAGAAATCAACAGCTAACTCTCGACGGATCACGAGTTAAATCAAGCCAAAGTCGAGTTCATGAAATTGAAATCCAGTATAACACTTAGAAAATTTTTCAATTGTTGAAACAGCTTTCAATCCTGACTTGTGGGCCATTTTTGAACATGTTGTGCACATTTTCATGAGATGGTCATAAAATAACTTTTGTTCCACATATAATTCTCTACAACTTTGCTTTAGGTTGCTCAGACATGCAAACATCCTAAGCTACACTTTTTAAATAGTCAAACACAGGAGCTCTAGGGGTCCAAATTAGTCAACCATGACTTGGAAACCTAATTAGGCAAAATGATCAACATGAACATTGTTCCTAATGACATTCTAAGCATGACTAAGGTTCTTAGGAGAATAATTAGCCACACCATACATTGGTCACACAAGAATCAAGCAAGGTATGTACTGAAACAATGAAAAACACATGAAATGTTACAATTGTTTCATAGTCATGTTTCACATGTTTCATGATCTTGTTGCATAGTACTAACTAACCATGTTTCACTAAAGTGTGTTGTATATGTTGCACTTGAGTGTTGCACCCTATTCATTTCATAAACAAACATACATGATATATGACCATATGTTACAATGTTTCAAGAGCATGTTTCATGCAATATGAACTCATAAATGGATGAATGATGCTCATGTTTATGAAATACAAGTGCAAATGTGGAAGCCAAACACCTGGGGTGTTACAATGAAAGTAGACATATTTTGACTAATATGAGGTCGGTTACACCCTGCTTCTCATCAGCATCCTAGCTTGAGTCTTAGGAAAGCTCAATGGTAGGTTATCTTTGACATTGCTTCTAGCCTATTGATTTGTCTATCCACTTCTGTGAGTGAGTGCTTTTATTGTAGATCTATTTTATGGCACTCATCTTGTTTCTCTTTGTTCCAAAACTGAAGTGGTGGTTTGGCTTGGGTATGCAGGTTCAAAGCAAACCATGAACATGCATAGCTTATATTTATTCATCCCTACAAAATGTTAGTAGACACATACCTAAGGGAATACAACAAATTTGCAGTATGGGTTATTGTCCACAATTTGAGGGATTTTCATCTGTACTAATGAAAGGATAGTTTTAGGATTAGTTTAGCATAAATTTTATTTATCATGTTTCATGTGTTCGCTGCATTCTAGCATGGTTCAAGGCAAAGATAACTTGCAACAAAAGATAAGTAAATAAACCTTGATACTCAAGGTTCTTCCTTCATGAAGAATGAGCCAGGTCTTCTTTGTGCAAAGTTATTGGAGTTCATCATATTCCTTGATTCATCTCTGATGTGAATTCATCTCAAGACTTTCCCAAATTGAATTTGAGGGTTTTTTGTACGGGTTAGTCCAACAAAATAACCAGTATCTACTAAAGCATATTATCGGTTAAAAAATCAACCTAGATACCACATCTAATTTGATTTAGGAAGGCATTTTAACCTAAGCACCATGCTTAATTTAAAAGCCTTTGAAAGTAAAATTAGCACACCTTTTGGTTCAAGAATCAAACTAGACACCGCGCCTAATTTAATTCAGGAAAACAATTTAAACTAAGCATCATGCTTAATTTAAAAGGTGTATGAGGATACTTCAAAACCTAAGCATATATTATAGCAAACAAAGGTAGCATGAAAATCATTGTGGAGATTTATTCAAATAGAAATGAAAGAGCATAATCATAGTGAGAGATTTTTTTGTTTAATAAAGATGCAAGTGGGATGGATATATGAAAGGGACTAAGCATGATGTGGATTTGATATGAGAAAATTCAAACTAAATGGAAGTGGATGCATGGATTATTCAAAGTAAACATGCAGTGTAATGCAAAAATTAGAAGATAACTACTCATCAAGTTTAAAGTCCATGAGCAAGACTATCTCACCTTTCTTGATCATACTTACCATGACTCATAATGGAATTTGTGAGTTGTGCAGTGTCTTTGTTTGTCACACGGGATGAGATTTGAATACTTGTGATGGCGACCTTTTCTCTAATCGACACATGGTTAGAATAAGATATATATGAAAATACAAACCTGTGAGATGCAGGGTTCCAATGTTGGTGGATCATGGATGTTCAAGCACCCTGGGTTCTTCATTGTTTCTTTCTTCTTCTTTTTCTTGTTGAAACTTGCCAAAAAGTCACAAGGGTGTTTGCTGTCCTGTCTTTTCCACAATTCAACACAACATGGCTAATCCCACAAAAGCTAGTCATAACTAGATTAGCAGATATCAAGCTAGTATCAAAATCTTTATGCCAATTGTTTCTCTGGCAACGGTGCCAGAAAGCTTGTTGGTATATTTTAAATGCACACAGATAAATCCGCAAGCACACGGATACCATTGTAGCTTTCATCAAGGAGTATTCCAGAGTATTGTATTTATCCACAGGGAAACAATGGTTAAAGAAGTTGATAGTTCACCATCATGTATATAGTACCTTTTATACCAACTAAACTAAAGTGGGGGTATGTGTTGTTTATGATAAGAGTTATGAATAATAACACACACATAAGAGAATTCCATAAATGAGCAGTCTAGCTAAAAGAGGACAACGGGTGAGTTCAAGGTTCCTAAATACTTCTTTATTACTTTTGTTTTATAAGGTATAACTAAATCATGGTTAAATATAGCGATCATACACAATAACACTTTGGAGCAATAGTACGTTTCTAACTCTCGAGGGGGGGGGGGTGAGAAAGCGTAGTTGGGGGAAGGCTGCCTAAAGCTCAAAGAACACGAATCCTAATGTGGTGGATTACAATGGCTTGACAGAGCTGTTACCCCTAGGGCTACCACAACTAACCGTAGGATTGAGCGCAATCTCAAATAACCTATAGTCTATACACCATGTCTATACTATGGATTACTACTCTAGTCACATATGATAACTAAAGCACTCGATGCAAGCGAAGATCCCATGCTAAGATATGATAACTATATTAACCATACACATGAAAGGCATAAAAGTAAATAGAGAAGATAACTATATTAAAGCATAAGTCTTGCAAAGGTAAGATACAAAGATATACCAGACTGTTGGTATTTATTAACGCACACAGATAAATCCGCAAGTGCATGGATACCGCTGTAGCTTTCACCTAGAAGTATTTCAAGTATCGTATCCACAGAGAAACATGTGAGATTAACTACGTTTAACTTAACTCGGAGTAGCAACAAGACTTATGATAACAGGAGTATAAAGGAGATCACTAAGGTCTTCTAGTTCTAACTTTGGTAAGCTATATCTTCTATTGTTTAATTCTAGGGATATTACTAAGAAAAACATAGATAGAGTATGTTTCCTATAGTAACTAGATCCTGCTCGGCCTACAAATGGGAGGTGGACTACCGAGGATCCAACGAGGCTATAAGAGTCACCCTCGCAAGCTACCACCAATCCAGAATGTAGGGTACATCTACGAGTAACCGAGTCTAAGCACCACGTTTACACTACGAATACTGCTTTAACCTAGGAATGACAAGGATTAAAGTACTCAAAAAGAGTCACAAACCTGAAGAACCCTGAACCCTAAATCCTAAACCCTAAACCCACCTAGCGTTGCCTCTCCCTCTACCGCGGTATGGTGTCCTCTGGTGTCTTCTGGAGTCTTTTGGTGCAGATTTCGTCGTGGATAAATATGATTAGTTTTGATGTTTAGGTCCCCCTTGACAGTTTTTTGGATATACCCTGCTAAAAATACAGATTCACCAAAACTTGTGGAATTTGTCAGTTTCAACCGCTATACCTATGTTTGGTGATGAAATTAAGTATATATGTAGGATATGTTGATGGTTTATAATTGATGTTAACAACCGTCAACAAGCTCCCCCAAGCTTAACCTTTGTCAGTCCCTGAGCAAAGCTAAACTTAGTAATAGATCAGGAGTTGCTACATTGCTTTCATGCATCAAAAGTACACATGCGTTCAATCAAGAATTTCCTCTGGATTAGAACAAACTAATCTAACTTTCAAACTTACCCATATTACCTTCAACCATGGGGCTACTTAGCCTTCACTTGGGTCTTGAGCAATTGAAAGATAGAATGATCAGGTCAAGCACTATGTCTTAGGCTCTTTGTTGCACCATTGTTTTGGAGTTTTTATAAGTTTTTAAAATAAAACTTAGAGATTCCATTGTATGACATT
Source organism: Miscanthus lutarioriparius (assembly GCA_904845875.1). Classification (NCBI taxonomy): domain Eukaryota; kingdom Viridiplantae; phylum Streptophyta; class Magnoliopsida; order Poales; family Poaceae; genus Miscanthus; species Miscanthus lutarioriparius. The sequence continues at coordinate 39,964,338 of CAJGYO010000017.1, forward strand.
CTCAAGTCTCTCAATATATGTGGTATTTGTGGATCCTCACCAAGGCATAATTTGTTGTTGCCTTTTCTCTTCCTACCACTAAGGCTTATGTGGAGTTCATAGGTAGGGAGAAAGCTAGAGCATACTTGCAATACATATATTGTAAAGTCAAACAACGGATCCGAAGAGAGATGAGTCATACGATCAAATGAAGTTGTGTATGTGTGTGGATAAATCTGTGGTGGATATATATAGTGGAAACCTAATTCTACTTTGCTCCTTGAAAACATATCTCTCTTTTGAAACTTGAAAACATTTGCTAGAGAATAGGGGCTATCTTATTTATTTTTTTCTCTTTTTTAGGCGGGCATCTAAGTACCCATTGTTTTAAATATCTTGGATACCTGTTCATTTTTTCTGAACTCTTTTCTTCTTCTTCTTCTCTCTTTTCATTTCTTATGAATAACTTTTGCATAGGCCCATGCCTCTTTTTTGGAATAAAACTTTGACAAATATATCAACAAGAACTTGGAGCATTTATTTTGAGTGAAAACCTAGCATGCATGTTTTTGTGTTCACTCCCAGGGTAGGAGTAAAATATTTTTGGGTGGATCTAGATGGAAGGCATGTTTTTGCGCCTGCCCCAGTGTTGGAGTAGTGCATATTTGGGTGGTGTGTACGTGATATTGATTTTAAGAGCATGACAAATCTCTCATAAGGGTGAACAAAGCTTGACAAAACTCAATGCAATTACAAGAAGCATATATGTGGAAGTTTTGCTAGCCTAAATAACATGTATGGCTCTGGTGGGAATTCAAGCTTTGTCATACAGAAATTCATCATGTAGCATTTTTGTGTTTTTCAAAAAGTAAATCTCCAGAACTTTAGTGTCACTTGGAATAAGATAAATCGTAGCTCAGACCTTCTCATATCATATCCATCAATTACCTAGATTTATATCAAGCATATACCACCCATGAGTTTCATGTTTAGAGTAAAATCCTTATATCAAAACAATCTTATCCAAAACTCGGGAGAATTCAAGGCTGAAAACTAGGCACTTAAAAGAAATTAGAATAGAGCAACTATTCATCATTTCCATTTAAGAGATTATTCTAAGTCCTCTTTATTTTATTCAGCTCTTAAAAACAAATTAAAGTAAACTAGACACACCTTTTTATTTTGTGTTGGGGTTATAACCCCAGGGTGTCCCAAGGCACCAATTAGTTAGTAGGCCAAGCGGCCCGCAAGACATCAGCTGGCGAAGGCCCGAATGACCGAGGCCTAGCTAGGCCAAGCGAACCAGGCCAGACGCCAAGCCCGAGGTCGGCCACGACTCCTCCCTCTTGCCTTAGACACACGACGTTCGATGGGCGCATGACCTCTCCCCCGTCCTGACCCCTAGGAGGAATGGCGAGAGGTCAAGCGCATCCAAACATGCCCGCTCTGACAAGAGAAAGCATGCTGCACTGACCCCACAAGGACTGAGGGGACAACAGTCACCTCAGTTTGGTCAGACGCCATCCCTGTGCGATGCAGTCAAGACAAAAATAACACCGCTCGATGATGACGGCCGGTACGGTACCCACCATCTAGATATGGCCCAACAAGACGCATGTACAATCCTACCAACTATGGGATGGGATCCATGACTGGCGGGAGCCATGACCCCAATGATCAGGATCGCAGCCCTCAGCTCCATAAGCCAGTCTGGTGATCGATGACCCAGAGGCAGCTACCAACTCCTGTATGACCCCTAGGAAACCAGGAGGTAGTGACAAAGACCATGGTGGAGACCATATCGCACAGGACGGATAGCCAACCTCCACCGTGCCTACAGTGCTGCCACGGCTAGCACAGTAGCACCACGCCACACCATGCCGCGACATGGCCACAGGACCATGATGACAACAATACCCGAATGTGCACCATAAGATGACGTAGCTTGCAAGCCAAGTTAGTTAGGACCTCCCTTAGGCTCACGACCCTTTGGTCGGGAGAACCTCCTTCTCTATACACGCCCGGGCCCCGAACTCTATATAAGGGTAGCCAGGGCACCATCTTTAGACATCCTCTACCATTTTATCCATTCTCCATCATAGTAGGGCTCCTAGAGCTTCCCTTCGGGCAGTCCATCTCCTAGCTCTAGCTCTCTATCTCTTCCACCATTCTTGCACCCCCATTGTAAGAACAGAGTATTCAAGCGAGGAACATGCACTCAATCATCTCTAAGACTAGACGTAGGGCTCCAACCTGAACCAGTATAAATTCTCATGTCTTTTGGATGCTGTCATCATCTTCTTAGAGCAGCGTGACAATCGTATAAATTTACTAGTCCAGTTTACAAAACACTGATAGTTGGCGCGCTAGGTAGGGGACAGTCGTGTACTCTTGTTGTTGAGAAGGAAGTGATGGCTTCCTACACCTACATTGGACTTGCTCTTGGCGCGGCCCCCAGCGGTCGCATCTGCTTTGGAAGCCTTGAGTTCACCGACATCAACGGGCCAGCGCCCATCAACAGTCTTCTTCCCGGCCAAGCCCTGCGCTTTGGGGACATGGACTTCGTGGCTGACCACCTAGGCAGCTGCAACTCAACAAAGAGAATGTGGCTCCACTGTACATCTTGATGCCTGATCATAGACCAGCCCAAGCCGGTCCCGCGATCATCGACTTTGATGAGCTAGCATGCAGAATAAACATGTATCTCGGGGCGAATCCCGAGCCACAGCTAAGCCGACACATTTTCTACATGTTGGTGAACGCTTTCGCCCAACTCTTCGGAAGCGGGCCCCTGCCACCAGAGGCTAAATTCTAGAACCCTAGCACCACACTGCCCTCCGAAATGAGGGACGCAATCTTACTCTTTGAGCAGGAGCTCGCTAGGCATGATGGCCGTTCGACGATGCCAGAGTCTTTCGGGTTTGTGGGAATGATGAAGTGAGACCTGGAGTCCATTTATGACCTCCTACTGTCGACCCCTAATAGCATGGATACTGAGTTCGATTCTGAGGGGAGCTACCATCCGCTAAGATTATGCAACATGTTGCATCTCTAGGAGGATAGGGTGGCACTTGCAGAGGATGCAGAGGACGACACCTATCCGATTCCATGCAGCCCTAGAGAACAGGTCGAGTATGACTAGGAGTGCTTGGAAGGAGCTAGGGCCCGTGAAGCCGATCAGGCCAATGAACGTCGTAACGACGGATGCCCTAGCCATAGCACCTCGACGCTGAGGGCATACATGCATGGGCCATGGGCACGCCGAGTATACGATCACATCTAGCAGGACAAGAGAGAGATGCCTGTCTTCCCTCATGCTAGCCAAAATGTTGTGGCGACCACCATGATCATGCGGACAGCCCCTGAACCCTTGTCCGACGAAGGAAAGCGCGTCCATCAGGAGCTGTGAGACCTGCTGGAAACTATGGCGGTGCAGTAGGCTCAAAGCTCCATGGAGCGGTGGCATCCCGAGGCTAGCTTCGTGCACATCTCCTCAGCGTGTGGTGCCCCTGAGGGGCACCACGCGCCAAGCAAGCCTCAGCCAGATGATGGCTGTGCAGCGTGTAGGCGAGAACCCTCCCTAGTGCATAGCCGCTATGTCAAAAACCTCAATGCCTAACTAGCCTAGAACGCCAGGCGCCCTAGGCCGGACTGGGTAGGCAAAGATCAACTATGCTACGGTGATAGCGACCCAGACAAGCATGGCTAACATCCTAGGGTTTGGGAAGCTCAACGTAGCCTGATCCTAGACGCCTATGGACCGCAGGCATTCGCAAAAAGGATTTGGTAGACACCATTCCCGGCGCGCTTCCACACGCTGCCGAATATCGTCAAGTACTCTGGAGACACCAACACTGCCGTATGGTTGGAAAACTTCTACCTTGCCTATCGAGCTGGCGGGGCGGATGATGATCTCTTCATCATCCAATACCTGCCGCTCTACCTTGCAGAAAGTGCCCAAGCATGGCTCGAGCATCTCCCCGCGGACAGTATCCACTTGTGGGCAGACTTCAATGCATCTTTGTAAGAAACTTTCAGGGCACGTACGCGCGCTCTAGAAATTCCTGGGATCTAAAAGCCTGCAAGCAAAAAGCAAGAGAGACTCTATGTGAGTACATCCGCCGCTTTTCCAAGCAGTGCAACGAGCTTCCCGATATCATGGATGTGAACATGATCGAAGCGTTCATCTTCAGCATGATCAATGAAGCGCTCGGCCACGAGCTTGGACGCTGCAAACCATGGACGATGCGGGAGTTGCTCGACCTTGCGACAAGCCACGCCTTCGGCGAGGAGGCCATCCATGCAATCTTCTACAAATACAAGGGTAAGGCTCAAGCCGAACCCGCGGACGAGGCTAAAGACCGCAATCGATAGGTAAATGGCAAGATGGACAACTGGAGGCGTCGTGCAGCGAGTTTGTCGTGGTGGTCGACAGGGTCCATAAGCAGAAGACTAGCAAGCTCAACCACATCAGCTTCGACAAGATAGTCAAGATGGCATTCCGCAAGCATGACTATCCAGTCAAGCACACCCTCGAGGAGTGCGACCTCATCAAGCGCTACTTCAGTGGTGACTACAAGGCAACTGGCATGGACGCGCCATCTGGGCTAGCCAGTAATGAAGAGAAGGGGGATGCATATCCCAACCCAAAAGGGTGCCTCATGATCTTTGGCGGACCAGTGGCATATGAATCCAAATGTCGGTAGAAGTTCACATCTTGGGAGGTCAATGCGGCCGCCCTGGGCAAAGCCGTCTCGATTTTCCTGAAATGGTCGGAAACCGCGATCACTTTCGACAGAAAGGATCACTCCGACCACATTCTACAACCAGGGCACTTCCCCCTCATCGTGGACCCAATCATTGGCAAGACTCATTTGTCTCATGTCCTCATGGACGGCGGGAGCGGCCTCAACCTCCTCTATGCCAAAACGTACGACGCCATGGGACTATTGCGAGCGGCGATATGACCATCCGGTGCTCCATTTCACAGAGCCATACTCGGCCTTCAGGCATTCCCCTTGGGCAGGTCGATTTACCCATGATGTTCGAAGGTTGAGCCAATTTATGCATGGAAACGCTCACCTTCAAAATAGCGGATTTCCCTGGTGCCTCTCACGCCATCCTAGGCCGACCATGCTATGCTAAGTTCATGGTCGTCCCCAACTACACCTACCTGAAGCTCAAGATGCCCGGTCCTCATAGAATCATCACTATAGGAGGCGACCTCTAGTAGGCCCACCTCTGCGAATGGGAAAATTACGACATCGCGACAGCCACGTGCCAACCCCGATGGCTGAATCCGAACATGACTTCCCTATGTGGTAGGGGAGCACGTGGAGGTCACGCTCTGTGACCTCAGCCACAGCACGTGACAAGGCAGTCGAGGACACGGCATGAGGATGATGCGATCGACGAGTGCTAAAGGGCTCACAACACAGCGCATTCCTCGATTTAACGAGTTATGCGCTCTGGGCCTCGTTGCGTCGAGCACCGCGAATGACGAAGGCCACGACCGGTGGCGTAGACACTCATCGTTCACATCAAAGCTACTCTCGGCAAACTGAGATTTTGTACATAACGATCAATGAAACATCCTTGTGCCCAGAGATCGCAATATGCCTCAGCGAGCGCATGTCAAAGAGATGCTTTGATGATGCGTGTGACCCCATGTGGCCCATGTCGATTGGTGCGTGCCAGTCGACATGGTTCGCTCATGGGGGCTACACCGTGACATACCATGCACTGATGTTCACCAGAGGAGAGATCGTCATGACCCAAAGGAAAGAGGATGACGAAAGGCGCACTACCACCAGATATATCCTATGACACCTTGGTCACGTAAAATGGAGTCGCCCTAGGCCAAGCCTCGCAAATCGATCCCCAGGCAGGGCCACGTGACTACGACATTCAAACGATCGGATCATCGGTGAGCACACAAAAGTAAAAGAAGCATGAGATACAAACTAAGAATAGTTATTTATTAAAAGACCCTAGGTACAACCTAAGGTCCCTAGCCACCGTCGCGGAGGATATCCTCCACGTTTAAGGCGGCCACGACGGCGTCCACGATAGCGGCAAAGCCGCCAACCAGTTCCGCCCGCTCCACCTCCCTGGCATGATCCGGGAACCCGAGCACCACCTGATAGAAGTCCTAGCTGATGTGGAGCTGTAGGGCGACGCCGGCTCCATACTAGATCCCGGCCACCACCACACATTTGTGATCCTCCATCAAGGGAACCTCCCAAAGGTGTGCCTCCTCCGTCTCATGGTGGGAGGCCTCTAGCTGCTCCTCCAACGTTGACAACAAGACAGGAGGATCAGGAATGGCAAGCAATGAACGGGACAACAAGATGAAGAAACACCCTTACCCACGATGCGGTGTTGCCGGTCCTTAACTCAATATTTTGCCCGCCAAAGTACATTAAAATGACAACATTTCAGGGTACATCATAACAAAATATTATTTTATCTAACAAGTTCCACGAGTTTTGGTGCTCTGATTTGTTTTCCAGGACATAAACACAATGCACGGAAAATTTCACCGAAAGGCGCTTTCCGATGCTGATTTGCGCAAAGGAACAATAAAGATGCCCATCAACTCAACTCATTCGGATGAAAAACCCGCCGAGGAGCGAACCATGTCCAACCCACAGCCCACCACTCGAAGGCTGTGGCGAGGGGGCTTGGTTAGGGGGTGGACGACCCCTAGTGTCGCCTGACCCCCCACCGGCCCCTCTCGGCCACCCCTTCGACAGGCGGTGGCATTGGAGCTTGCAGAGGCGGTGGAGATAGGGACTGTAACAGAACCGTCCAATTTATAAGAGCACAAGTACAATAGCATCCCGCAAGTGGTCGCACTGTCATACTTTAGCCCATATAAACCCTGTAGTTCGTCGAGTACTACGAAGGGTGTTGATTAACCATCAACATACAACTAAGATCGTACATGATTCAACATACACGTCACATGTTACATAATGTTCACAATTACAATTCCATACATTAGAGTACGATTAAAAGTTATTACAAACTAGGTTCAAATAAAGTAGTAGCGGAAGCAAATAAAGTTTGAAACCAACATCTCACATCATTGTTCAAATACTGTGCCAGCTTAGGATCACAACCAGAAAAGCATAACAGAGGGATTAACGAGGGACGCCTTGCCCAGGGCCCTACTCCTTATCCACGGTGGGACAGAAGTAGTTCTTATAATAGCCATGATACACTTTATTATCTACAACAAGTGAGAAATAAACCCTAAGTATGAGAAGGTACTCAGCTAGACTTACCCATCATAAACCAAAAATAAAGTGACTCCAAGGATCATGCAAGGCTTTATAAGTGGAGCTAGCTCGACAACATTTTGCATAAAAGCCACTAATTCAGCTATACATTTTATAATTCGATCATCAAGTTAATTATAGCTATTCATCTCTAGATTAGCAACTAACCTGTGCCAAACATGTGGTATATCATTTAGTAGCATATCAATAGTAACCATATCCAGTGTAATAATTCCATGTTCATCATAACCATCATTCTATAATTCAGTTACTATGATGTTGGGACTAGCCAAGTTTCTCACTGTCCGAGAGAGACGGCGATTCGAATCGATTTCAACAAGCTAGGAATTTATTCCTAACACAAACCCAGGCAGACCCAATGAACGATCACCTTAGGTCACCTTTGATACAACTCAGGTACACATTTCGTGGGTTTGATTAGCGCCGCACAACCTGGGACAACCAACTGCCAGGACGATCAGGACTACCCTACCCTTGGGCTCACATCTGGCTCCCCGCACATCCTTACTACCATCCAGAGTGCACAATCTTACAGAATGGGGCCTGGCTTGAGTTGAGCTACTCGGCTTCGCAGTTGGAATGAGTTATCCGTCCAGCTAAGTGAGAGGCATGCTTTTAATCTCGACAGAAGCGCCAACAACGGTATGGTCCTTAATCAGCATAGATGGAATCACATGAGTCAACCTACGCATAGATTCCATCTGATCTCCAGTTACATTATTCCATGGTTCTTTTCCATGATAGCAAATATAGCCAACCGTGCTCTGGTATCCACCTATATCTCGCAGGTGACAGGAAATCACTCGAGTTCTACCGGTCTAAGCATGGCTAAGCGTATATTCGATCCTGGACCTACATAGGGTTAAAGGTATATATGTCTAGACAAGGTAGTTCTATGCATCAAGTGTTTCCAATTCAACTCTTATAACCTAATGCATCAACATAAAGGACTCGAGTGATATTTTGTAAAACATGGGAGGCTAAAAATGCTCCAGGGCTTGCCTTTGAGAAAAGAAGTTGGCCGATGATCCGGACACTCGGGTAGGTCCTCAAGAGATTGATCCTCACCTTCTAGAGCTATGGGCTGAGGTGCCTCCTGATGTTCCTCTTCTTCTTTGTTGAATTCTAATAGTGTGATCCCCTCGGACGATCCTATATGCATGAGCATGAAATAAGATATCACGAATGCATATATACTGACATGCATGATATGATATGGTGTGATGAAATGCATCCTTATAAGGGTTCTCAATAGCATTGAATTAAGGTGATAACAACATAAATTTTCTTTTACTGAGTAGGTGTATATCTCTTCTCTAGTAATTAAACAAATTCTCATCTAAGCAATTTTCTAGACTGCAAGACAACAACCACTTGTTTTGACCATAACTAGAGTTATACACCTCTAAATAATATGGTTGTGGACTTTCTAGAAAGATTATAAAATGTCCCACAACTTTATTTTAATTATATTAAGGTGATTCAATAGTTATCTAGGCCAAACAATTCCATCTTTTAGATTTATCCAGAGAACAAGCATATCTGACAGCATATTTCTAACAACTATAATTCTTAAACCATTAGGCCTATGACTATGAAAATTTAACACAAGGTAGATAAGTAAGTTATCTACAACTTTGTTATTAACAAGTTTAATAGAAAAGATCATTATCATCATGAAATTACCACCACAACAGAAACTATACATGCAGCCATCTAGTTGAATTATAAAGCAATAATTAACTAGCTGCTTATAACCAATTACTTCTAAGCCCAACTAACAACATCAACAGATTATATGCATCACAAACACCACAGAAAACATCATGGTTAAGCCTAAGTAATTTATTTATATTCATTTATTAATTTCCTTATATAATAAGGTGATTTAAAGGATAAATATTTCCAGTGATAAATAAATTCTGAGAAAAAATTTAGTAGCTTACATATGACCCAAACAGTCTAATTTACAAATTTCATATCATTTTGATAAGTATAGCCACCTCTACAAAAATGACAAGTTGTATAGGCTTATTTTAGCAAAAATAGTTTAGCCTAGAGGCTCGCCGGAGCTAGCTCGATGGCGGCGATGGCAGCTCGGCGGCGCCGCGCGGTGGTGCTCCGGTCGTTTCCGACCATGGCAAGCTCAGATGGGCTCGGCTACACCTCTATAGGGATCTAGCGGAGACCTAGGGTTTGGATTGGGGCTTGTTAGGGCATCGGTGAGGCACGGCCACATGGATGGCAGCACGGCGGCGTGAGCTCAACGGTGGCACGGCGGTGTTCCACTCCGATAAGGCCGACATTGGCTCAACAGCCAGCGACGTGAGTAGGACGTGACCCTATGGTAACCCTAAAGAGGGAAGAGAGTGAGCAAGACAGCTCGATGGAGCATGGCCATGGCATGCGTGAGCTCAGCGGTGCTCCGGCGATGGCGCGGCGACGGCGAACTCGAACTGCGACCTCACCTGAGCTCGGATGGTGGCACTGGCGGTTTGGAGAGGTGGAGGAGATGATGGCGGAGCTGTGGGCGAGATGTAGTGGATGGTGGTGCGGTGGTGGCAGCGAGCGAGCATGGCGGAGCTCGGCGGCAATGGCGACGACGCTCGGTTTCGCTCTGGCGCGGAGAGAGCGGGAGCGAGAGCGAGGCAGAGAGTGAGCGCGAGTGAGAGAGAGTAGTGGCATCATGTGGTTTTGCTGCCCGCCCCAGCCTGATGCGTAGGCCCGACGCCAGCGGACGACCTCCACACGGTGGCCGCGGCCTGACGCCGGTTGGCCACGACGTGTGCGCGCGGTGCCGGTTCAGACACCACTGAACCCGACTGACGAAGCATTCGGGACTTAGCAAAATTTCCAAGTCTAGAAACAACATTTCATTGCTACTTTGGAGCTGTTTTTGACCAGGTTAGGCATTGATTCAGCTCATGACCCTTAAATAAATTTTATTACCCATGATAAGAACTACAACTTTTATTTAGGTCACATAGCCATGCAAGCTCTCTAAACTACTGTTCAACTTTAGTCAAACTAGTATCATGAAAATGGCATTTCAAAGTAAATCAACACTTAGAAGCAAAATTGGTTCATGTCATGAATACAAAAATTGTTCCATTTACCATCCTAGATGTGTCTAAGGTGTTTTCATGACCTCACAACCACTTCATACATTGGTCATACATGATTACAAGCATATGCATATATATAATCAACATCACATGTGATAATGTATAAAGAATGAAATGAAATTTCATATGCTCATGCTCGTGAATGAATGAATGATGCTTGTGCTCATGAAATGCAAGTGTCAAATGCAATGCTTAACACTAGGGTGTTACAGGGACTTCGCGCCAGGAATAGCGATAGCACCGCCCTTGCTCCTTCTATAAATAGAGGGGCACCCCCCTCTACAACACACACCTACCTTGAGCTTCATCTTCACACATCTTGTAGTAGTGTCCCTCTAGGTGCTTCACACCTAGTTGTAATAGAGAAAAAGAGGAATAGAGGAGAGGAATAGAGCGAAGGAGGAGCTAGGTTTGTCAGGTCCTCCTCAACTTTGTACCTCTACAGAGCCAACTCGACTTGAGTAATATCCAAGTTTTCTTTTGGTATTTTCAAGCTTACTACTTAACTAAGTTTAGTCATTGCTTTGCTTACTTACAGGAACTCCGCTCGACCAAGTGCTCTAGTCTAAGCATTCGGGCTAGAGTAGTAATCGTTAGCGTAGACGTGGTGTCTAGGCTAGTGCTTACCTAAGTTTGCGCCTAATCCCACAGATAGTTGTGGTAGCCCCAGATGTGACAACTTCGACCAGGCCTTTGTAGTCCACCACGTTCGGGTTGGTGTTTTCGTAGAGCTTTTAGGCAGCCTGACCCCAATCACCTATTCCCAGTCTTTTTGAGGATCAGAAAGGTACTGTTGCTCCGAAGTAAGTGAGTTTAGTAAGCCTGATCCTTGGTTATCTAGTCTGTCTTGGGAAAACCTTAGAAAACCCCTCTCTTGCCGAAAAAAACACTTTATCCTTAGACGACCTTGATTTTTTCTAGTACACTTTATGTTCCCCGTGGAAATTGATACCTAGGAATACTTCGGGTGAAAGCTACAGCGGTATCCGTGCGCTTGCGGATTTATCTGTTTGCGTTAACATATACCAACAAGCTTTCTGGCGCTGTTGCCGGGGAACGGTAGGTGTTCTAGAATCAAACCAAGTCGTCCATGTATCTTTGTTTTCCTTTTACCACCACCACATTCACCTCACCACAACCATCACCCACCACCTTTACCACATGGATTTCACTCCTATTCATAAATTCTCCACTCTAAAGGGCGAGTTCTTAGAGCCACCACAATCGTCAAAGCCAATCACAGCTTTTGGCTTTGAACTCCATCCTGGCTTTATAGCCATGGTTCGGGAGCAACCCTTCTCTAAGCAAGAAGACGAAAATCCTTACACCCACCTTCAGGAATTTGAGCAATTGTGTTCTTGCCTAATTTTTTTTGGCATGACACAAGAGACTATTAAATGGAAATTGTTTCCGTTCTCCCTTTTGGGAAGAGCAAAACAATGGTGTGCTCATACGGTAGGGGGCGTACATGGAAATTGGGATGAACTTTGAGACAAATTTTGTCTTGCTTTCTTCCCTCTTTCTTGAATTGCTGCCCTTCGAATAGAACTACTTACCTTTCAACAAAAGGAGAAGGAGACTCTAGGAGCAGCTTGGACTAGGTTCTTAAGCCTTATCAATATCGGTCCAAACCTTTCCTTGCCTGACCATGTCCTTCTTTACCACTTCCATCTTGGTCTTACCAAGGAAGCAACTCTCCAACTTGACCTATCTTCTACAAGCTCGTTCACACACAAAACCATTAGTGAGGGGAAAGCCATTCTTGAGAAAATCCTTGAAAACACCCCCTACACTAGCATTTATGATGAGTTTCTTGAAGAAGAAATTGAGTCAGGCCCCGATCAACAAGAGGAGGCATATGCAGCAAAATCCAAAATTCCTTCAAATCCTTCCTATGGTTTGGTTGCCAAAGAACCTCCCATTTAGGGGACACATCATGCTTCTAGGGATGATGAACCCCATCCTTTTACTTGTCCCTTTGAATTCAAGGATGACCTTTTCCTTGATGCTGATCTTGGGAACACCTTAGAACCTCCCAATTCAACATCATCTCATGCCTTGAATTCCTATATGAGACATCAAGGAACATTCAAGGATGAAATTTCAAATGAACCCATAGAGAAAGAACCAATTCATATAGATGCCATTTCTATCGTGTCTCCCTCTATGCCCACAATCAATGTCTCGTCAAAATCCGTTTCTAGGGCTGAGCTTATGTCAATCTCCCTTGTGGAGGACTTGAATTATCATGAGAAGGAAAGTGCTCCCCTTGAAACGAAAGATTTTATCAATGAGCATGGAAGTTATTTCCTAACAATCCCATCAAATCCATGCTCATATGAGAAATCCCCCAAATCGATCTATAACTCTGCCATCATTTGCAAAAGCTACAACCCTTTTTTGCTCCCTGTCCATAAGATCATGGAAAAGGTTGTTGTAGATGCATTTGTATATCACAAATTATGCAAATTTCATGGTGTTGTGGCATGAGTTTACAGATAGGCCCGCCAAGGTTGATGTTGGAGGGGAAACCATATCACCAACATAAGATGCAATTCAAAAAGGTTTCCCAAGGACGAGCCTTTGTCCTAAAACAAGCACTTCCGGGTGATAACCCGTCCTTTTGTCATTTCCTTTAATGAAATTGCTCATTTAAAAAAATCCTTTTACTTCTATAAAATAATAATAATAATAATAACATGACTTTTGAAAATGAGCTTAAGGACATATTTGTGAAATCGTTCCTTCGGGTATTTTTGTCACTAACCTTTCAGATTTGAGCAAAAAGATCGAAGGGTTGAAACACAAGGTAAATCCAACCAAACATCATTCAACAATGAAGAACATTCAACGGAGAGTGCTTCCATCTAAACTTGATTTTGCATATTGTAAAATTCAAGTGTGGGGGTGAACTTCCCTAAAACTTCTCATGACATGCTTCACTCATTGATTTTGTCTTGGTAGTCTCTACTTTGTTTCACCTTTATGGCTTGCCCACTATACTAAAGTCAAACAAAAAATATATTATATAATGATAATTAAGAAAAACATGTTTCTTTGTTTCTTTCTAGTTATTAGAACTTTTCAATAATAAAAGATAATAAATATATATTCCTGTTCTGCATAATAAACTTGTTTTAGCTTAGCTTTGTTTTTAAAAATAAAGCTCTGACCTTTCTAAGTCTCCCACAATAAACAAAGAACATGGTGCTAGACAAGTTCCCTTTGGGTATTCTTTGTCACTAACAATTATAGAAACGAAGGATGAATGATGTCTAGGAACATGGGTGCTGCATTACACATTAAGGAGATGCTCTAACATTCACACTTGGCTTTTAGTGTCGAATGACATAAAAGTCCAAGTGTGGGGGACCCGACCCTACCATGTTTTTTCTCGGGCACACTAGTTTGCACTTCATCTTCTCACTCATGATTACTTCCTATAAGTTTGATCGTGTCTAAAAATGCCATACATGATAATCAAATTTAAAATATGAAAGAAAAGCACCGGACCACATAATGAACTGGAGTTGGGGCCTGCATAAAACTCTGATCCTATTTCACCTGTTCATATGCATACTCCCAGCTCTACACTCGTTTAAACATACAAGTTAAAAAGAACCGAGTTTCACACTTAGACTCAAACTTTGAAAGTCAACATGAATATAGCTTTTAGAGAATGGCTTGCATAATCTTTATTCCTTACATACACTTAGTGCTTGTGGGAAAATATCATATAGGAAAAACATATTGACTAAGTTGTTGTGAAGTGAGATATGATTTTGACATGGAAATCCAACCTTTTCTATTCAAAGTACTTGGAAAATTTTCTTTCTAATAAAATGTCAAAATCCATAGTTTCATAGATACTCCTCAATGGTAAAGAAATTCCTACCAAGGCCAAATATCATGATGAAAACCTTCTACATATGCTACTTGTTTTTGTGTTGAGCTTTGTCAAACTTTGTTGACCCGTGTTGAGAAAGTTATCATGCTTTTAAAATCAAGATCACGCACACGCCACCAAATATATGCACTACTCCTACACTAGGAGTAGGTGCAAAAGCATTCCTTCCATTTAGACCCATCCAAAAATGCTCTAGTCCTACACTAGGAGTAAATAAAAAAATATGTTTGCTAGGTTCCATCAAAATAAATGCTCTAAATCTTTGTTGATATCTCTCTCAAAAGTTTTGTTGCAAAAAGAGGCATGAGGCTATCATCAAAAAGAAAGATAGAGAAAAAGAAAAGAGATGATAAGAACGAAAGAAAAGAAGAAAAGAAAGATAAGAATAAAGATAGCCCATGTTCTCACAAGAATTTTCCATGTCCCAATAAAGAGAGAGATATGTTTTAAAGAGCATAATAGAATTAGGTTAGCCACCATATATCAATCAAATGTTCCACACACATGCACATCTTGATTTGATTGTATGACATTTTTTCTCCATGGATCCATTGTTTGACTTAGCAAAATAAACAATGCAAGTATGCCTTCATACTTTTTCCTACCCAAGCTCCATATAAGCTCTTTAGAAGTAGGAAGAAAAAAAAGGCATTGCTATGATATGCCTTGGTGAGGAACCAAACACCATTGAGCAATTTAAGAGTACCATTCGAGGAGTACATGTGAACTATGTTTTATTTCAAAAGGTTACAAAAACTCCAAGTGACTAAGATGTGAAAATGGGAAGAGATAACTTTGTTTCAGAGCCGTTCCAATTCTCAACCACTCAAGGAGATATGAAAGACACTCCACATATCCCACAAGTATGAGTTATATTTTTGGAATAATTGTTATGCTAGTCTCGTATCTTGAACTGCCATGTTTATGCTTACTTTATCCTAACCTTTGCTTAGGATGAGCAAAGATCTAAGTGTGTGGGAGCTTGTTGGTGGTCCTTAACTCAATATTTTGCCCACCAAGTTGGCAAGCTCCACGGACGATGCTCTAGCCAGCTAGGAGCCAAGCTCCAAGAGTAACAAACACAACCACCGGCCAAAACATGAACCAAGTGCTCTTTAGAGTTTGGAAACCAATGGAGCTGCTATCTAATCGAGTTTGGAACCCTTTTTGCTCAAGGATTGATGGGGAAATAAATGAATTTGCTTGAAGGATTGAGGTCAACAATGGAGTGAGAGAGAGAGAGAGCTCCTGCTCTACTTTTGGGCATGCTGAAGTGAGGAAGAAGAGAGCTGGTTACCGTTGGGGAGGAAGGGGAAATGTATATATACCCCTAAGCCCCCAACGGTCACTTAAATCGTAGATAGCCATTGGGGAGGAAAGGGAAAAGTATATATACCCCCAACCCTCAATGGACACCGCACCCAAGAGGTTGGGCAAGATGAAGCCCATGGCCTCGAGGTCGGGTGAGACAGAGCTCACACCCAAGGGGTCGGGTGAGATGGAGCTCGCAGCCAATGGCTCGGGCGAGACGGAGCCTGCGACCAAGGGGTCAGGCGAGCCGGAGCCCGTGACCCAGGGGTCAAGCGAGCCTCTCCTCAAGTGTGGCAGTGCCGCACCATGTAAGATAGCAAGGGTAATAGTGAAGTGTAGACTATCTTGGCTGTGAATCTGAGGATGCATGTGGTTGTTTGAGCACTTGGTAGCACATATTAGCTTAAGCATTGTGCCCCCCTTTATAGTATGGCTTTTTCTATACTCAAATTCAATATATAAAAGAATTTAAACCTCCTTTGAGTTTGAAGCCATCTACATTTATAATTGGGGGCTCCTCCGTTTCATGTAGCATCCTCGAATATAAATTCCCTACTTGTCATCTCGATAAATCTCATTAGTTCTCTAACTGCGTGGTCATTATCACCAAAACCCACAATTAAGGCTTGATTGCACTTTCAATTTCCCCCTTTTTGGTGATTGATGACAACCCAATTAGAGCTTACAAAAGATATAAAATAAATACTGAGACTTTTGAGCATGGGTGTAGAGCCTCCCCCTAAGTATGTGAATAGAGAATTGAATTCTCAAATTGGCATAAGAAGACAAGATTCACATTTTAGTGAAAGTGATGGGGCTCCCCCTACATCCATGCTCCTGTGGGGTGCTGCAAACTGTGTCAGGTATGTAAAACATGATGCAAATGACAGTTTATGCAAAACATGGTTTGCTGTTGCAGCTGGGTATGGCACTGTCGCACTTGCTGTAATAGCATAGATCAGAACAGACACCACACATCATGTGATACATATAAAGATATAGATTCTAGCACAATTGTATCACAAGTGACAGCATAGATTAATATATGTCCATATCCCACACAAAAAGTCAAATAGTAGCATTATTTCATAATTTAGAGTTTTGAGTGACTCTCAAACTTTCCACCTAGCGAAGACTAACACTCCTCGAATAGGACATGAAGCGCAGTTGCTGACTATGGCATCAAAAAGTTGTTGACCCCTCTAATTTCCCCCCCTTTGGCATAAAGCACCAAAAAGAGAAGAAAAGAAGAAAGATCAACACCTACTCGTCATCTCCTAGGATGTCCATCCAATCAATATCATCACCTCCTGCAGCCCTAGCACCTCCTGCAGTAGTCCCAGTACCACCATTACCATCATCGTCGTTGGAGTCAATACGTCCACGGCCCTAACGGTGAGTAGTGGTGGTGTAGCAAGTGGAACGAGTGGAACGCCTCGGCTCCTATCTCTGATGGTATCCCTCTAGGGTCTCATCCTAATCTGCTGCTCATCCCTGCTCCTCCTCCTCATCATCATCATCCTCATCTTCTGAATCTGTGTCGGAGAGACTCAGAAGGTCATACTGTGGAGGCGGTGGAATAGGAGCAAGTGGTGGAAGGTCCTATCCATGCAGCTGATGTTGCTCAAGCTGTGTCTCATACGCTCTATCAGCTGCATAGATGCACTTGCCGAAGATTGCCTTCAACCACTTGCCAAACTTTTTCATCTTGCCTCCTCTGCGAGACCTAGAGCGGGAAGATTTAGGGATGTTTACATGAGCATGAGAGCTCTCCGCTCCCTGAGTAGCTATAGCTAGCTAGGCCTTCTCAATTTTGTA
Source organism: Miscanthus lutarioriparius (assembly GCA_904845875.1). NCBI lineage: Eukaryota > Viridiplantae > Streptophyta > Magnoliopsida > Poales > Poaceae > Miscanthus > Miscanthus lutarioriparius. The sequence continues at coordinate 39,981,782 of CAJGYO010000017.1, forward strand.
GACGGTGTGCATCCCATCCTTCAGAAAATAAAATCGAGTGACCCTCTCAATCATGGGCATGAGGTAAGGGGCATAGGGCAGCCCTGTCCTCCCATCCTCCACTACAAATCTCAACTCAGTCCACATGAATCTAGGGACATTGAACTTGTCCCCACCTAGAGCAAATCTAGCTAACACATTTCTCACATAGCCATTAATATCTAATGCTGCTCCATCCTTTGGGTTGATGGTGTTCCTGATGAGGTTTTTGAGGATGTAATAGAAGCTGTGTAGACCACTCCTCTTGCCATCTACAATCCTTCTATCTCTCCACATGTAACTGATGTCACGGATCTCAGCTCGAGGCTCATCATGAATATAAGTGTAACCTCTGTGCTCCTCCCCAAAGCCAGGAATCTGGCTGAAAGTGACAAAGTCGACTCGGTAGTGCCGACCATCAGTCATCCAGTGAATCTCATCAGTGTGGCAGAACCGCCTAATCTAATGCCTCCTAAGAGTGCTCGTCTTCCATTAGACACTAAGCACCCAAGGGAGGACACCAAATTACTCGGTTCCGTTGGGCACACCCTAGGGGAGAACCCGAAAATCCATATTTTTGCCATCAGGATCACAAATGAGAGAATAAAGCTTACATCATTCTTAACCATTTCTTACATCACTTTTAGTACAACATCAGAGTATAATATTTATTATTATAACAGCAGAATGTAATTATATTATCAGAGTTATGAATAACTTAATGTAATAGCGGAACATGTTAACAGAGTTATGACAATTTAAGTTAACAGCGGAATGTAAACATGTGATCAGGATTACAACGGAAATAAATATCTATTCATGACATGTTGAAGTATTGATATATAACAACTATGACAACAGATTATAAACTTTTATTTATAAAAACATTTGGTGAGAGTTATAAATAACAACTATGATCACAGCATAAAGGAATCCTCGCTGAGCCCACCAGGAGGTATCCACACACAAAGGTCAGCTCTAGCATCCACCTATCACCTGCAACAGGGAGAATAAAACCCTAAGTACTCAATTGTACTCATCAAGACTTACCCGACAGAAGGAAAGAAAAGACTCCAATGATATGTAAGGCTATTGGGCTTGTGGGTTTATTGCATCAGCAGGAAGCATTACTAAATGTGCGTCCTTATATTCGATTTTTATTAATAGCCGCATTGGTTCATTAACTAACCATTCTATGTAAGCACCTGTGCTACTTTCAAGCAGCTGGTAAGCAATCAGATTTCCTTTTTCCATCTTCCATCTTCCATCTTTCAGTTCTTACTACGATGCTAAACCGTAGACAAGCCGTACCGAATTTCCCGGTGATTCGTGAATCAATGCCCCCAGCTGGGTACCCCAAAAACACATGCCCTGCGTGTACCGCAGACACAAGCAGGACCAACCCATCACTCTCCTATCCCGGGTGTCTAGGTCCCTGTCCAAACTGGGACTCCAAGCCGCCGCCCCTGAGTCCCAAACTCAGAGCGGTGCAAGGACCTCCTCCAGCAAAAATAAACCTTGATAGTCGGTCCGGAAAGAGCCGGATCCATGACAAGAGAGCAACAAGTCTTCCAAGCGCCCATACCGAAGTATGTGCTCGGGATAATAAGTCTGTGACTTGCCTAGAGCCTTATGCAACGACCGGTCCTTAACCGACACAGACAGGGAAAGCAGTGTAACCAAGCCATGTCCCGCATCCACGGCGACACAACCTCTTACACCCACCAATACCCAAACCTTATCCCTGCCCGGTCACCATTTTTCCTTTCTACCATTTATATTTTCCAAGTGATAATAATACAGTAATATATTTCCTATCTCTCGCGAGTGACAGGCAATCACTCGAATTCTACCGGAGTCCTGTAGCATAGCATTCTACACGATCCTATCATACTAGTAAGACTCATAGGATAAAAATATATATATGCAAGTGGGTTTCATTCAACACCTTAAAACTTAATGCACAAATATAATTTAAACTGCAGAAAGTAGGGGTTATGCACCGGGGCTTGCCTGGGTAAGATATATATTAAAAGTTAGTATCTGCATCTTCAGATCATCCACCATCAACTAGATAGAAATCCCATTGCATCATCTCCTAGAGAGAATACCATTACACCACCTTTGGATTCCCAATCATCCTTCAATTAATCCGTTGATCCATCATCGTACCTATATGATATGCATTGATGCAAATGCATAGATGTAAATAATCAACAACAGTCGAAATATTTGGAACCCCGATCATGCCTCACAAGCTAACGAGATAGCTCTAACATTGGTCTACATATCCATGTTGTCGAATAAGGCGTTATTTTCCAACAATTATTTTAGTTATATAAACCCAAGTTGTTTCTTTATTTCATTCTATCGATTTAATCGTTATTCGAAATAGAGCATCATTATCTGCCTAACAAACTAATTATTATTGAGCTACAAAAATTACAGTGAGTACCTAATATTGCTAGGAGCCTACTGTACAAATTTTAGATTCAACAATATTGCCAATTGATCACAACAAGTTTATATTTTTACAATATTAAGTATCATAATTTAATTATATAGCTTCAAAGAATATTATCAAACTATGTGAATAAAATATACTAATAGGTAGATCATGATTTTAGGAGACTAACAAAATTGGTTTTACCATTTTTGGATTCCTATACCATTTTATATTGATTTTACAATTTAGCCTAGAAACTGATTTTAGAAAAACATTTCAAAACTGGAAAGGCCGGCAGCCACAAACTGGCCCATCAGGGCGCGGTGCACGAGCGACCCAGCAAGCCACACACGGGCGCGCGGCCCAGAAGGCACCAGGCCGGCCCAGGCGCTGGCAACCGGCCGACCCAGCGTGCGGTGAGTACGGCCCAACGCGGGGCGGGGCGCGAGCGGCCCAGCAACGGTGGACGCACGGCCCAACCGGTGAGCAGGCTGGCCCAAGAGGGGACGGGGCACCGCGGCCCAGCCCATCAAACCGGCCCACGCGGTCCGGCGATGGCATAATTACGAAGTGACCCCTGAGTTATCCTCAAATCAACTAAGCCCCTTTTTGCAAATCTATGAGCCTAGCGCTTTATGCAAAATGGACATAGTAAACATCTATATTTGCATTCAAGTCCTTTCTACCTTTTCCTCATCCTCAGAGCAGAACACGGTTTGGGAAAATAGAGCGCCGGCCGAATGAGCAGCTCGCTGGCGACGGTGATTTCATAGAGCGGCGCGTGGGGCATCAGCGGCTCCGGCCGCACCCAAGGACGAGAGCAGCATGGCCGGGCGGGACCGGCGGAGCACCCGCCATGCACACGGATAGCCCAGAGATGACGGCGGCGACGATTGCACGAGCAGGAACCGCGGCATGGCAGCGGCCTCGCTACACCGAATGTGGCGCACGGCGTTGAGAGCCATGGTCCAGAGCGGTCCGCGGAGCGTGCGACGGACGGTAGGAGACGATGCCGGCGATGGAGGCTCGGGTGGCCGCGGGCCGGACATGGTGAGGCGCTGTGGAGCAACACGAGCAGGTCGCGATTTGACCGGGCGCTGCGGCTCGGCGCGCCAAGGAACCGCAGGTCCAGCGCGGGACCGGGGCACTCGCACTCATGCGGTGGAGCCGGGCAACGGCACCGCAGCAGAGCGCGGCAGTGAGGCGCAGCAGTGGGGCAACGACGCAGCAAGGAGGGGCGCCAGTGCACGGGAGGAACCACGATATGAGGAGGAAGGCGTCATGCTGGACCTAGCTGGGGAAGATGGTCAGCCATGGTAGGGCGCAGACGGACCGGCAGGTGAGATGCGGCGTGACGGTGGTGAACCCCGGTGGCTGCTCGGTAGAGCTGCGCCTCAGCACGACGACGACAGGCGCGGCCATGGCGAATTGCGAAACAGCAGCGTGATGCTACGTTCCAAAGCGGGGAAGGGAGGGGCGGCACGGCGATGGAGCACACTAGGGGCCACGACCCTGTGCGGTTGCTCGTGCGCGAGGCAGGGAGCAGGGAAAGACCGTGAGATGTGGTGAGCAAGGCGAGCAGCGGCCTGGCTTCGTCAAGAAGCAGGGGTAGGAGGCAGCAGCAGCATGGAGTTGGACCAGCCTGCACGGCACGGTCATCGTCGTCCCCACGACACTGCTGGAGTTTAGCTGTTCGCTGTCCACGTCAAACAATAATAAACGAAGCGTGGAGATTAGGGAAGGCAGTTCGCACGGATGACATGGGAGTGGACCACGGCACGTGCTGTCGGATCGCAGGTTGTTTCTCGCTGATCTGACTGTGCAGTGTGGTGTCATGGACTGGTGGTGATTGATGCGTGTGAGAAGTGACGGTTTTCGGCATAAACGCACTGAACTGAGCAGGGAGCAGGACCACGTGCGGCAGAGTGAAAACGACGGCAAACGATGAGACACGCAGTGATGGAGGGAAAGCAAGGAGCGACGTGCGTGTCTAGCGAGAGCAGTGCAGGGTCGGCAGGGTAGCATGGCGCGGTTGCATGTGTGCATGCACTTGCTTGCTTGCTGAGTGCACTTGTGTCCTGTGCGAGTACTGTGGTCTGGAGCTGGGACGGAGAGCAGTGTCCGGTTGTGGCTTGGCTTTCTCAAAAAGCAGGGGTAGGAGACAATAGTAGCAGCTAGGATGGCCGGCCTGCATGCCTGGTAGAACGAACAGTGGCGCAGCGACAACATAGACAGACGGAGACACGGCAGACAGAGACACATGGGCGGGGCTGACATTATGACCGTGAACAGTGATGGGCAGAGGAGAGCAGGCAACCGCATGTTCGATCATAAAGGAGCTTGTTCTGGCACGTTGCTTTACGTAACTTATATATACCTATATATATAAACCTCTCTCTCTCTCTCTCTCTCTATATATATATATATATATATATATATATATATATAACAGTTTACTAATTTACACAAATTGTAACGTCTAGACATAGGAAAATTTCAACAAAGCTCGAATTTAAATTTGATTCAGAAGCTATATATATGTATATCGTTCTATTTATTAATGGATTTTATTTTATTTATAAAAGTTGCTTTTCATGCTTAATCTAACAAGACAAACCGTTCGCTAGAATCGTCGTTCATCATTCCAAAATATTCTTTATGCACTGAGTAATTTGACTTGGGCGTTGATTCGAGTCCATGAAACTAAGTCACACAGGATTCACTCATCATGTCGAGTACGTTTTAAATCGAAGTCGAGAAACTCGTTTCGTAAATTTTTGACTTTGGCCTAAATCGCGGTGCTAAATAAGCTCGTAACACTAGGGTGTTACAACCAACCCCCCTTAAAAAGAATCTCGTCCTAAGATTCGAAGCAAGAACCAGCAGAGGGGAAAATGCGATTACATTTGTAGATCCGAGATTACACGAAAGATTACACGACTTCGAATGCCAACCCCACGAGTATCTAGAGATACATGGTTAAGAGCAACCTAATACAACCGAGACTTAATCCAGAAGTCAGGATAGACGGGGACAATGGAGAAACAACAAGAAGATGATTATCCAAAACATGGTGTAGCACCAACAGATCCAGAAATAGTCGACTGAGAAGTAAAACATCGTGAGCCCTAAGATGGACTACCCAAAAGGGGACTTGAACTTCTTCGACCGATCAAATTCTTTCTTCTTCTCAGATTACACCATCACCTCAGACTGACGAATCTCGCTTCACAATGGTGACTGGATCTCGTAGCTCTGCTCCGAATGCGAGGGAATGGGATGAAGAAGAAGAACAAGGACCAAAGGTATTTTATAGCGGCGAACAGAGGTGGGGCGCAACACACCAGAAGTGGAGGCGGCGTGGATGGGATACACAGACGGTTCATGCTGCGCTCACTGCAAAAGCGAGCGGATGGGAAATAAAGAATAGGAAATAGGAAGGTATGCTCGACGAGGAAGGCATGCGAGCGGTCGTGTCCACAAAAAAAAGAAGGGAGAGGGAAGGGGGGTCAGGTATGGGGACGAGGCATGAGAGTCGAGAGTCGACCGGATGCTGGGAAAAAGGAAAAGCGCATAGTGCACAAGGACAGCAAGTGCGGAACGATGCTGCGGCCACGCGAGAACGGGGAGCTAAGGACCCGATACAGACAGCATTTGCAAGGCACACAGCGAAATGACCCAGCATGCGTAGTGCTATCAACTAAACACAGGGCTTGAGACATGACATCCACTCAGGCTTTTACAATTACTCCCGACTATCCAAGGCTAACTTCCCTTACTACTCTTCTTTTTCTTTCCTTTACTCAACCACGTCCGTCTTTCATGTAGACTGAGACCATGTCATACTTTCTCCCTCTAAAACCACCTTCTTTTTGTTTACTTAGAGAGAACACTTCTGCATCAATCCGTTGTGGATTTTCCGTTTGAACACCCGAATATTTCTAAGGAGAATTTTTATAGCAAAAGTGGTATGGCGGTGTAACTTGGTAAAGGTACTTGGTCAACAACCTTGATACCAGCGCGTGCCGAGCAGTGTCACATGTGGCAACTGTTCCATAGGGAGCCCTCGGTTTCATCGCGGCACCATAAGCTTTTAACCAGGCAACTATCACCAACTTATACGCCATAAAGGCGGTGGGGTCATAGACCACAGAGTAAGGGGAGTATTGCAAGGGAAAATTCAAACAGCAAGGGTTCCCTTCACAACAAGGGACAAAGAATTTGAATCCAACGGCGGATTTGTTTTAAAGAGATTCAAGTGTTCTACTGGGACATCCACAATTAGTCAATACAGTGTCCAATATTATCCAATCACGGCTGATCTGCTGGCATCTGAATGTCAACTTCTCTTGTAACCCGCTTAATATCACCCTGGAAAACTTTAAGCACGTCTAAAGAAACTTAAGATAGATGAACGCAATAAACACAGCAAACTCAATAAAATGCATGTTCCAACGGTCTGATATGGGTACATCATACAGGCATTCAGGCTCCCATTCAGGATACATCATTCACCTTCCCTACTGGCGGACAATCTCAACAACTACGGACGAACAACAACGGCAAGAATACAATATCGGAGGACAGTGACTAAAAGCACTACTACTATGGATACAGCATTCGAAGGCAACTAATCTACATCTTCTCGTGGCAATGGCTAAGTGAGAGGAATCAAGGGCTCGACTTTTGACACTTCCAAGGGTGGAGGTGCTGGCGGTGTTGCAACACCAGTTCTTCTTCTCTCTGATGGGTGGATAGGGATCCCTTCCAAGATCGGGGTATCCTACCTTTCGGCAGCCAGCGTCCTCCGCTCGGCCCTGGTGACAAGATAGGCCGCATGCAGCTGATGAACATGCCGATCTTTAGTCTCCTTCAGAGTTTCCGACATGGCAGTCTCCTGGCTCTCAGCAGATGTAGCACTGGCATGCGCTTCGGCGAGTTACACTTGGAGCATCCGGTTGAATATCTCGGCATCCTCGGCGCGCCAAAGGCACGCCCCCAGTTCTAAGGCTTGACGGTCGTACTGCTCATCCAGAGCGAGCAGGTACATGGTCAAGTGCACCACGGTGGGACTGTCCTCTTGTGCATCCCGCCCTTGCAAAGCCTCCATGCGAGCCCTCCATGCCCGCCGATTCCTATCCAAAGGTGGAAAGAACCGTATGGGGGTACGAGTAATGGGCTCCTCATAGATCTGACAGAGGTACCGCAAGGCTTTGCGAGCCACAACCTGGTAGGTGTCGATGCAGCGAAACCCGGTTGCGGTCACACTCCAGGCTTCAGTGAGGTCGGGGAACTCTTTACTCTTCTCAATGTAGATGGTAACCTCACACCGCTCGGTGCCATGCTCCTCATACTCACGGCCCTCATACTCGAGACGATCTTTGACTCTGAGCTTGTGCAGGGTGGCATGCAGGATTCTAGGAAAACCCTCAATGTTCAGGCAGTAAGTACTAACCCAGGCTCCTACCATTTCTGGCAGTGGTGGTGAGGAAGGCTGAGCAAAAAGCTGGCTCAAAAGAAAAGCTAAGCGAGCTAAAGTGCACCGAGTGGTGGTGCCAATGACTAAGCTAGGCTCTACTTATAAAGGCGGAGCATTCAGTGGTTCTGGCGTGGTCCACTAGAGTTCCCGCGCGAGATCACTATGACGAATCGACCAAATTCCACGCGTTCGAGGCGAACGACGTGCGATGTCATTACTGACTAGTACGACTGCAGGGCAAGGGTCCAACAAGAGCACAGAAGAGGAATATGTGGAGACGTGGGTCATGACAGGCATGAACCACGGGTGAACGCGGAGCACGAAGCCACAGTGCAGACCTAACTCTAGAACAGGAACGAGGCAGTCGTGCACAATCCGACATCAATCCGACACGCGTGACACCTATGGATGGCGTATCTGCAAGTAATACGAGTACTACAATGCATAAGCAGGATATGCATGAATGCACGTCCTATACGTCCTTCCACTGTTGCCACATATAGGGCAACCGCTCTCAGATTTTTGGCACATCGTTCTCTCCCTGTAACTAGTCGATACTATTGAACTATGCTCGGGTCAGTGTACCTGCAGAAAAATTGATTAAGCCTAACTAAATCAGCAGAGTGCCATCTATCATGGATACATAACCATAGTAATAGGGCTACTTATATAACTTCGCATACAAACGTCCTAACTTTTTGAAAGGAATTTGTTGTCAAATTTTAGTTTAGAAAAGGTTTTCGAAGCCTTCTTTCCTCATTTGCGCTCTGATACCACCTGTGGTAGAACTGCCTAATCGAACGCCTCTTAGGAGTGCTCGTCTTCCATTAGACACTAAGCATCCAAGGGAGGACACCAAATTACTCAGTTTCGTCGGGCACACCCTAGGGGAGAACCCAAAAATCCACATTTTTGCCATCAGGATCACAAATGAGAGAATAAAGCTTACAGCATTCTTAACCATTTCTTACATCACTTTTAGTACAACATCAGAGTATAATATTTATTATTATAACAGCGGAATGTAATTATATTATCAGAGCTATGAATAACTTAATGTAACAGCGGAACATGTTAACAGAGTTATGACAATTTAAGTTAACAGCGGAATGTAAACATGTGATCAGGATTACAGCGGAAATAAATATTTATTCATGACATGTTCAAGTATTGATATATAACAACTATGACAATAGATTATAAACTTTCATTTATAAAAACATTTGGTGAGAGTTATAAATAACAACTACGATCGCAGCGTAGAGGAATCCTCACTGAGCCCACCAGGAGGTATCCACACACAAAGGTCAGCTCTAGCATCCACCTGTCACCTGCAACAGGGAGAATAAAACCCTGAGTACTCATTTATACTCAGCAAGACTTACCCGATAGAAGGAAAAAAAAGACTCCAAGGATATGCAAGGCTATCGGGCTTGTGAGTTTATTGCATCAGTAGGAAGCCTTACTAAATGTGTGTCCTTATATTCGATTTTTATTAATAGCCACATTGGTTCATTAACTAACCATTCTATGTAAGCACCTGTGCTACTTTCAAGCAGGTGGTAAGCAATCAGATTTCCTTTTTCCATCTTCCATCTTCCATCTTTCAGTTCTTACTACGATGCTAAACCGTAGACAAGCCGTATCGGATTTCCCGGCGATTCACGAATCAATGCCCCCAGCTGGGTACCCCAAAAACACACGCCCCGCTTGTACCCTAGGCACAAGCAGGACCAACCCATCACTCTCCTGTCCCGGGTGTCCAGGTCCCCGTTCAAACTGGGACTCCAAGCCCCCGCCCCTGAGTCCTGGACTCAGAGCGGTGCAAGGACCTCCTCCACCAAAAATAAACCCTGACAGTCAGTCCGGAAAGAGCCAGATCCGCGACAAGAGAGCAACAAGTCTTCCAAGCGTCCATACCCAAGTATGTGCTCGGGATAATAAGTCTGTGACTTGCCTAGAGCCTTATGCAACGACCGGTCCTTAACCGACACAGACAGGGAAAGCAGTGTAACCAAGCCATGTCCCGCATCCACGGCGACACAACCTCTTACACCCACCAATACCCAAACTTTATCCCTGCCCGGTCACCATTTTTTCTTTCTACCATTTATATTTTCCAAGTGATGATAATACAGTAATATATTTCCTATCTCTCGCGAGTGACAGGCAATCACTCGACTTTTACCAGAGTCATGTTGCATAACATTCTACACGATCCTGTCATACTAGTAAGACTCATAAGATAAAGATATATATATGCAAGTGGGTTTCATTCAACTCCTTAAAACTTAATGCACAAATATAATTTAAACTGCAGAAAGTAGGGGTTATGCACCGGGGCTTGCCTAGGTAAGATATATATTAAAAGTTAGTATCTGCATCTTCAGATCGTCCACCATTAACTAGATAGAAAGCCCATTGCATCATCTCCTAGAGAGAATACCATTACACCACCTTTGGATTCCCAATCATCCTTCAATTAATCCGTTGATCCATCATCGTACCTATATGATACGCATTGATGCAAATGCATATATGTAAATAATCAACGACAATCGAAATATTTGGAACCCCGATCACACCTCACAAGCTAACGAGATAGCTCTAACGTTGGTCTACGTATCCATGTTGTCGAATAAGGCATTATTTTCCAATAATTATTTTAGTTATATAAACCCAAGTTGTTTCTTTATTTCATTCTATCGATTTAATCGTTATTCGAAATAGAGCATCATTATCTACCTAGAAAACTAATTATTATTGAGCTACAAAAATTACAGTGAGTACCTAATATTGCTAGGAGCCTACTGTACAAATTTTAGATTCAACAATATTGCCAATTGATCACAACAAGTTTATATTTTTACAATATTAAGTATCCTAATTTAATTATATAGCTTCCAAGAATATTATCAAACTATGTGAACAGAATATACTAACAGGTAGATCATGATTTTAGGAGACTAACAAAATTAGTTTTACCATTTTTGGATTCCTATACCATTTTATATTGATTTTACAATTTAGCCTAGAAACCGATTTTAGAAATACATTTCAAAACTGGAAAGGCCGGCAGGCACTAACTGGCCCATCAGGGCGCGGCGCGCGAGCAACCCAACAAGCCACACACGGGCGTGCAGCCCAGAAGGCACTAGGCCGGCACAGGCGCCGGCAACTGGCCAGCCTAGCGCACGGTGAGCATGGCCCAACGCGGGGCGGGGCGCGAGCGGCCCAACAACGGTGGATGCGCGGCCCAACCGGTGAGCAGGCCAGCCCAAGAGGGGACGGGGCACAGCGGCCCAGGCGATAGGCAAACCGCAACCCATCAAACCAGCCCTCGCGGTCCGGCGATGGCATAATTACGAAGCGACCCCTGAGTTATCCTCAAATCAACTAAGCCCCTTTCTGCGAATCTATGAGCCTAGCGCTTTATGCAAAATGGACACAGTAAACATCTATATTTGTGTTCAAGTCCTTTCTATCTTTTCCTCATCCTCAGAGCAGAGCACGGTCTGGGAAAACAGAGCGCCGACCGAATGAGCAGCTCGCCGGCGGTGGTGATTTCACAGAGCGGCGCGCGGGGCATCAGCGGCTCCGGCCACACCCGAGGACGGGAGCAGCACGGCCGGGCAGGACCGGTGGAGCACCCGCCACGCACGTGGACAGCCCGGAGACGAGGGCAGCGACGGTTGCCCGAGCAGGAACCGCGGCATGGCAGCGGCCTCGATGCACCGAAGGTGGCGCACGGCGTTGAGAGCCACGGTCCAGAGCGGTTCGCGGAGCATGCAACGGACGGCAGGAGACGAGGCCGGCGATGGAGGCTCGGGCGGCCGCCGGCCGGACATGGCGAGGCGCTGCGGAGCAGCACGAGCAGGTCACGATTTGACCGGGCGCTGTGGCTCGGCGCGCCGAGGAACCATAGGTCCAGCGCGGGACCGGGGCACACGCACTCATGCGGTGGTGCCGAGCAACAACACCGCAGCGGAGCGCGGCAGCGAGGCGCAGCAGAGGGGCAACGGCGCAGCAAGGAGGGGCGCCGGTGCACAGGAGGAGCCACGATATGAGGAGGAAGGCGGCGTGCCGGACCTAGCTGGGGAAGATGGCCGGCCACAGCAGGGCGCAGACGGATCGGCTGGCGAGATGCGGTGTGATGGCGGTGAACCCCGGTGGCTGCTCGGCAGAGCTGCCCCTCGGCGCGACAACGACAGGCGTGGCCATGGCGAGTTGTGGAACAGCGGCGTGATGCTGCGGACCAGAGCGGGGAAGGGAAGGGCGGCACGGCAATGGTGTGCACCGGCGGCCACGGCCCTGTGCGGTTGCTCATGCGTGAGGCAGGGAGCAGGGAAAGACCGTGAGAGGTGGTGAGCGAGGCGAGCAGTGGCCTGGCTTCATCAAGAAGCAGGGGTAGGAGGCAGCAGCAGCATGGAGTTGGACCGGCCTACACGGCACGGTCATCGCCGTGCCTGCGACGCTGATGGAGTTTAGCTATCCGCTGTCGACATCAAACAATAATATACAAAGCGTGGAGATTAGGGAAGGCAGTTCGCACGGACGACATGGGAGTGGACCACGGCACGTGATGCCAAATCGTTGGTTGTTTCTCGCTGATCTGACTATGCAGTGTGGTGTTGTGGACTGGTGGTGATTGATGCGTGTGAGAAGTGACGGTTTCCGGCGTAAATGCACTGAACTGAGCAGGGAGCAGGACCACGTGCGGCAGAGTGAAAACGGCAGCAAACGATGAGACACGCAGTGAGGGAGGGAAAGCAAGGAGCGACCTGCGTGTCTAGCGAGAGTAGTGCAGGGTCGGCAGGGCAGCATGGCACGGTTGCATGTGTGCATGCACTTGCTTGCTTGCTGAGTGCACTTGTGTCCTGTGCGAGTATTGCGGTCTGGAGCTAGGACGGAGAGTAGTGTCCGGTTGTAGCTTGGCTTTCTCAAAAAGCAGGGGTAGGAGACAACAGTAGCAGCTAGGATGGCCGGCCTGCATGCCTGATAGAGCAAACAGTGGTGCAGCGACAACAAAGACAGACGGAGACACGGCAGACAGAGACACATGGGCGATGCTGACATCATGACCGTGAACAGTGATGAGCTGGCAACCGCATATTCGATCATAAAGGAGCTCGTTCTGGCACTTTGCTTTACGTAACTTATATATACCTATATATATATACCTCTCTCTCTCTTTATATATATATATATATATAACGGTTTACTAATTTACACAAATTGTAACGTGTAGGCACAGGAAAATTTCAACAAAGCTCGAATTTAAATTTGATTCAGAAGCTATATATGTATATCGTTCTATTTATTAATGGATTTTATTTTATTTATAAAAGTTGCTTTTCATGCTTAATCTAACAGGACAAACCGTTCGCTAGAATCGTCGTTCGTCATTCCAAAATATTCTTTATGCACTGAGTAATTTGAATTGGGCGTTGATTCGAGTCCACGAAACTAAGTCACACATGATTCACTCATCATGTCTAGTTTGTTTTAAATCGAAGACCGAGAAACTCGTTTCGTAAATTTTTGACTTAGGCCTAAATCGCGGTGCTAAATAAGCTCGTAACACCAGGGTGTTACAATCAGAGGTCTGGTCATAGAAGTATGTGGCATGAAGCTTTGCAAGGACCTCCTCATTCTAGTTATACTAGAAACCCATGATGTCTGAAAGCTAGAACCTGTCACAAATTTTGATTACGTTGTCAAACTCAGGCTCCTCCTTCTCCTGCATCTCATCCCAATCAATATTCTGCATCTTGATGATCTTGGTTTTCTTGGATGCAAGAATGGCAGTGGCATAAAAGTTGGAATGAAACTCATTACAGAATCTGTAATCAATGCCCAAATCCTTGCGCACTGCATAGGGATTGATACCCCTTGCCTCTTCCACCAGCTTCCAACTCTTGGAATAGTTGACAACTGCATGCTAGTGGGAGTCATCTAGAGGTCTCATGATGATCTCACCCTCAAAATCTCTCATGTATCTGCCATCAAACTCAAAGAGATGATGTGGGGTGTCAAGAATGGCATCAGTGGTATGACCTATCATCTCCAGCCTCTCCTTATCTTCAATGTATTGCATGCGCCTCCACCTGTCACCAAGTCCCCTTGGAGCTGCACTACTACCTACTGCTGTTGACCTCCCTCGACCACAGCGAGGTGGATCCTTCTCTCTTTGCTCATTCATCGTTCTTTTCCCCCTTCGGTCATTATCTCCGTGCTCTATCTTCTCAAATGAGGAATGGAGAGGAGAGGGAAGAAACTGCTTCGGCCAAGGGCAGTAGCAGCCATCAGTGACATTGAGGAAGTGCTGGCAGCTATCGTGGCACTGCCAAAAAGATCGGCAACGTGTGGCCAAGCGACGGCGCGGGCACGAGAGGAGAGAGGCGCGGGCATCGGTGTCGGGGGAAAAGAGAGAGGGAAAGAAGTTACTGCGGACCTAAGGATAAGAGGAAGAATAAATGGGCCCTGCAGTAAAACCAGTTGGGCCAAATCTCAATTGAGATTCAAAGTGTGGCTCTGCCGCATGCCTAGCCCGGCACTGCCGCACGGCAGGCGTGGCACTACCGCACTTCCCAAAATAGTGGGAGTTAGCTATAATATATATGACTCTCTCTGTATAAGATATGGACACATATCACTTATATACCATGACCAGAAACAAATAATCAATACAGACCATGATCATGATACATAAGTTGCCTTTTATAAATCATTTTCATGCACAATATAAAAATTTTCAACTCTTTTGCCTAGATACTAGTTTATCAAATAGAGGCATGCTAAAATTCGAACCACGTTATGAGAATCAAGTATATTGAGCTCACTACGCAAAGCACAAAACCTTGACTCGTCGAGGGGCTTTGTGAAGATATCGGCTAGTTGCTTTTCGGTGCTCACATGGCGAATTTCGATATCTCCTTTGGTTTCATGGTCCCTCAAGAAATGATGATGGATGTCTATGTGCTTGGTTCTAGAGTGGCTTATGGGATTGTTTGCAAGCTTAATAGCACTCTCATTGTCACATAATAATGGGATTTTGGTAAAATGACATCCGAAATCTTGAAGAGTTTGCCTCATCCAAAGTAGTTGGGCACAACATGCACTGGGCACAACATACTCGACCTCAGCAGTGGAAAGGGCTACACAATTTTGTTTTTTAGAACTCCAAGACACTAGGGATCGTCTAAGGAATTGATATGCCCCCGAAGTGCTTTTTCGATCTACTTTGCAACCAGCATAATCGGAATCTGAATACCCAAGTAGATCAAACTTAGAGCCCGTAGGATACCACAAACCAAGGTTAGGAGTGTGTACTAAATATCTCAAGATTATCGTAACGGCCACCAAGTGACACTCTTTCGGGTTAGCTTGAAATCTAGCACACATGCACACACTAAGCATAATATCGGGTCTAGATGCGCACAAATAAAGTAGAGAGCCGATCAAGAAACGATATACCTTGGTATCCACGGCTTTCCCTTCAATGTTGAGATCCAGATGTCCATTGGTTGCCATGGGAGTTTTGATAGGCTTGGCATTCACCATGTCAAACTTCTTGAGCATATCATGGGTGTACTTCGTTTGACTAATAAAAGTTCCATCCTTCACTTGCTTGATTTGAAATCCGAGGAAGAACTTCAACTCACCCATCATAGACATCTCAAATCTCTTTGTCATGATCCTACTAAATTCCTCACAAAAAGTATGATTAGTACTAGCAAATATTATGTCATCGACATATATTTGGTGCACAAATATATCTTTACCAACTTTGTGAGTGAAAAGGGTCGGGTCGGCTTTGCCTATTTCAAAGCCTTGTTTAAGTAAGAATTCCTTAATGTATTCATACCATGCTCTTGGTGCTTGGTTAAGCCCACAGAGTGCCTTTTGGAGTTTGTAGATGTGGTTGGGGAATTTGGGATCTTCAAAACTCGGTGGTTGATCAACATAGACATGTTCTTGAATGGGGCCATTGAGGAATGCACTCTTCACGTCCATTTGATATAGCTTGAAATTATGATGAGCGGCATAGGCTAGAAGCATTCGGATTGCTTTAAGTCTTGCCACCGGTGCATATGTTTCCTCAAAGTCCAAGCCCTTTATTTGAGTGAAACCTTGAGCAACCAATCTTGCCATGTTCCTAATCACCACTCCATTCTCATCTTGCTTGTTGCGGAAGACCCACTTGGTGCCAATAATATTGGTATTGGGTCGTGCCACCAAAGTCCACACTTGGTTTCTTTTGAAGTTATTGAGCTCTTCTAGCATGGCCATCACCCAATCTGGGTCTCCAAGTGCTTGTTCTACCTTAAGAGGCTCCAAAGAGGAAACAAACGAGTAATATTGGCAAAGGTTTGCTAAATGTGAACGAGTTGTTACCCCCTTTCGAAGACTCCCAAGGATGTTGTTAATAGGATGATCCCGTTGTATTGTTTGCCTTATCCTTGCATGATCAATGGCCTCTTATCCATCTTCTAGATCTTCATCATCTTCTTGCTCGAATATGGGTTGTAGGTTGTGTCCTTGAATCGGAGTTGGACTTGCTACTGCTATTAGAGGGAGTGCGGCACTGCCGCTCTGCTAATTTACAGCAGGGGTTGGCTCCCCCTCAACATCAGGTATATCAGAGGAACTTTGTTCATCAGCAGTGTTGGGGACCTAATACCGGGGTACCCAACGAGGTGGTACTAGTAACCACCGGACGCTGATTCTTTCGAACGACGAAAGATCGGTTCCGCCTTGCCCAAACGACGGAAGATCGGTTCTGCCTCGCTCGACCCCCGAGGGCTTGGCTCCCCCTCACCCGACGGCTAAAGTCTAGACTCCACCTCGCCCGACCCCCGAGGTATAGACTTCGCCTCGCCCGACCCCGAGGGCTGGGCTCCGCCTCGACCGACCCCTGAGGGCTGGGCTCCGCCTCGACCGACGCCCGAGGACGGGCTCCGCCTCGCCCGATGTCCAAAGGCTGGCTCCGCCTCGCCTAACAACCGCACCCCGTTCCTTCATGATGATAGGCACAGGGTAAGACAAGATGTTCGGGTCAACCGCGGCATCGAGGACCATGCCCTGCGCCCCCCTGCAGGAAAGTACCGTCAGGGCGTGACGGGACGGGCGCTTAGACCCTTACCTGGTGCGCCAACTGTCGGTATTTCGATCAAACACCGGCTAGTAAATATATAATTGATGCGCGTTAGGCCCGGATGGTGCGCTAAAGGACACAAGGTTTATACTAGTTCGGGTTGAATGTCCCTACGTCTAGTTTGTTGCTGCTCGTGTTATTAGCACCGAAAAAGGTTTGTAGTAGGGGGTACAAACGGTCGAGAGAGGGACTGGTCCCAAGTCTCTGATGGAAAAGATCGAAAGAATGCTAAATGTGAACGAGTTGTTACCCCCTTTAAAAGACTCCTAAGGATGTTGTCAACGGGATGATCCTGTTGTATTGTTTGCCTTACCCTTGGATGATCAATGGCCTCTTGTCCAACTTTTGAATCTTCATTATCTTCTTGCTCGAATATGGATTGTAGGTTCTGTCCTTGAATCAGAGTTGGCATGCTACTGCTGTCAGAGGGAGTGCGGCATTGCCACTCTGCTGATTTGCAGCAGGGGTTAGCTCCCCCTTAGCATCAGGTATGTCAGCAGAACTTTGTTCATCAGCAGCTTGAGAAACCTCCACTTCAGTGATTTTGTCTTCTTGTGGTCTTATATCACCAATAGCCAATTGTTTGATTGCTTCACATGGTGGATCCTCCTTTCCTACAACACTTGAATCAACTTGCTCCACTTGAGAGCCATTCGATTCATCAAATGTCACGTCTACCGCTATTTCAACTCTCCTAGAGATTTTGTCGAAAACACGATAGGCATGCTCATTTGATCCATAACCAAGAAGAAAACCTTCATCAACTTTAGGTGCAAACTTAGAGGTTTTGGGTTTCTTATTAAGTATGAAACACTTGCACCCAAACACTCTAAAGTATGACACCTTAGGCTTGTTACCGGTTAGAAGCTCATATGAAGTTTTCTTCAACTTCTTGTGTAGGTAGAGGCGGTTGATGGCATGGCAAGCGGTGTTGACGTCTTCACACCAAAAGAGGTCCGACGTCTTGTACTCATCTAGCATTATCCTTGCCATGTCAATTAGTGTACGGTTCTTCCTCTCTACTACACCATTTTGTTGAGGGGTGTATGGAGTTAAAAACTCATGCTTGATGCCCTCTTCATCAAGAAACTCCTCAACTTGGGTGTTCTTGAATTCGGTCCCATTGTCGCTCCTTATTTTCTTGATGGGGAGACCGAACTCCTTTTGAGCTCTTCTAACAAAAGTCTTTACTTTGTCTCTAACTTGACACTTATCAAACAAGAAAAATACCCAAGTGAAACAGGAATAGTCATCAACAATAGCAAGACTATATTTGTTGTCCCCGATACTTAGGTAGGCAACCGGTCCAAAGAGATCCATGTGTATGAGCTCCAATGGTTGCGTCATGGTCATGATGCTCTTTGGTGGGTGAGGTACGCCAACTTGCTTTCTGGCTTGACAAGCGCTGCATATCCTATCTTTCTCAAAGTGGACATTTGTTAGCCCAAGGATGTGTTCGTCCTTTTGAAGTTTGGCCAAGTTCATCATCCCAACATGGGCTAGTCGGCGATGCCAAAGCCACCCCATGCTAGATTTTGCCACTAAACAAGTCTCAAGATTGGCTTTACTTTTGTTGAAATCAACTAGGTAAAGCTTGTTATCTAAATGACCCGTAAAAACAATAGAGGAATCCTCCCTTCTAAAGACTTCCACACCCTTATCCATAAAGAGATAATTGAACCCCATATAACATAATTGAGAGACGGACAACAAATTATAACCTAACGACTCAACATGTAAAACATTTATAATTGAATGCTCAAGGGTTATAGCAACTTTACCGAGACCAATCACATCCCCCTTAGAGTTGTCTCCAAAGAGAATATTTTCATTTGAGTCCATCTTTGGGGTATATGATGAGAGCATACTTCTTTCTCCGATCATATGATTTGTACATCCACTATCAAGCACCCAACTTGACCCACCGGAGGAGTATGCCTTTAGTTGCTTGATTTAGGTCCCCAATTTGACTTGGGGCTTGCATGTTAGTTACAAGAAATTTAGGAACCCAAATAGAAGTATTCCTATATGTGTTGGCTTCCTTTCCAACATATTTGGCAACCACTTTTTCACTGCTGTTGTTCCTTAAAACAAAACACAAAGTCAAGCTTTGTCGAGGTGGTTGAAACTTTGGTTGATATGCATATTTGTTCATAGTGCCCCACACTGATTCCTTTGGCTTCTGCAGAACTTGTTTCTGCTGGAACACCTTCTTCTTGGGCTTAGTTTGATCAGGAGCAGGATTGGTAGCCTTCTCTTTTTTGCGGGGAGCGGCACAACCGACCTTCTCTGTGGCACTGCCGCTCTAGACTGTGGCACTACTGCTGTCTATGCAGGCTGATCTGTACCAACTCTTTTCTTCCTCTCAAACTTGACACACTCATAGCCATTTATGATCTTTCTTCCTTTTGTCTTGGCTCCTGCAGTGTGCCCAAGCCCATGCTTGATGAGGGGTGTCTCCCTTGCTTGAATTGAGACACTTTTGAATCATTTGCCTTCTTGTCACTTACTTGAGCCTTACCACTCAAGCAGCCCTTGCCAATGATCTCATTGAGTCTAGCAATTTCTTTCTCATTGCCTCCATGTTTGCAAGGTTAGTGGAATAAGTATTCAAATCAATATTATAACATTTTCCACAACCTTGACTAGTGGAGGTAGTAGATGCACCCTTTGCCTTAGAGGGATGTGAGTTGTTATCCCAAAGAATGTTATATTGCAGCTCAAGTTATTTGTGTTTTTCATCTAAGTCATAATACTTTTTCAAGAGAGTAATATTTTGTTTCTTTGTGATAGCATGGTCCCCTTGTTCTTTGGCCAAGGCCTTGTGCAAGGATTCCACCTCACTTCTCTCTAATGCAATAACTTCCTTGCTAGCAATGTAGAGATCCTCTTATTGGATAAGAGTTTCCTCTCTAGATTCTAGCTCGGCTTGGACACTCTCTAAGTCCTCCATTAGTTTAGTGATGAATAGTTTGGTCTTTCCATCTAAGTTCTTAGTTAATTTATTAATTTCTTCATCAGTAGATTCATCATCACTAGTGCTATCACTAATATCACTACTAGAGATATCACTGAGAGGTGGAGGTGGAGGTGGAGGAGCTTTGGCCTTGGATTTAGATTTTACCTTCTCACCCTTTGCCATAAGACGAATGCGAGGGGAGTAGTAGTCATCATCGGACATGTTGGTGAAGAGTCGTGGTGAAGAAGATGACTCATGGATAGCAATGGTTGCAACTTTCTCATCTTCTTCACTTGAGCTTGCAATAGATGAATCCCATTCATGCCTAATGTGAGCTTCTCCCATTCTTTTCTTGCTCTTTCTCCGGTTGGCCTTGTCCTCCTTCTCTTTCTTATACTTGTTCTCCTTGATTTCATGTGGGCACTTGGCAATAAAATGATCGGTGCTTCCACAATTATAGCATGTCCTCTTCTTCTTGTTTGGAAACTTCCTCTTTACTACCTTGTACCCTTGCTTCTTCAACCCTTTGTGAAACCTCATAAAGAGAGCAACATCATCCACTTTCTCATATTGGTCATCATCATGTCCACTCTCACTAGAGGATGAGGTGGTCTCTACTCTTTCTTGAACTTGCTTGATTGCTTTGGGCTTGCTAATTGAAGCTTGCTTGGTGGTCTTGGACTTGCTTGATTTGTTGGCCTTGAGAGCTACATCCTTGTTGATCTTGATGCCTTCTAGCTTTGCTTGCAATTCTTCAAGCTTCTTCCTCTCATTTGCTTCTTCTCTTTGCATGTCAAAGGTCAAGATCCTCCCAAGTACATCATTTGGTGTGAAGTACTCAAATTTCTTCTTATCTCTAATTAGAGTTACTACGGTCTCATTTCTTGGTGAATAAGCTTCCAACATAATCTTGACAACTTTGTGATCATCTAGCTCATCACAACTATAGCCTCTAATCTTTCCCACCATGGTCATCAGCCTATTATCTCTTGTGGCCCTTCTCCATCCAAGATAACAAATCGGTTGAGCTTGGACATCAATAAATCAATTCTTGCTTTTCTCACTTTGTCATCCCCTTCATGTGCAAGATGCAAAGTATCCCAAATTTGCTTGGCAACATCCATACCAATCACTCTATTGTACTCAACACCATCCAAGGCACTAAGTAGCACACTAGTAGCTTGACCATTGAGGTGGATGATTCTCATTTCTTCCATTGTTGGATTCTTGGGATCAACCGGTGGCTCAAATCCATTGCAAACAACCTCCCAAATGCCAGGATGAAGACCTATAAGATAGGCTCTCATCAAGTGCTTCCACTTGGCAAAGTTAGTCCCATTGAAATGAGGTAACTTGCCCGTGGGCACATTGATGAAGGACTTGCGATCATGGTTAGTCATAGCCAGAAAAATAGTTAAAGGATATGGTAGCATATTTGTTGTCGTCATTCTTCTTGCCCTTTCCTTTCTTGTCCTTCTTGCTATGCACTTGGTAGGACTCATCATCATCACCATCTTCGGAGCTGCTAGATAGCTCACTTGAAGATGTATTGGAGGCTTTTGCTTCTTGTTCCTTCTTCTTTCTTGCTTCTCTTCTTTTTCTTCTAGCTTCTCTCTTGAGTCTTCTTTCTTCTTTTCTTACTTTCTTCTCTTCTAACCGCTGCTGCTCCTTCTTCTTCTCTCTTGCTTCTCGTTTTCTCTTTTCTAGCTGCCCTTCTTCTTTCTTCTTCATTTTGAGTTTTTTTGGTATCAGTTGCCTCTAGCTGTGGGAGCATGGAGTTGCTCGCTGTAGAGGCGCTAAGTGAAACAACCCCGATTTCCACGAAGGGAAATCCACAGAGTCAAAGTGTAATAAGACCGTTGTAGATCATATTACCCAAATTCTAGTCGAATATCACATCCATACAATGATAATATCAGAGTACAATAGTGCGGAATTACATAATTTATTACATCGCCGCATTGGCGGAATCAAAAGTAGCATTCATTCAGAACAGCTTGAAGATAAGATCGCCAAACTCGAGCGTAGGAACGAATCCCTCAACCGTCAAACTCCTCGGAGCTATACTCCTCAGTAGAACCTGTGTGCCAAAATTTATCAGTACGATTTGTACTGGCCACTCCCAACCCTATGAGCATTGCTTTGTGGAAATTGGATGCAAGTTGGATATAATCAAAAGAAACCTATAAAGCTGGGGTTTCCTATGTATTAGCATATCAAGTTCATAATAATGGTTGGTCAAGTTTTAACACCATTCTCACCCATTCCACCCCATTCCTATTCCAGAGCCAGGTTTCGATCCGGGGATCGATATACCACCATATCCACACCATCACCATACCACACCTATTCCATCGCTTAGTCGACAGGCGAACTCCCTCTCGGCACTATCTCAAGGCCCGTAGCCCCTGGCTACGTCCGAACACTCATCCCAGGGGGAGAAAAGAAAGACTCATCTCACTATCTAGTTTAAGCGAAACCCAGGAAAGGTCCATAGCCGACAAGTCAACATATGTATCGATCGATCAACCATACACTCTGTAAAGGTTTTACATAACCACAAGATCCGCCTTCCTCGCTGACCATCATCAACTGGGCTGATTCCGGCTACTTGCTAGCCTAGGATAATGCCACTCTACCATTCAGCCCTGGTACACCCCAAGTCCGGTCTAGGGTGGCTGAAACTGTGAGTCATGAGCCGGGTCCACAAGGTCTCCATGAAGTCTCGGAAGGGTATGGGGGAAATCCTCCGCACCCCATACCTCCTTACACTGTCCGCTAACAACCTAGCAGTAGTGGCAATATCCTACCAAGTAGTTCGGCCGTCCCGCACCATATAGGGCGAGTGGTACGTAAGGCTTCCCGGTGAATCTGAGTACTAGTAAGTCCTTAGGGATGACCAAGCCAGAATGTCTTCATCAGGGTTTCCATTTACCGTGCCACCACAGCACCTCCACCCTGGGCTCCTCCCATCATAGGATCACACCCAAGGCCACCTCATATACCATTTACCCACCACAGGTATCCATTCCAGGGGTGCCCAGGTAGCACCCCACGGCAAGACTTGCCCCAGGCTCATCGTATACTCCAACTTGGTCAACACAACCCTCACCCTCCACACACCCAAGTCACACACGCAGCAATCTCCCCATAGTCCAGTTAACACAAGTTTCCACCACGCATCAATATTGTGCAAGCGTAGTAGAAGTAACAAGCAATGAAATATACTAGCAAGCGTGTGACTAGCCTAACAGCAGGGTGAGCAGGGGTAAGGTTGCGTCAAGGTAAAGGCCATCAAGAAAGCATACTACCATGCAAGTCCTACCATAATGTGATATGACAATAAAGTAAGCACTAGCATTTCTACTTTAGCCATGCGTAATACGTGCTACGAGATTGGGTGGGATGTGGCACCTTCAGTGTAGTCGTCTCCGTACTCCTCACGGTACTCACGATCCTCGTCCATCTGGTTTTCCTCCGAGTCTGCAAACGACCGCATTATAGTCACGTTAGCGACGTCTATAGAATAGCACAAAGAAGTAATGAAAATTCAAAAGAGCCAAATGCACTCAAACATGGGTCCATTGCGTAGAGCTCGATTTTAGATGAATTTTGGTTCTAGTTTCGTATTTTTTCGAGGTCGTATGAATTAGTTATGAATTTCCAAAGATTAATTCCATTTCTGAAAATGAAAAAGGCTGAATTAATCCTGGGCTGACACGTGTCACGCTGTGGTTGGTCCACGTGGCTTGCTGATGTCAGCATGACGTCAGCATCACGGTTCCGAGCTGACAGGTGGGGTCTAGCTGACGTCAGCATGACGTCATCAACGTCATGCTCACCGACAGGTGGGACCAGAGGCTATTGAGTCACTGACAGGTGGGTCCGGTCAAAGTCAACGGCGAGTCAACAGTCAATGGTCTTCGGTCAACGGTCAGGGTCACTGACGTGTGGGGCTAGGGCTGCTGATGTCATCAGCTGATGTCAGCGTGATGTCACCTTGGGCGTGTCTTTAACCTTCGACATGTGGGTCCTACGTGGCGCCATCATCATGATGTCGACATCGGCGTGTGGGTCCAAAGAACACCGTGTCGGCCGACATGTGGGGCGAGTCAACGGTCAACGTTGACCGTCAGCAATCAATCTGGCCGGGTCTCAATCGGGCGGTTGGGCTTCGGTAGGGCCGATGCAGGCGGCCGGGCGAACTGCGTGGCGGTCGTGGCACGACCCGTCACGACCATGGGCTCTTCTTTGGGCCATGGTCCATGGTCTGCGGATCTATGGTGGACTAAGTGGTGTTTGGTCCATGGACCACAGATCGGGTCTATGGTGGACCGAGTCCACCCGTTGCCTCCAGTGTGGTCGAGGTACTCGGGTGCACGCAGTGCTTGGTGAACAGTAGCGTGGCTAACGTGTGGGCCCAAGTGGCGTGGCAATGTGGCGAAATTGGCCATGCATGTGAACAGCCCATGATAGCTGGGCCTACTTGTTTGGGCTGCGTCGTGCCTTTGGCTGGCTTTGGCCAGCGGTTGGGCCAAGGGCCTTCTTCTCCCTTTCTTCTTTTCTTCTCTGTTTCTCATTTCCTTTCCATTGTTTAAATTCAAATTTGGTTTAGAATTCGAATTTAAAACTGAGGTAACTTGTTCATTGGAGTTTAGGGAATTTTGTTTAATAATAACTTTATGGAATTGTTAAGCATAACATAAAGCAATGAGAATCCAAATCACAATTTAAGTTAACATGTATGCAACATCTATCTGATAGAAATTAAATAACCATAATCAACATATGACATGCTATGCTTATGTGTTGACCTAGGTTGGGTTACTTCTAATGCAACTCCTGGGTTGGGTTACTTTACATGACACTCATCATCACATGGAAGTTTTTTAGAGAAAATTTTGTAGTTGGTATTTTTGGTGTGTGGATTTTTGGGTTGTTACACTAAGCGCACTGCTGTCGGTGTCATGCAGCCCAACATCCTCCGGATCGACATTGATGGGCTTCACAACACCAGATCCTCCCTCGGGCTCCATACCTCATGTGGTGAAGCGTACATGAGCTAACCTCACTCTGATACCACTTGTAGGATCTTTAGAACACCTAGAGGGGGTGAATAGACCTGTAAAAATTCAACTCAAACCGAAGTCAAATTCACCCGCGGCACTACCGCTCTGTGAGCGCGACACCACCGCACGTGCAAGAGAGATTAGTTCACAGTTCAAAATATATCCAACGAAATTTAGATTGGGTAAATTTCTAAGCTTCCTATAGGGTAGTAGATCACAAATCGACAGCTGAAAGTGGTGGGAACACCACGCACAAGTAGATTAGCCTCAAACTCTAGAAATCACCTCAATCAACAATATATCATGCAAGTAATGTAAATCAAGCACAAGTGACACAATGATTTATCCCATGGTTTGGCTCGCCATCAAGGCTTGCCTACCTCCACATTTTTGAGGTTAGCCACTAAGGCTTAGAGCTTTCTAGCCATTCCTCATTCTCAAGTCAAGAGACTCAACTCTTGAGATGAGGGGTGAGTTTACTAGCTTCAAGAGATGGTTACAAATCTCCCGGGCTGCCACACAAGTTGGCAAGCTCCACGGGCGACGCTCTAGCCAGCTAGGAGCCAAGCTCCAAGAGTAACAAACACAACCGCCGACCAAAACATGAACCAAGTGCTCTTTAAAGTTTGGGAATCAATGGAGCTGCTCTCTAATCGAGTTTGGAACCCTTTTTCCTTAAGGATTGATGGGAAAATCAATGGATTTGCTTGAGGGCTTGAGGTCAACAATGGAGTGAGAGAGAGAGGTCCTGCTCTGCTTTTGGGCATGCTAAAGTGAGGAAGAAGAGAGCTGGTTACCATTGGGGAGGAAGGGGAAAGGTATATATACCCCTAGCCCCCAACGGTCACTTAAATCGCAGAAAGCCGTTGGGGAGGAAAGGGAAATGTATATATATCTGAAACAACCCCGATTTCCGCGAAGGGAAATCCACAGAGTCGAAGTGTAATAGGACCGTTGTAGATCATATTACTCAAATTCTAGTCGAATATCACATCCATACAACATTAATATCAGAGTACAAATAGTGCGGAATTACATAAATTATTACATCGCCGCATTGGCGGAATCAAAAGTAGCATCCATTCAGAATAGCTTGAAGATAAGATCGCCAAACTCGAGCGTAGGAACGAACCCCTCAACCGTCAAACTCCTCGGAGCTATACTCCTCCGCAGAACCTGTGTGCCAAATTTTATCAGTACGATTTGTACTGGCCACTCCCACCCTATGAGCATTGCTTTGTGGAAATTGGATGCAAGTTGGATATAATCAAAAGAAACCTATAAGGCTGGGGTTTCCTATGTTTTAGCATATCAAGTACATAATAATAGTTGGACAAGTTTTAACACCATTCTCACACCCATTCCACCCCATTCTCATTCTAGAGCCAGGTTTCGATCCTAGGATCGATATACCACCATCTCCACACCATCTCCATATCATACCCATACCATCGCTCAGTCAACAGGCCAACTCCCTCTCGGCACTGTCTCAAGGCCCGTAGCCCCTGGCTATGTCCGAACACTCACTCCTAGGGGGAGAAGAGAAGGACTCATCTCACTATCTAGTTTAAGCGAAACCCAGGAAAGGTCCATAGCCGACAAATCGGCATATATATCGATCAATCAACCATACACTCTGTAGAGGTTTTACATAACCACAAGATCCGCCTTCCTCGCTGACCGTCGTCAACTGGGCTGATTCCGGCCGCTTGCTAGCCTAGGATAATGCCACTCTACCATTCAGCCCTGGTACACCCCAAGTCCAGTCTGGGGTGGCTGAAACTGTGAGTCATGAGCCGGGTCCACAAGGTCTCCATGAAGTCTCAAAAGGGTGTGTGGGAAATCCTCCGTGCCCCGTACCTCCCTCACACTATCCGCTATCAACCTAGCAGTAGTGGCAATATCGTACCAAGTAGTTCGGCCGTCCTGCACCATATTGGGCGAGTGGTACGTAAGGCTTCCCGGTGAATCTGAGTACTAGTAAGTCCTTAGGGATGACCAAGCCAGAATGTCTTCATCAGGGTTTCCATTTATCGTGCCACCACAGCACCTCCACCCTGGGCTCCTCCCATCACAGGATCACACCCAGGGCCACCTCATATACCATTTACCCACCACAGGTATCTATTCCAGGGGTGCCTAGGTAGCACCCCACGGCAAGACTTGCCCCAGGCTCGTCGTATACTCCAACTTGGTTGACACAACCCTCACCCTCCACGCACCCATGTCACACACATAGCACTCTCCCCATAGTCTAGATAACTCCAGTTTCCACCATGCATCAATGTAGTGCAAGCGTAGTAGAAGTAATAAGCAATGAAATATAGTAGCAAGCATGTGACTAGCCTAACAGCAGGGTGAGCAGGGGTAAGGTTGCATCAAGGTAAAGGCTATCAAGAAAGCATTCTACCATGCAAGTCCTATCATAGTGTGATTACAACAAATAAGTAAAGCACTAGCATTTCTATTTTTAGCCATGCGTAATAGGTGCTATGAGGTTGGGTGGGATGTGGCATCTTCAGTGTAGTCGTCTCCGTACTCCTCACGGTACTCACGATCCTCGTCCGTCCGATTCTCCTCCGAGTCTACAAACGATCGCGTTATAGTCGCGTTAGCGACGTCTATAGAATAGCACAAAGAAGCAATGAAAATTCAAAAGAGCCAAATGCACTCAAACATGGGTTCATTGCGTAGAGCTTAATTTTAGATGGATTTTGGTCCTGGTCTTATATTTTTCTGAGATCGTATAAATTAGTTATATATTTCTGAAGATTAAATTAAGGCTGATTAATTCAGGGTTGACACGTGTCAGACTATGACTGGTTCTCGTGGTCTTGGAGTGGTGTATCAGCTGGTGTGGTGGTCGAAGAGGTCGCAGAGGTGGTCGAAAAGGTTGCAGCGGTGGTCGGAGAGATCGCTGAAGTGGTCGGAGAGCTCGCCGACGTGGTCGGTGAGATCGCCGAAGTGGTCGGAAGGCTGGCCGAGGTGGTTGGAAGACTGGTCGAGGTGGTCGGAAGGCTGGCCGAGGTGGTCGGAGAGCTTGCTGGGGTCCCCGACGCTGGCATGGTCTCAATGACGTCAGCACGGCGTCATCATCCCGGGTGGTCATTGACAGATGGGTCCGGGGTCAAACGGTGACTGATAGGTGAGGCGCGGTTCATGGTGAACCCGCCTGCGTTGGTCCATAGACCGCAGGGCCGGTCTATGAAGGTCTCGGTCCACTTACTCCTTCCCAGTGTTCGGTTCACGTGCACCAAGTGCTCGGGCGTGTGGCCGGCGAGGGAAAAATTACAATCTTCTTCCCCGTCATGCTCCTGCTGGTGGTGAGCTCACCGACGAGCCCCTCCAGCGGCGTAGGTGTGCAATTAAGGTGGGCAAAAGCTTGGCCATGCCATAGCGGGTGTCTCGGTGAAGTTAATGTGGTGGTCGGGCGGCTCTAGTTGGCTGGCCACGGTGAACGGCGGCATGGGTTCGTCGGCGGGCATGGACAGGCTGCAGTGGTAGCGAGAGCCCAGTTGGAGGAGCGTGTGAGCTCCACGGTGCTTCTACGACCATGGCGAGCAGGTTGAAGGGGCTTCGGGAGTTCTCGACGCCTCCGACCACAGTGGTTGGGGCAAAATGGAGGCGGTGGCTCTACGACGAGGTGCGGTGCAGCAACGCAGGGCTCCGGTGGGCTTCATCCTCGGCTAAGGTGAGCACGGTGTGTCTCTCGTCATGGTGGAGCCAGCTAGGGTGTCAACGTCGCCTTTACCGCGACGTAGAGGACGCGGTGGTCTCACCATGGTTGTGCTCTGACCATGGTGAGCGCGTGCGTGCGTGCGATGTGTATGCATGGCATGAGCAGAGCGCTCGGCGCTGGTGTTCCCGAGCAGCTAGGGGTTGGTGGGACCAGGCCTTGGGCTTGTGCGCGTGCGGTGCATGTGCAGCGTGTCCAGGAGCGGAAATGCTCCGCCTCTGCGTTTCCCCAGGTGCGGGAACACGGTGGCGTTCATGGCGAGTACGGCTAGCGCGGTGAGCGGCGAACGACATGGCTCACCGTAGGGCTCGTGGCGGTAGGATGGCGGTGCGGTGGCGAGGCGAGGCCGTGATGAGGCGATGCAGTGCCATGCCGAGCAGCTATGTCGCTGTAGCTGATCGGGGCGGCGCTCCTAGCTCCGGCGAGGTCCGGTTCCGCAGCGGCTTCCTTCTCCTCCTTGCTTCTTCCTACTCCCTCTCTCTCGGCTTGACGCGGGGTGGTGCTGTGCCACTAGTGGCGGTGGTAAACGGGCTAAGGGTTAGGGCTCACGAGCGTTGGCTTTTATAGCCGAGCTCCAAGGGCTCCAATGGCGGACGGTGATCGGGTGGTGGTGATGCGTGCGACGCATCCGACGGCCCACGTGCGGTAGCATAGGCGCGGCGCAAGGGGAAACAGGGTCATGCGATGTGCGTGACCCCGGGCCCGATCTGTCACTTTGGTCAGGTCTCGGTCGAAGGCGGTGCCAGCGTGGGGAGGAAGACGACACTGTGGCTGGGGTGGCTGACGCGTGGGGTCCGATTGTCAGGCGCTTGGCGCGTTGTGGCTGCGTGCGGCGCGTGATGGCTGACGGGCGGGTCCGACTCGTCAGCGGCTGTGCGCGTGAAAGGGCAGGCGTGGCTCGACTGGGCTAGCTGGGCCGGTCGAGGCAGGCGGGGCTGAGCTGCTGCCTCCCTCCTTTTCCTTTCTCTTTTATTTCTTTTGCTTCGATTCAAATTTAGTTAGAGTTTAAACTTTGAGCTTCGAGTTATGTAGTGGGTCCCACAAGGTGTTTCAATTGGTGGTCAAAATACATCCCATATATTAGGGACTATTGGCTATTTTTGTTATTCAAAAATAGTTGAAGTTTTATACAGGGGTGTTTTATTCTTCCAACAAATAATTCTTTACTTAGGGTTTATCATAAATATTAAGTAAGTTAGTTAAACATCACATAAAGCAAAAGAATCCAAATCACAAGTGGAATTAAGGATGCATGCATGATTTGTTTATTTAGGAATTTAATTACATGTTTATGCCAAGAGTTATGCCATGCTTATGTGTTGACTTGGGTTGGGGTTAGACCTAATGCATCTCTTAGGTTGAGTTTCTATACATGACACTCATCATCACATGGGAGTTTAAACAAAAATTTTGTAGTTGTGATTTTTGGTATGTGGATTTTTGGGTTGTTTTAATATCCCCAGCCCTCAACGGACACCGCACCCAAGAGGTCAGGCGAGACGAAGCCTGTGGCCTCAAGGTCGGGCAAGATGGAGCTCGCACCCAAGGGGTCGGGCGAGATGGAGCTCGCACCCAAGGGGTCAGGATAGAGCCCACGACCAAGGGGTCGGACGAGACGAAGCCCGTGACCAAGGGGTCGGGCGAGCCTCTCCTCAAGTGCGGTAGTGCTACACCACGCAAGACATCAAGGGTAATAGTGAAGTGTAGACTATCTTGGCTGTGAATCTAAGGATGCATGTGGTTGTTTGAGCACTTGGTAGCACATATTAGCTTAAGTTTTGTGCCCCCTTTATAGTATGGCTTTTCCTATACTCAAATTTAATATATAAAAGAATTTAAACCTCCTTTGAGTTTGAAGCCACCTACATTTATAATTGGGGGCTCCTCTATTTCGTGTAGCATCCTCGAATATAAATTCTCTGCTTGTTATCTCGATAAATCTTATTAGTTCTCTAATTGCGTGATCATTATCACCAAAACCACAATTAAGGCTTGATTGCACTTTCAAAAATGACAACATTTCAGGCTACATCATAACAAAATATTATTTTATCTAACAAGTTTCATGAGTTTTGGTGCTCTCATTTGTTTTGTAGGACATAAACACAAATGCATGGAAAATTTCACCGAAAGGCGCTTTCCGACGCTGATTTGCGCAAAGGAAAAATAAAGATGCCCATCAACTCAACTCATTCGGACGAAAAACCCAACGAGGGGCGAACCATGTCCAACCCATAGCCCACCACTCGAAGGCGGTGGCAAGTGGGCTTGGTCAGGGGGTGGCCGACCCCTAGGGTCGCCTGACCCCCCACCGGTGCCTCTCGGCCACCCCTTCGACAAGCGGTGGCATGGGACCATGTAGAGGCGGTGGAGATAGGGACTTCGCGCCAGGAATAGCCATAGCACCACCCTTGCTCCTTGTATAAATAGAGGGGCACCCCTGCTCTACAACACACACCTACCTTGAGCTTCATCTTCACACATCTTGTAGTAGTGTCCCTCTAGGTGCTTCACACCTAGTTCTAATAGAGAAAAAGAGGAAGAGAGGAGAGGAATAGAGCGAAGGAGGAGCCGGCTTTGTCAGGTCCTCCTCAGCTTTTAACCTCTACGGAGCTGACTCGACTTGAGTAATTCCAAGTTTACATTTGGTATTTTCAAGCTTACTACTTAACTAAGTTTAGTCAATGCTTTGCTTACTTACGAGAACTCCACTCGACCGAGTGCTCTAGTCTAAGAATTTGGGCTAGAGTAGTAATCGTTACCGTAGGCGTGGTGTCTAGGCTACTGCTTACCTGAGTTTGCGCCCAATCCCATGTATAGTTGTGGTAGCCCCAAAGGTGACAGCTCTGACCAGGCCTTTGTAGTCCACCATGTTTGGGTTGGTGTTTTCGTAAAGCTTTTTGCTAGCCTAACCCCGATCACCTCTTCCCAGTCTTTTCGTGGATCAGAAAGGTATTGTTGCTCCGAAGTAAGTGAGTTTAGTAAGCCTGATCCTTGGTTATCTAGTCTGTCTTAGGAAAACCTTAGAAAACCCCTATCTTCCCACAAAAACACTTTATCCTTGGACAACCTTGATTTTTCTAGTAGACTTCATGTTCTCCGTGGAAATCGATACCTAGGAAGACTCTGGGTGAAAGCTACAGCGGCATCCGAGCGCTTGCGGATTTATCTATTTGTGTTAACATATACCAACATGCGGTCCTAGGTGTCGGTGGCCGCCGCCTGCACGGCGGCAGTCTCCCTCTCCGAGCCTTTGAGGGCCACCCTGATGGCATCATGACAGCGCTCCAGCCAGCTCACCTCATGGGTGGCGTCGGAGTAGCGCTGGCGGGCCTCGTCCACCCCACGGACAAGCTCATGGAACTCACGTCGATCATCCGAGGAGGACGACGACGAGCTTGACCCCATGGTGGGTGGGCTCATGTTGCGAGCGGTGCTGGCGGCCCCTCTGGACAGAGCGTGGGAGGCGGCTTTGCAGACACTCACAGTCAATATAGGTTGAACCCTCGAACTTGAACATCATCCGAATGCACTTACCCCTGATTACGTAGGCAAGGACGAAGAGGCGGCGGTGCCCCACCGGCGCCCAGTGACTCCTCCAATGGTCATTTGCCACGGTCCATTCCAGCTAGCAAAGAAGGAACTTTGAACATGTGAGAGCAAGAACGGGGAAGCGGCAGAGCAGGCGACCGAGAACAAACGCCTCCCTGTCGTACCACTCTGAGTGTATTTATAGCCGCTAAGAATACTCAAGGCACACGCGAGTTCATTCACATTTACTAACCATCTAGAAAACCCCATAGAGCAGGTGAAGCGATTAGAGGAAAGGCGGAACGACAGATGCCCACACAGCGGCGCGAACCAAGTAAGCTACGTAGATCCCCACTCTTTCCATGTCGTTTCGATTTATGCGCCCATGTTCCATGGCACATGACTACTTGTGACTGTGTGTCATTATGCCATGATGTGATGGGAAGGCCAACCGCCCCCCGAGATCATGCGCAGAATGACCCGCCACGACCACGATCCCGCGTTGTGCTTAGGAAACCCACTCTTTGGCCGATCCTTAGAAGGGCTCAAGGCCACAAAAGGGATAGGGGCAGAGAGGAGAAAGGCCCCGGCGGATCTAATCAGTGGTGTGGAGCCACATGACCATCTCTCTCTGTGTGTCTGAGTCGTCCACTTCGAAGTCGCCCGGGTTGACCCCTCTAGGGGGAGACATCTTGCCATCTGGGCGCTACGGAGGCAGTCGGGGCCAACGGGCTTGACGGCCGATGATTTAAGGGACGTCTCTCGATGAGGCATAGCTGAACTCCATGTCGATTGGGGAGGATATTGGGTTCTGCTCGGATTACCCATCGACCCTGATGAGATGCTCCCACTCTGACCGTGTGGTTACGGTGGACATGTCTCTCCCTGCGTGGGACAAAAACCAAACCTGCCTATGACAGGGCATCATGACCTCTCGAGGTCGGTGGGGACATCGGAAAAAATAGGAGTCGGGTCCCCGCAACCCACTAAAAGGGTCGAGGCCAAGTCGCGACCGAAACACCTCCTAGCATCTCCAGGTCTAAAGACCAAAGGCTAGCTTCAAAGACGCACAAACCGATAGAGGTCTACGACCTCTCCGGGAGAGATTGGCAAAGCAGACGACCTGGGTAGCACAATAGAGTCTTCCTCATGAAGCGATGTGGGGCCCAATGCATGATCACGGCTTGGACACGCGAAAAAAATAAAAGGTCCAAGACCTACGAGCCAACACACGATCGCAGAAACGCTCGCAACCGCGCAAAAAGAGGTCGGGGAAAAATTCCTCGCAATGTCAGGACATAATGACCCTTGTGGCAACCCAAACCAAAAGTATGACCTCGAACCCATGGCTCAGGGGCCCGTTGCAACCATAAGGGAAAGCCTAAAAATTTATGGATACAAGTGCGGCCAAGCCACTAAAACACCAAGGACAGGCGTCACCTCGATGGTGGTGCCAACTGACAACCCGAGGCCGAACAGCACCTGCTCCCTAGCAAATGGAACGACCTTGGGGATCACATGCCGGTGGACTGCTACCATCCCTTCGGCAACAAAGGGAGCCCGGCTATCATCAGCAAACAAAGCGTGATCGGGACATCATCCTAAATCTGTTCGACAAGGACAGCATGATAGGGCCATGCTACTCTGCCCTCCCCCAACTCCGCGAGTAGTCCCAAGTAGACGTCAGGTGAACCTTTAGTAGGATCCCAACACGATGCCGGACTACACGCGAAACTCGGGGGGAAGCTAGAAATGCCTCTACACGTCACACATTTTGAGCACACGAACCACCAAGGTTTGGAGCAAGAATTGGAGACAGGGTAGCTTAAGGGGCTTTGAATGGCAAGGAGGCACCTATTTATAGGACCAAGGTTGGTCCCCGCGCCACGTGATGCAACATGGGGAGCCACAGCCAAAGTCAGATGCCCGTAGGGGGATGGGGAAACCAAGACCTTCCAGAAGGCAGGACCACAACAGGGTCAACAAGACCGCTCGGTCCTGCCTAGGTTACGAACCCTGACACACAGCACACTAGAATGGCAAGGCTCACCAGTCATGTACCGTGTCGTCAGGATGCCCTGACAAGGCCAAACGTAATGTCCACCTACCGCATTGAACGCACCAATCCACAAGGGGTCGAGTGACGAAGCTCGAATAGGCCACGACTACGAACCCACACACGAGTACGCACGCATCTCAACACTTTCACGATCACTTCGTGATTGCAAAAATGCTCGGAGGCTACTATCGGGGTTATAACCCCGGTGTGTCCCAAGGCACCGATTAGTTAGCAGGCCAAGCGACCCGCAAGACATCAGCTGGAGAAGGCCCGAACGACCGAGGTCCAGCTAGGCCAAGTGAACCAGGACAGACGCCAAGGCCGAGGTCGGCCACAACCCCTACCTCTTGCCTTAGCCGCACAACGCTCAATGGGCGCACGACCTCTCCCCTATCCCCACCCCTGGGAGGAACGGGGAGAGGTCAAGCCTAGCCAAACATGCCCGCTCTAACAAGAGAAAGCATGGTGCACTGACCCCACAAGGACCGAGGGGACAATGGCCACCTCGGTTTGGTTAGACGCCATCCCTACGCTACGTAGTCTAGACAAGACAACACCGCTCGATGATGATGGCTGGTACGGTACCCACCGTCCAAATACAGCCCAACAAGATGCATGTACGATCCTACCTACTATGGGATGGGATCCACGATGAGTGCCTTGACTTAGAGGCCAACCAGACTGCTGCGAGCCATGACCCCAATGATTGGGATCACGGCCCTCAGCTCCACAAGACAGCTCGGCGATTAATGACCTAGAGGTGACTTCCAACTCCTGTACGACCCCCGAGAAACCAGGAGGCAATGACAAAGACCATGGTGGAGACCATGTCGCACGGGATGGCTGACGAACCTCCACCGTGCCTACAGTGTCGCCACGGCCAGCATAGTAGCACCCTGCCACAACATGCCACGACATGGCCATAGGACCGTGACGACAACCACACCCGGACGTACACCACAAGATGGCATAGCTTGCAAGCCAAGTTAGATAGTGTAACACCCCGGGTGTTTAAGTATTAAAAAAACTAGACATATCATCATATGCATTGCAAGGCATTGGTCATATTGCAAAATTTGATATGCATTCACTAAAACCAGTTTACATTTATGTTATAAGTATTGCTTGGTATTGTTTGAATCAAGTTTGAAACCTTTGTATTGATTTGAAATTCCGAAAACCCTAGTTTTCAATATTTAAACCCTACCCTGAAAACCCATTTCAAAATCGAAGCACATTTTGGGGTTGAGCCTTAAAGCAAAATTGTAGGGCTTGTTGAGTTGTACAAAGTTTATTTTTGGAGTTTTCCAAGTTGTTTAGTAAAATTTGTAGTTATTTGAAAAGGCGAAATTCCTTAAATGTCCCCTATTTGAATTCAAAAGTTCATTTCAAAATGTAGACCGAATTAGGGGTTGGTTATAAAAGCAAAGTTGTAGAACTTTTGATTTTGAACAACTTTTATGTTTGGAGATTTTTGAGTTGTTATACAAATTTGGGAGTAATTTGGATTTTAAACTGGATGGCAATTCTGTAATTTTGATGAACAGTGTTCACCGCTCTTGCTACATTGCCGGTGATCCTTCGGCTTGCTACCAGTCGCGCGCGTGGCCATCTGGGCATCGCGTTGGTGAGGGAAATGGCTTCACCGTGGCTTCCTTGCGCTTCCTGGCCATCCTTTATTACCTGAGGCGCCGTCGTCTTTGCCGTTTCCTCCTCCTCTGTTTTCCCGTCGCCTTGCTCATCTCCGGCGAGCTCGCATCGTCGCGGTAGTGTCTTCACCATCGCGGCATAGCGCTAGATAGCTTCGCCTACTCCTTGCGCACCCAGCCAGCTAGCTCTGGTCGATTGATTTCGCCGTGAGTTCGCCGTTCGTCGCCTTCTTCGTCGCGGCCGGCCACCTCACCCGAGATTTTGTTTCTCCACGGGAAGCATCCTCCGGTGAGCCGTTGCCCGTGATCGGTGTACCAACGGCTTCGTCTCGATGCAGTGGTGCTTAATCCTGTGTTGCTTGCTCATTTTGATCACTGCAGTCGCCGGTTCTCCCTCACCGATGATCTTTGCTCCGCCGTGATCACCGTGGTCGTCGTCACACCTCTCCATTGCTTCTCCGACCTCGCTCCTTGCTTCAACGCGTTCGGGGTGAGCTACTGGTGCTTCCTAGATCCTTTGTTTAAGCTCTACTGGTTTCACGTCGCCGGCGTAGCGCTACCGTGCCACCGCGTCTGCCATGGCCGGCGTCAGCCTTGAATCGTGTCGTGATTGAGTTAGCTAATGTCTCCAATCGATGCGCCATGTTGTTGTGAGTGTTTTGGTACTTTGGCCGTCGCCATTGGACTCATCGTCGGCGAGTTAGCGCCGGTCAGCGCCGTCGCCGTCGCGGTCAAAGCCGGAGGTTGGGGATGACAGGTGGGACCCGGGTGTCACCGACTGTGTAGTTCAAAATGGATTTTTCTATTTTCAGCAATGAATGAATAGTATCTGTTTTTGTTATTTTTGTGTAGATTTATTTAGAGCTCCAAAAATTATGAAAATTTTTATGTGACCTCTTTGTGATGTATATTATTTAGGAAAAAT